>BROG01000271.1:647500-887663 GCA_030159075.1 Atrina japonica
AAAAATTCAAAATAAAACACAAAAAAAAAAAAAAAATCAACAAAAAACAAAAAAAAAAACACAAATCAAAAACAAAAAAAAACAAAAAATCAATCAATAACTACAACCAAAAAAAAACAAAAAAAAAAAAAATCTTATTAATAAAAAAAAACAACATCAACAATTAAAAAACAAAAAAAAAAAAAAAAAAATATAAAAAAAAAAAAAAAAAAAAAAAAAAAAAAAACTACAATAAGATAAACATAAAAAAAAAAACAATAAAAAAAAAAAATTAAAAAAAAACAACAAAATAAAAACATAAAAAAAAAAAAAAAATCACAATTCAAAATAAAAGAAAAAAAATCATAATAACCAAACAAAAAAAAATAACAAAAACCATATAACCCATCCATTCACTCTTCAATCCATTCCATTTATTCCTCATCCATCCATACCAACGACCTCCATCCATCCATCCATCCACTTCATCTCATTTATTTATTCATTCATACCATCCATCCATCTATCCATCCATCCATCTATCCATCCTCCATTATTCCATCATCCATACCATCAATTCCTTTTATCCATCTATCCATCTATCTATCTTTATCTATCATCTATCTATCCTATCTAACTATCTATCTATCTATCTATCTATCTATCTATCTATCTATTTATTTATTTATCTATCTATCTATCTATCTATCTATCTATCTATCTATCTATCTATCTATCTATCCATCCATTCATTTGGACATAAACAAAATTTCATATGATTTTCACAGTTAGGTACTCAGTTTTTATCTTATAACAAGTTATGATTAAGTTTCATAATTAGTGGACGTATAAAAAGAATTGAGATTACAATTCTAAAGCATATCTTAATTACTAGTGTAGTCATATATTGGTACTGAGATAACAAATGTAAGTGAGGTGTTGTATTGAACTTTCTGACATAAGCCATGTCGTTTGCTAGGTATTAGATATTTGCTACTGATCTTAAATACGTTGGACACAAATGTTCAATTGTAGGCATATGTCTGTCTGTTTATGCTTCGAACGTCATGTCGTACATGTGCTAACGACCATTGCTATGAATGGAAGAAAAGCAAAAACACTTTTAAAAAGCATCATGATATTTTCTACATAGACAGGTTAACGAGTATGATTTCTTTAAATTTTGTTTTAGATTATTTTATTTCACAAAGGATAGAAGTAATTGAAATATGTTGGACATTCACTTTACTAATCCTGATATATGTGCATCACCTGGCGTTTTTTTTAAATTCTCGTTTTTGCCAGGACAAGCAATTTGATCACTGTAGAAATTTGAATCCTTATACATACATGGAATACTGTGAACAAAATATCAGTAACAATTAAATTGCCCCTCAACATCTGATAAAAACGTTAACGTATATTACCAACACCACTCTGATCCTTAACAGAAATTTAAGCTATTTGTATATTTCAGACTTTGACATTTAATTCATATCAACATTGACAGGAAATAGACAACTAAACACCACGACATATATGATGCATTCGACTCCTTATCGCCCACTTTAGACATATAAACAGTAATATTCCTCAACATTCGATTCACGTCGAAATATACTGATGACTAAAATGTGTTATAACAAGAGCATTAACAATTACGTTCGTATTAAATAATTCAACAGTGGCTCATCTTAAAGTAACATGTTTCGTTGTCCTAAATCCGGAATGGCTGTTGAATTATCATTATTGCCAAATATTATATCTACTGTTACTGGTCTACAGAAAAATACTTGGCAATTGTTTCCTCATCTGAAAATTCCGGTCGTCCTTTTGTGTTCAGTAAAGTGGATTTGTTTAGTAAATTTTATGAATTACACTTATAACCACACAATTCACAGTATGCTTAAGTTTCATGTTAATGGTATACGCTTTCATTTTCTTTACTCCTTACCAAGATATTGACAGCCGTTAAGGACAAACTTTAACAATACTGTACAGTTGCTTATTCCAGAAGCGGTGTAAATCAGATGTGAATACTTAAAAATTCTAAACAGCTTTTAGAAAATTTGAAGGCACACAATTTTTCTCGAATTCACAGTATCAAAACTTATGACTTCTCTACTCTTTACACTACTTTTCCACATAAAAAATTAAAAGAAAGACTTTTCAGCATCATAGACATCTGCTTTTTCACTAAAGGTGGTACCCGAAAATTTAAACATCTGGTGATTGGCTATCAGGATACACCACTCTGATTCTACACATAAATGTACTGAAGTTGATATAAAAAACATGCTGGAATTTCTAATAGACAATATATTTGTAATGTTCGGAGACGTGGTCTTTCAACAAACTCTCGCATTCCTATGGGAACCAATTGTGCTCCTTTATTGGCATACCTGTTCCTTTATTCATACGAAGCAGACTTCATTCAGAAACTGCTGAATCAAAAGAAGAAAAAGTTAGCGGTGTCCTTTAATTTGACATTTAGATATATCGACGACGTTTTGTCAATTAATAATGACAATTTTCATACATATGCAAATGCTATATATCCCAGCGAACTAGAAATTAAAGATACAACAGAATCAAGCACACATGCTTCATACTTAGAAATTTTACTTAATATAAACACAGACAGGAAATTAGCAACTAAGCTATACGATAAACGCGACGATTTCGGCTTTCCCATCGTACATTTTTCACATTTAAGTAGTAATATCCCTCAGTCACCCGCATATGAAGTTTATATTTCACTTATGATCCGATATGCCAGGGCGTGCACAACATATGAAGATTTCATATACAGAGGTAAACTACTCACTGACAAATTATTGACACAGGGATATCGAAAACCGCGTTTAATATCAACGTTCCGCAAATTTTATGGTCGGTATAATATTCTTGATTGCGATTACTCTGTTTCACTAAGTGAAATGTTGAGTTGCCTTTTCGTTGGCGGTTGTTGAGACGTCTGTACCAATTGTGACGAGGATACACTCTTCACGTGTTTCATTGGACTTGACTGTGGACTCACGGCGGGTGTGACCGGTCGACAGAGGATGATTACTCCTCCATGACACCTGATCCCACCTCTTGGTTTCCAGAGGTCCGTGTTTGTCCATTTTTACCGGTTTTTTATTGAAATAGACTTTGGTATCTGAAATTTTTATATTTTGTAGAATTCACAATAAATTTGAATTTGATTGTTAGCGGTATATGCCTGTATATCTCGTAAAATTCACACAAATCGTCAATTCTATTTTTAACGGTATATGATTTGTGAAATCAATTTTCCATGGAATAAAGTGATAAAATTATATGTTATCTTATATATTTTATTTGATATCACATGTCTTTATGATTAAATCTTCAAAGAATCAACAATTTTATATCTATCAAAAGTGTGTGATAAATCATATTCCTAGTCACTCATGCATACATTATGTCCATGCAATAATTCGCAACCAAACCTTGCCCTATAAAATTTCAAAAAGACGACATGGTATATAAAATTTCCTTAAAACATATGGGATTACTACCCTTGCATGGTCTAATCGAAACAGTGGGGATACAAAGGTTAGTTTCGTGCACCATCTTTCAGACAGATTAAGTCACTGAATGTTTCACTGCAAAAGTAATCGTAACAGGAAAATATATGTAAATACACTTAATTTTCCATGAACTATCACACACATGGATCTTTATAATGCTGGCAATGGTAAATATACTTGTATTGATACGAAATCAGCATTTGAGCTGGAAACCGTTTTGTTAATTTAGCGTAACCCTTAAACAACACATTCCTCTATAACTGATGTGTTAACGTCAGAAGATGTATACAAAGTCATTATTATTCATTTATGTATATCTATCTTTAAAGGGATACAAGCTATCATTACGGATTGTAGTAATGTATACTAAATTTCAAATATTCGACGTTTTCTACAAATTAAACATTTTCAAAAAAGTTGAAGAAACATGTTGCTGTATTGTCGTATCTGTGAAAAGAGATCAAATTTAGATAATGGGAGAGTAAACATTTGTATTCTTACATGGATAACAGGAATATCATCGGCATATCGCATTCATTCTAAGCAATATATGCATGATATGTTAAAATTGTCTTCAGCAATACATCTTTTAATCCTTTTTATAACAGTTTTTGAATAGTCGTGGTATTTTTATCTATCAAAATGGCAGTCTTTATACATTTAATGTTCATCATACATTTTACCCTTATATTTTGTTTTATCTATCCAAAAGACACCCGGTATACCTTTACATTGTATCCTTACATCTTGGATATACCTGACATATACAAAAGTTCAACATAGCTACAATAGTAGTTAATGTTAATACTGCTGTAAATGTATTTATACATTCAGAAAGAACTGTGGTGAAGTTCTGTTATGATCATCCCTCCACAGAATATTGAGTCCGTTTTGGTTTACGGTGTCATGATCTGTTTAGAAATGAACCAGAAATGTTAAAATGGAGCTTTTTGTGATATGTTTATTTGCATTGCATCTGTGGATACCTACTACACAGTGTTAAAAATTAGCAGTGTTCTGTTAAGATCTAATATAGAACGATATGGTTCACTGCAAGTGGCATCATCATTCATATTTTGTGTTTTCTTTTCTTTTTCGTGTTTGAAAAATTCATTATCTATTATCTACATATATAACAATGTGTATTGAGGGTCAATTTACCATTTGGCTTCTGGATTGGTAAATCTTGAGAACAAATGTGAAAAGCGGGGTGGTACACAGTGTTCATTAATAAAGTATAATTTGATTATAAAAGTGAAACTTGTATATAAAGACCACCTTAGGGGCACAAAAGACAGTATATAGGGAGGTGGTATTTATAGAGGTTGATTTGTATGCAAAGGGTACTATTGGGGACACCAAAGAATGGTCATTATGACCAGTTGGTCTTTATACACTGGTGGTCGCTAAAGCAGGTTTATTGCATTCAAAATAAATTTATGAAGAATAAAATTAATACATATTTTGCTTAATTATCTGAATCACTAAAAAGCATGAAAACGATAGCTCAATTTTCCAAATAGAATATAGAATAGAATAGATAGAATATCAAAATACAACTAAAACATTTATATAAGTAAATTTGTGAGAGGAAAAACAATTTGATACTTTTCATCAACATAATTTTTTATTTCATGGAATATGATTTTTCAAAACAATGTATGCTGAAAACAGTGACGAAGAATATGACTGATTATAAAGTATCATGTATTGAATACTACAACACTGCCGATCTGAACACATTCAGCATATTTTAACATCATCGAGTCATTGATAAATTTCGTCTACTGCAAATAGTGTAAGTGACCTAACAATTATACACTAGTAGAGAAAAATGCCTTCCTGAAAAAGCTAAAAGAGTAGAGAAAAATAGCTTAATGAAAAAACTAAAAGGGAGAGAAAAATGCCTTCCTGAAAAAGCTAAAAGTTAGGTATTCGACCAAAAATACACTAAAGGAATGAATCGTACTTTTGTATGAATGATTTGGTGCTTATGTTTCCCGAATTTTTACTAGATAATTTTTCTATCACGATAAGGATACTATAACACCGAACAATCAATTTTTTAAAGAACTACATCAAACTTTATTTGGTAACACCAGTGATATCGATCAATATTTTTGTTGTGAATGCAAAATATCACAGATATCGATTCTATTTTTAAATTAGCTTTTAGATATAAAGATAAAAGCAATGTAGATAACTGAGTTATATTAATGTATTTCGTTTTAATTTCTTTCTTACAATAATGTGACCGGGTGTACATAACTATGGTGTTATAGTATTAGAGTCTTTGATAAGGTCATTGCAAGAATTGTCTTTGTTTAGCGTCCACCTAAAATAAAACACCTATCCTTCTGTCAGAAAAAATAACACAGAACGACAGAAAATACATATTTGAGGAGAACAAATGCAAATTAATGCACATTTAAGTATTTTTCATATGTGTTAACAAAAGAAAATAAGAATAAACTTATAAAAACATATATTTGGCACATACAATTGTATTTATAAATAAAATGATAGTATTCACAATGATGAAAATATGTTCATGTTTAACTGTTTATTTTAGGGCTATGTTCTGGCCGACCTGTTCCTTTTATTCATACGAAGCAGACTTCATTCAGAAACTGTTGAATCAAAAGAAGAAAAAGTTAGCGGTGTCCTTTAATTTGACATTTAGATATATCAACGACGTTTTGTCAATTAATAATGACAATTTTCATACATATGTCAATGCGATATATCCCAGCGAACCAGAAAGTAAAGATACACTCCTCACGTGTTTCATTGGACTTGACTGTGGACTCACGGCGGGTGTGACCGGTCGACAGGGGATGCTTACTCCTCCAATGGCACCTGATCCCACCTCTTGGTTTCCAGAGGTCCGTGTTTGTCCATTTTACCGGATTTGTATCTATGTCCTTGACATTCTTTTGATTTATACTTTGGTATCTGAAATTTGTATATAAACCTTGCAGCATTGGTTTCGATTATATAAAGGATTGAAATGGATGACATTTCAGCTAAAGTTAGTAACATATCAAAATTAATTTTGAAATCCTTGGGAGACGTGAAACAACAATAAAAAACAAAGAGTGGATGATTCTTCGCTTTAATGGTGAATGTGTTTGACCCTAGAATGAGGGATTATTTTAAATATTGCCTTTCTGTTTTCAAAGTTTCAATATAACCATTTTGATTGATGATAATCCTGCTACAGCACAAATGTTGTGGACATGTACTATATAGCTATAGATTATCCAACCAAAGAGCACTTGGGTTTCAGGAATAATTTTGCTAATCTGCAATATATATGACTTGAGATGAAAGATGTTTAAATTCAAAGTAAAACTGTTAATATCTTTAAATAATACTAAAACATTTTCTTTCACTATTTCTGAAATTTGTTGCTGTTTATGAAACTTTATTTGAGATACTGATTTTTATTATCTTTAATTATAACTTGTTAGTGAAATAAACTTTCTTCTGAATACCTCTGGAATCAAGTTAAACTGTTTTGTAAACTGTCAATCTCGTCACCCTACACGACTTGAGTTAGGAAAAGGCGTTTGACGGATTCTAAATATTTATTATTATTATTATTATTATTATTATTATTATTATTATTATTATTATTATTATTTTTATTATTATTATCATTATTTTTGATGATGATGATGATGATGATGATAAGGAAAGTCTAGAACAAAATTCATTAATGGAAAAAATATTGAGATAATTTTTAAAATTCTGCCTTTTGGAAATTTTATATTGATGTTAGTTAACGTATATAAATAAAAATGAAAATTATATGTCCTATTTTGTAACATTTGATATAATTTAATATGATATTTCCTTTCTGATAAATAATCTCTTTTTGGGGTGATGAAACCTAATCGCTTTCATGTATTTTCATATTTCTAATAATCACCATGTCGCCGTGTTGTTTTCAACGTGATATATCATAGCATTGGCCTACTTCCGGAATATTTCCTATTTAATTTTAGGTAATTATTGTAAAAATCGATTTTTTGTGAGTAATCCCTAATCATTTGTGGTTTTGCGTAACATTTACCAGATTGTATAGATAATCTCACATTTTGCGTAGAGAGAACGGAAGACATTTCATTCACCTCATTCGAGAAATGAATATATGAATAAAACATCTTGGACTGACGTCACAACTTAATTATAGTATAATCATGGTTTGCTTCTATTAGAAAAATATATGACAAATGGACATGACTCTATTAAATTCGTATTTGGTTAAAAACTATTAGAGTATATAGCTACACCTACTCATTTGCTTGTAATGTGTCGATATATTTTTATTATTTATCAGATTTCTGTCTAAAAAATAATTTAAAAACAACGATGGGCTTATTTAAGCATTATTATCTATTGGAAAAAAATTCCCTTGTTAATATGTATATCAAGTTGTGTATTGATTTCTTTTATCACGGTCTGATTTTAAGTTCAACGAATCGACATATTGTGTACAGACATTTTTAAATATTCATAGCAATGGGTATTTGGCATGTGACACTTCACAACACAACAAAATAATATACAACCGGAAGCAGATAAAGCATCAACAATATCGGAACATTCAATTAACCAAACACTTAGACCTGTAGTGATGCTAAATAAGTATTATAAGTAATTCATACCATGAAAAACAATTTCATCAATTTTGTTTTGCATTTTAATATATAATATATTGTCACTTTAAATGTGTAGAATAACTAACTACACGGTTCATGAATAGTGCCGTAAATAATCCATAGAGGGCCTCTCCCATACCTATCTGTAACTCGTTGAGTTTCAAATATTTCTAAATATCAAGTGCAATTATTTCAATACTTTAAGACTTGGGAAAATAATTTAAATTTTGTTACTGATAAGAGACAGACAGGCGGACGGTGTAACATTCCTATAGTAATATGCGGATTCCTGGTATACATACGTTTTATTTTACATACCAATACATATAATAGAGACATATAAACCCTAGAAACACACACACACACACACACACACACACACACACACACACACAGACACACAGACACACACACACTAACACAACAATACAAAATACAAATATAAACACAAATGCGATACACATTCAAAAACACATGCGACCACTCGTTTAAACTTAATTATCTTGGAAGTGGGATCATTCAGGTCATCATCATCATCATCATCACCATCATCATCATCATCTTTTTCTTCTTCTTCGTCTTCGTCTTCTTTTTCTTCTTCTTCTTCTTTTTCTTCTTCGTCTTCTTCTTCTTCGTCGTCGTCTTCTTCTTCTTCTTCTTCATCATCTTCTTCACATTTTCTCATTATTATAATGCATATGAATAATTTTACTATTTTGCAATGAATTCCATTTGCTTCCATTTCTATTAAGACTTGTTCGCCAGTAAACAAATCTCAGGTACAACAGAATACCCGTAAACTTTACGATTTAAAATAATATTTACCGATATATGTAAATTCTAAGCTTCCCTCTAGCTCTTGTGTGTAGCTTGTTTGCAATAAACAAAAATGGGTCGAGTCACACAACCATTATTTTAGATACGTTCAGAAACAAAACGTCAGGGATATAGAAAGAAATACATTATTACATATTAGTAATAGAGCAATTTCCGTTGTTCTCTATAGGAAAGAACGTCGGGAGACAAATGAAAAGCCTTTTAGAACTCTCATTAATTTTAAATAACGTGTATTTGATCTTAACATTATACAAACTGTGTGATAATTGTGTCACACCGTTATGTAACATTTAATGATGCTCTTAAACTTCTTATCGAAAGAATAGAAATGGCAGGAAACGTGTTATTTTAGTATTTCTAAAAAGTAAAAGATATATGGCTTGAAAGACACTGGTGCATTCCCCATGGTATATCCTACAGTAATGCTCAAAAACTTTTATTTAGATTCTCTAAAAGCAAAAGATATGTGGTCTGAAAGACAATTATATATCCTAGAGCGTGCCTAATATAAACCAGATAAATAAAGCTGGACAATAAATAGTCCATGTTAAGTTTATTGAGTATAGATTGTAGATGAACATTACGTATTTTCATGATTATCATTTCAATATACAGTCTTCAATGAAATATTTCAATTGAATAAACTTTTGTCATCACTTTAACATGCAATATAGTTAAAAAAACCTGTTTGAACATAGCACTAAGTGTATTCGAATGTTGTTATAACTTTGGCTTGGTTAAACCCATATATTACCTATATATGATGATTGTCTGTCATATGATTCGATATGCTAGATCTTGCCCCAGTACGATGATTTGATGTCCAGAGGCTAATGACCTCGTTTGACGACATCTTGTCTCACTATATACAATATTGAAATGTGTTTGGTAAATGCTATTAAACGGTGTAAAGCCATTATACTTGAGGTTATATTCCCTTCTTTATTGTGGATCTGCGTCCCTACTCTAAACAGGTCGGTATACGATTTACAATATTGAAATATGTGTTTGGTAAATGCTATTAAACGGTGTAAAGCCATTATACTTGAGGTTATGTTCCTCTTTTTATTGTTGATTTGCGTCCCTACTCTAAACAGGTCGGTGTGTGGTGTTTACTACTCCGTCACTACTGATTCCGATTTTGTGACCACCAGTAAAACATTCAAACAAAATAAAAGACATAGATTTAGTGAAAGTTATGACAGCAATTTCTAAATGACTGTATAAAAATAACACAATTCATCTACTATGTACTATTGAAGATATTGCTTTTACGATTCGAAAAGACACTTCTTCAAGCACATAACATAAGGGTAAGGATGTATAGCTTTGAACTTCAGAAAACTATTTGACTTCAACGCCCGCGCGGTAATTCAGGAAATGTGTTGAGCAATGCAGCAAAGCGGAACCTATATGGAACATTAATGTTCCGGTTTACGTCTATTTTGCACAATTAGTAAGTTATAAAGTTCTATATTCAATTTACATTTTCCAAATCAGAGGGACCTTGGCACCGCTTGTTGAGAATATATGGAGGGCCTCTGCGGAGCTACTACGTCCACTTTTTGTTAGGTGCTATTAAAAATAATAAAACCCCAAACTAAGGTTTAAATAGCGTATTATTATATTTGTGTATAGCAACTTGATGGTACATTTAACTGTTAACAAAATTATGATTGAACAACACGCGACAGATAGGTCCTGTAAATAAATCTACTAGTGTTTCTAATTTTGTCATGTAAAATTTAAATCTTCATAAAAGTAATAAACGATTTAGAATTGAAGTGAAAAGAAAATAAAGGAATGTAAATATTGGTGGTTTTTTTTGTATATTCAAATTACTTATAATAGATTTGTCTTCAGAATGCAGATTTTAATCAAACGCCGAGTTATAGTCTGTCATTGAAATGAGAAATCAACAAATCATGTTTCGGTTTTAGTGGAATTAAATGCTGGTCGCCTGGGTAACTGATAAAATGTATAATTTGTTTTTATTTGTGGGCAGACTGCACCTTTAAACTGAATTACCTCGAATCGTCTGCTGTCAGTGACGAAGCTATTTTAGAGAACGAATGTTGTGTTTATAGTTAGATTTGGACAAAACTTATACAACGCAGTTTTTGTGTGTTTTGAGTGTGTGTTTCTGAATTTATCTTAATCTGAAATCTTGTAAACGATTAAGCCATCAATAAAATAGTTTTAGAAGGTAAAAAGTGTCTATCTAAATACATACAAGTAACAAGAATCGCAGTGAAAAAATAAACTACGAAGACAAAATTAGTCTTGATGGAAATCAAATTCAGATTGGATATGTTGAATCAGCTTGTGTTCCGTAAAAGCTTTGCTAAAATAAACATTTACACACGAAGTATTAGCTAGTGGTAGCTATTGCTTTTTATGCACTTCGTAAGAGAGCAGCATTAAAATAACAATTTCATACCCAGCAGAAGAGTTGATATAAAAATGATGTTTTAGAATACTTTACAATAATGCTACTTTGGTTCATATTCGAATGAAAAAACAAATGCATAAGATGAAGTCGTAATTAGGAATACATTAACAACAAGTAAATAAATCCAATGTATGAATATCTGTAATTCGAACAGCAACTTCCTGGAGAAAAGATCATTGAGAGGGGAAGCGTGAATAATCGCTCCCAGTGGTATTCCGGCGTGAATAAAGAAATAATTGATGTTTCACACTTTTTTCCTTTAAAACTGACAATTGTAATAGAGAACTGCCGTGATGTTCCCGCGACCGTGACAAAATTGTAATATAAAGTATGGTCGTTAATCACGAACCATGAAATAATATGTTACCTATTATTGTGTCATTTTGTGTGTATAGGTTCATTTCATCAATACCAGTTTTCGTTTTCTCTGAAGATTTGCTTATTAAATTTAATAATCTATGTAAATGTGCTCTAGTGTCAGCAACGTCAGAAATATTATTGATGATATTTTAAACTTTCAAGAATGACGGAGTTATATCACCGTGCTAAATTGACATTTTAGGCTGAAAATTATAATTTGTGATATTTGGACTTTTTATCTAAAAGTAATTTCAAATAAGTGTACATAATATTATTGTTTTTTCCATTTTACATTTCAAAGTGAGAAATTCCATTAGCATCTATTGTGACTGTAATCTATGAAACAACACATTTAATATCTTCAATAGAGAGCGACCATGAGTGTCACCTGTCACCACAGGTTAATACTTCCTGTGTGGACAGGTGAGAATACTTTGTTTAATTGCTCAAGAGATTAAAGAACAATTACACGCGATAATCACAGTACTATATATTTTGTACATTGGTATTTTAGTCAGTTAGGATTTAGGCCTTTGTATGGAAGCACGGGTGTGATTTAGGAATTTCCTGAATCCGCCTACCATCAGTTAGAAATTAAAAACATCTTTATTTTTTTAAGAAACCGTCAGTGTCTTTCTTTTAACGACCACAAGTTTACCGTGGTTATAATTGGTGTTAGAATCCGGGGTAACCACTTTTTAGCTGGATACACTTTCCTATCTGTACCTCAGACAGAAAAGCGAGTTCGAAATTCCCCACAGCATTTCTAAAACTGGAAATTACGACCAGAATGCAGAATAACTACAACATATATACTGGAAAACCTGTGTATAGACAAACTCCGTGTTTCCGGATGTTACCGGGAACGGCATTTAGGATACATTGTGAAAACACTTTTACGGGATGTTACAGGTGCGGAAAACCATTCCTACGAAATCACCTATTCTCGTGTAGTGCCAAACAGTCATATTGTTTCAAATGTGGAAAACTTGGACATCTTGCGAAATGTTGTTTTTCTGTGTCCAGTGCTGCCTTACCACTTGAACATAATCATCGTCAGAGTAAGTCTGTAGCGGTTGTGGAATCGACGCAAAAGATCAAAGAACAACGTAAAAAGCCCAAGTCCAGTGCCAAAAGGAGACGGGATAAAGTAAGAATTCAAAATTTTGTTGAAAAGAAACAAAATATGCAAAATTTTCCGTTTTATGGATTAGACAGTAAAGACCTTATCAACGTGTGCAAATCGAATTCATCTCAACAACAGACGATTACTATTCAGAAACAACTACGGAAGCTTATAATTGAAAACGAAAAATTGAAATTTGAAAATAGCCATCTTCACAGAGAATCCAAAAACTTATCAAAATCAAACCAGGGACTAATCAGAGAAACCGAAAATCTACAGACACGTTGTATTGCACTGCAAAAGGGTCTCAACAATCACATACAAAAATCAAAAGGACTGTATTTATTAACATCAGAAAATTCAGTACTAAATTCTAAACTGTCACAGTGTGAATCTGCCAACAGAGACCTGAAAGAACATTTTAAGCAACTTTCAGATGAAATTTCAAGTCTAAAATGCGAAAAGGAAAAGCAAAGTCAGGATTTAATTAATAACCTATTTACGATTCAAAATTTATCCTCAGAACTTCGGACATTACGTTCAAGATTACAACAGCACCATCAACAACCACAACAACGCATCAATAAACGGTTTCAACAAGCACCGCCGATCAGATACAACACAGGATATTTTTGATAATATCTAAGACGCGAGGATGCGTCTTACCCGATCGAGGAGGAAACTATCACCGTGCTAAATTGACATTTTAGGCTGAAAATTATAATTTGTGATATTTGGACTTTTTATCTAAAAGTAATTTCAAATAAGTGTACATAATATTATTGTTTTTTCCATTTTACATTTCAAAGTGAGAAAAATCCATTAGCATCTATTGTGACTGTAATCTATGAAACAACACATTTAATATCTTCAATAGAGAGCGACCATGAGTGTCACCTGTCACCACAGGTTAATACTTCCTGTGTGGACAGGTGAGAATACTTTGTTTAATTGCTCAAGAGATTAAAGAACAATTACACGCGATAATCACAGTACTATATATTTTGTACATTGGTATTTTAGTCAGTTAGGATTTAGGCCTTTGTATGGAAGCACGGGTGTGATTTAGGAATTTCCTGAATCCGCCTACCATCAGTTAGAAATTAAAAACATCTTTATTTTTTTAAGAAACCGTCAGTGTCTTTCTTTTAACGACCACAAGTTTACCGTGGTTATAGTTATATGGAAATATCTTCTCTTGTTTATTCTTATGGTTTTAATACAACATATTTTTGTATAACTTTGCCATTACAGCATATTCTACTTTTTAGAGGTCGATTTTTGTTTCACATATCTGTATATTTTCATCTACACTCCAGTATCTTATTCTTGTTACCACTTTGGTATCTGATTTTGTTACATTTATATACACTTACTTAAATGTAAATATTCGGAACATTGATTCTATTCGTCATTGATCGTGACATTGTTGTTAGTCTGTAGTCTTTTAAATGTCGCTTTACGCTGTCAATATTTCATTTATATGCAGATTTCACATCAACGTTAGGTGAAGTGACACAAAATTTGACATGTGTTTACATTAACACAATTGCTTTGACTGTGAAACAACGTTTTCCTGTAACTTTCGCTTGTTATGATGACCGTTCGGCAAAGGACAGGTAACTACCATTTTAAGTCTGAGGTATGAATCAAATCCAGAACATTCCATTTACGAGTCGAATGCACTACAACTAGGCACTGTCAACTACAGTCTCAGGTCAAAATATATTCCCCTAACATGAATTTATCTATATAACCTTAGTAAATTTGCTTTTTAAAATAACTCTTCTAGAATTTGTCAATTATCCAATTAAAACAATACTTCATCCACAGAAGGTTGAGATTTTGATACTCAATTAATAGAAATCCAATTGCAATCTATATTGGTTATTTCAGGAGAAATACATTATTCGTTATGAGATTAAAATTCTAGCGAGATCATTTACAAAGACAAAGATAATGAACGGATCTGTGACGTAATTCATGAACACAAAAATAAAACTATCGATATATAAGTTATCTATGGATTAAATTAACCAAAAATGTTATCAACATTAGGCCCAAATTTCCAGTGTTAAACTTGCTATTTTTCCTCAATTTCTACCAAATTACTTAGGTTTTATATTTATTAATTGGGAAACACTTTTGGCCTATCAGTATTACTGTATTTTTTGCATTGTAAGTAGAGCCAGATTAGCTTTGAGTACGAATCGATACAGCATATCAACAAAACTAGGAACTGGTCTAATCTGGAGAAATTTTTAATGCTCACCAGTATATATCTTGTCACTTTTCTAGACTGTGTACATTCCTTGTCTGATAGAGTGTGCAGCTCGAAGTAAACTGACTGAATCCACATTACCCGATATGCAACGGTATATTATTGTTTCCGCCTGAATAAAAAGTTATTGCTTAAAACGCATTGCAGAAAGAAACAAAGCACTGTTGATTGTTTATCATGGTTAAAATATACATTGATTATGAAGAATGACTACAGTTTGAGCAAAAGTTCGATTGAGTTTCTTGTGACGTCAGACGAAGCTTTGGTCCTAGTGGCTTCATGTATGCTTAATGTTACACTATAATTCTTATCTAAAATAAACATAAGCATTTTAACTGCCCTTTTACAGATCATGTAATAAACTAAAACAATACTCTAAAACATGTGCATTTCGTTGTTTTAGAATTTTGGAAAATTCTGTCAAAAATCATTCTGATCTGATTTCATAACAGCGATACCTTTCCTGTAAAATGACTTCATAATTATAACATCAAATATTTAGAACATTAACAGTATCACAAATAAAATGATGACCAGGGATAAACTCACTAAAATGTTTTGGCTGCATTTTTAAAACACAGGCTGCATTTACTTTCAAACAATTGTCATACTACATATCATTATTTTGTGTGTGTGACTGGTCGACAGGGGATTCTTACTCCTCCACGGCACCTGATCCCACATGTTGATTTCCAGAGGTCCGTCTTTGTTCGTTTTCTACCAGAGTTATACATATATATCTTGGAAATCCTGAAGAGTTATACTTTGGTATCTCAGATTTTTATCATTTGATTTAATGGACCAATTGCATTAAATATTCTGATGAAATGTTTTTCCCCACTCTGTAGTATTACCTTTGTCCTATTATTTACAATTAATGATACCTGTTTGTAGACAACGTGGAAACGTAACATAACTTTCCCAAAGGTTGCACATTATTGAGCCTAAAACGCTCTCCAGACTGGAACACATTAACTTGACGCTTTAACAGTCAATCGTCATGTGAGCCTATTCAAATCAAACGTTTTAGACACTTTTGGTCAATGTTTTCCCGAACTGCTGTTCTAAATATTTGACCTAATTATTTAATTTTATGACGTCATTTTACAGGAAAGATTTTGTCCCTGTGAGATCCAATAGCCTCCCGATGAATGTTTCCCGCAATAGTAAAACATGGACCTGCGCTTGATTTCAAAGTGTTACCTTTATAATCATGGAAAAATTGCATCAACGACGAGGTATGACTTCTCTTTGATGAAACGTTTTGAGGACCAAGTATATTTGGGTGAACTGTCGATTTTGTAAATTGGACCCGATCGTGAACCACATCTATATTGCTACTACAGAGCATATCTGCCTACTGGTATTAGTTAGCTATTGTGCAACGGTTTATTATAAGAAGCTGAACGATATTGATCTGCACTCTCTCGTAATGCTAAATCATATTATGTGTACTTATTGCGCATTTTAAACTTTTCTTACTCTTTCTTTTTGTCTCTAAATTTTTATCATATTTACAGCACTAGATTTAAATTCTCCGTTTAGTATATAACCTCATAAAAATAGTTTAACAGTTATGTTCACTCAGTGCTATCATTACGCGGGAATGACAGTGTTCTCTGCGTCTAATACGTCTGCTCTTCAAGTAATGAAATACGTTTGACACTATTTTTTTACTTCAATTTCAGTTTAATCATCTAGGAAAAGATAAAATTTTAACATATATGAATTACGTAATTTCTTCTCGATATTTCTTCTTATTATTGAGTTATTGGTGCAACACAGTCACGCAATTTAGCTTTTTAACTAACACTGTCTTTAATCAAAACATCCAATATTAATTTCTTAGTATAAGTCGCAAACAACAGTTGTATTGTCCGATATCAATTCACTCATCACATATGCACGAATTATGATGTACTGGTTTATAGTAACAGATTTATCCAAGATATATAATGTTCTTCTGACCGTAATATTATTAGATGTACCAGATGCTTTTACAATATACATGTATATAATACAATAAAAACTCCTTATACTGTAACAATTTCTTCAGTCCAAATTTGGTACTATAAAGTGGTTTGGTGATAGGTTGAGGGACCCCCTAAGTGAAATTATTGGAAAAATTGGAAAAGTGAACTAAATATATATGTGCAATTTTATTCTGTTTGCCTTCTCAAATAACTTTATCTACATACCTGGAATCTGACAAAATGTTTCATCAGCAATTCCATTGGGTCATGTACTGGATATTGTTGGACAATGTTTTTGTTACTATCCAGTCGTGTGATGTTTTATAAACATGAAAACCGTAGTACAATCTAGATTTGTCGTCTATCAGAGACGATAAAGACATAGTTTGTGTAGTTGGACGAATTTTTTGTAACTTTTTTGTAACAGTCTATAGTATAAAAGAGTTATCCTGTGTGAATACGGGAAATATTAATCCCCTAATACAAACTATTTCCAGATTTATCGTATACCAACAGATAGCGGTATATCTTGTACATGGAGCATATTTACAGGAAGCCATGAAATCAATTTTAGCATTACCAAATGGGTCTCGAATGGCCAAACTTCTGTACTTGATGCCATATCTGTATGTCTATAAGTGCATGGTTTTGGGCTGGTTCTTGACGATAGACGAAGTATTCAAAATTACCTTACGATATGTAAGTTTCTGATTTAATGGAATCAAAATATTAAATGAATTACAGTACAATATATCATTTAATATAGTTTAGCAATTGCAGTTATATTTAGAGCAGTACTTCCATTCTTTTCTCCGTTTCCGGCACTAATGGCTTTAATTATACACGTGTACTTATTCTTTTTATAGAAAATTGCGTCTATATTTCATTCCTGAGTTAGGAATGAAACATTTATGATTTAGTCGATTATTTTTAGTTTCATTTAAAAATGTCAACAGTATTGACTTTTTATTTTTGGAGTCATGAGGGAATTCTGTCGATTTTTTGCGTCGTTCAGTACTTGTAAAAATTGAGAAAAGCAAACATTAGTTGAAATTTATTAGGTCTAAAAATATTTCTTGATACTCGATAAAACACTGATATTGATGATCAGTAATTGGTTTCAATTAATTTGTTTGCATGTTATCTTTGTAAATACCAAAATGAAACCGGGTCAATGTATTTCCAAATGAAAAATAGTACAGAATTTTCCTCGTAGGCTGTATATGTTGTTATAAAAGTTAGATTTGCAGTTTTTCAAATGAATTAAACAAATCTGTTTTTAATTTTACGCAAATATGAAAACTCGTTAATTGGCTATAGGTAAATTTCACGAAGTATTTTAGTATAACAATTGTCAAAATATTTAAATGATTTTCTGCTATTAAAGACAATTAAGGGTGTCCATTCACAGATCGTCAACAATAAATCTTTAATGATGAATCACCTGATTTATTATTTGCGTCGCCTTAAACAATATATGGGGGGATCTCACAGGAGTGGACATATCATTTGAGTTCAGTTTTCTGATATGTTTCATATGATATGAAACTTTAGGCGAGTGTCATATTAAAGCGATATGAGCTGTCGTAGGTGAACATTTTTACATGCCCATTTTATGTGATATTCTATCTCATATATATATTCCAAAGAGACCATCTGGTGGTTAGAATAAGAAATGCATGTGTAAAATTGCAACAATCATGCCAAACGTAACCCGTAATATCAATTATTTTTGTCCGCCATACTTTGAGCATTGCTAATTAACTTTCAGCATTTTTACAAAGATTGCAGTTAATATACATTCTATTCTTAAAACCCCCTCCGTTTATTTTCGTACATCATCATTTCATCCCTAAATCAGGCAAAGTTTGTATTTTACATAATACATGCACTTTCCAATAAAATCACGTCCTGTATTATAAAAATAAATATAAAACGAATAAAAATCGACCGACTTAAACATAGTCCGAGCGCGTAAAGGACCAAGATCCTCCTGACCGAATTACGAAGTACATTTGATATGGAGTTTATCTGTAAGGTCATTGCATACGGAAATACAGCTGGAGTTATTAATTTACGGGAGAACTTAAATTCCAATAAAACAAATAACTTCGAAAAGAATATCTTTTACAACGTTTTACGTGTTTCATAATGTATTTGAACCCACATTTTATCATATTCTCGACTACCGTATATGTCAGGGGACAAAAATAATCATTGTGACAGCTTATATCACTTTAAGTAATCCAGAGTAACAAATTCAGTATATTGTCATGTTGTAAATTTTGAATTTACTGGGTGGGTGTAAATACAAAATTTAGTTGTCACGTTGTTGGTTTTGAATTTACTGGGTGGGTTTAAATACAAAATAGTTGTCATGTTGTAAATTTTGAGTTTACTGGAGGGGTGTAAATACAATATTTACAAATTCAAAATTTACAACATGACAATTACATGCGCATTCTTATAAAATTCAGGTAGTCAAAACTCTCTAGGGTTTACAGGTATGCTTCGTTTAGTATGTTTATTATTTGTATTAAAGGGGCAATAGCTGTGTTTTTTCTTTTTTTCTTATGACTTAGATTGATACACAATAACAAAATTTATATACATATATACAGACAGGTAAAAAAATCTTGTATTCCTATATGTTAAACATATGAAAATTGCATGAGAAACCCAGGTTTGGATCTTTTTTAATTGCAATTGATTTACTCAACTTTACTTTTTGTATATAAATACCACAATGGACCTGACCTTATTTTCACCAAATATATAGGAGTTTACAACTTCATCACTGTGTATATTGTCCGATTCACATAAGATGGCGGGGCGGAGTAACCTTTTGATTACCATACAGATGATTCTACACACTTTTCGGTTATGACAAGCTGCACGTGGAGAACGTTTTATTCCTGCCTGGATACTCTCTTACGTATGGTGATAAGTAGGAACGATTACTTTAGCCAGTGTAATTTTAATGTTATGCTTTATTGCCTAAAATTTAAACTTGTCCAGGTCAAGACAGGGTTCACAAGACTCTACCCCGCGAGGTTATATGGGTTTTACTACAGCTCTTACGTGTTATCATACATCAAGTGCAAGTGGTAAAAGTAGAACAAATAATAGTAAATGTTTAACACAGATAATGCCCCTTTAATTAGTCATGTAAGTCATAACCAAAGTACTGTGAGCACCGAGCCCGATGGTGTTTAGACGTGATGTAGTTTAATATTCCATACTACGCAAGTTTTCAGTTATGGTAGAAACAGATCCAACAACTCATTTAAGTTGATTATCATGTTTATCGGTAGGACTCGTGTGTTTTCAACTTTTGAAAATTAACTAACCCAAGTTAGATAAACATGATAATCAAGCGACACTCGTTGTAGAATCTCTATATATCAGTGTTGATTTATCAAAATAGTCAATATAACTTTTTCACCCGGTGCGCCCTCATTGTTGATAAGGTTTATAAAATCATACGATATGTTTTTCAGTCAATAACATATGTACCTTGAAATAAATTAATTGAATTAATTACCTTGAAATACATAACAATAATAAATGCTTTAACTAGGATACATATAATTGTTTACATTTTGCAAGGATCGTGTCACTAACATATATCTTCTTTATCAACATAAAGTGTTTATTTCTATTTGAGTGAATAACAGGTAATATGAAAACACCCCTCTGTAAACTTCGTCAACTCTTGTATTGTTGTATTCAGGAAAATGAAAGTATAAAGTTTACGAGAGATTACTAGCAGACGAATTATCTCCCTTATAATAAGAATCGCCAACGCACACATTTTGATCAACTTTCAATACTGATAAACCACAATATTTCCGAAGTCAGACTCGAGTTTTGTTTCAATTCAGTTTGATTACGTTGAACTGTTTGCTAGTTATTATAGCATTAAATAAATTATTCGTCCAAAATTTCTCATTCGCCATTTTAAAAGGCCGCCACAATAAAACAGAAAAATATGAATGTGATATAAAACACAAATTAAGCAAATAAACCTGGTGTGTTTCCTGAACATTTGTTCATTCAGATGTTATGTTGTTTTGTATAATTCTGTTGTAAATATGATAAATACTTTTTATTTCCATCTAACTGAATACATTAACGACATGTTATTATACAGGACACGGAAAAGGGAGATAACCGCATCAAATTATAACTATTATATCGACCTAGAAATAGGGAAAATTCTTATTATACAATTATTTTCCTTGTTTTCGGTTGACATGAATATTTGTCCACCCGAGATATGTTATATTCATGTCAACCCAAAACAAGGGCAGTAATTGTTTTATTGTTATTGTTATTGTAATTGTTAACTAACAAACTGACCTACGGCTACATAAGTTCATAATGATTGTAACATGTGTGATATAATGCCTTCGGTACTCAACATTATCAATATGTTTTATTGTTCTTTGTGTCGTTTCTTAAGCCTCCATCAAGGTTGACGCCAGCAAATATATTTGACAATGCTGTCAAATCATTAAATTTCGGCTGTTGTTTCCCTCCATTCCAGTCTGCATCGAGTTATGAAACGGACCTGCGCACGAGAGGGTGACATAAATCGCCATTGAGGGTGACATAAATGTTTCAGGGTGACATCAAGAAATGTTTTAGATCAGGTGATACAATTTTGACTAATCAGAAGTAAAGGTGCATATTAGAGGTATTATAATAAATTTTGACAAATGTCTGTGTGAACACAAATGAGATTTTTTTTATTTAGTTACGTCTAAAGCAGCGAGATTGGTGAAGTGATATTACTTTTAAATTAGTAAAATGTCCAACACAGATGCTGTAATATTTATGCATATCATCATATTAATAACGTCTTTTTGAATATAGTGAATCGGTATGATATAATACATATAACATTCCAGAGTAGTGATAGTGGAAATTGTCGCCCCCTGAAAATCACTGTCCACCTCGGGGTAACAACTTTCACTACAGCCCTCTCAGGAATATTATATTTATACTGGCATATTATCTATGTACATAATTAAACATCGACAAAGAAGAATACTCATCCTCACATAGGATATCTAACAACGTGTACCGCCAAATATTTTAGACTTTTTTGGGATCCTACCAATAAAACATACATGTATATTGTCAATATTATTCCTTGTAAAATCAGTTGCAATAATATTTATACATCGGAAAATATTGATGTTGAACCATTTGAAACAACGCCGATGATATGGAGGATAAACAAAATGTGTAGGTGTATGTATAAATGTATAAACAATATTTCCCATAGATTAATTTGTATTAATGACTCTCAAACAATATCATTTTGACTTAAAACTGTCGGTTGCGTTTTGTTTTGTTTTGTATGACAGCTGTAAAAACAAGTAGCATCTCTCTTACAACACGACATTGAAAGTATATCATAGGCACTATATACAGACATTGCGTGAAAAAAAAACATGGTGGTAGTTTAAAGGGGCATTAGCTATGTTCATCCAAAAACTGATTTCAATTTTACTATTTGTACTTGATGTACAATAACAAATAAGAGCTATACACAGGCATACAAATCTTATATTCCTATATATTTTATGACAATAATATCGGGTTTATTGTGGAATGCATATACAGATAGTTTCTCAGGCAATTGTCACAAAATGTATGTGAATTGAAAGGGGCAATAGCTGCATTTTCCCCCTTTTTTGCTAAATAGATTGATATACAATAACAAAAAAGAGATAAACACAGGCATAAAAATTCCTAAATTTCTATATATTTTTTGGAAACCCAGGTTTGGAACTTTTTCAATTGCAGTTGATTATCTCAACCATACGACATGCATCTGTACATGGATACCTCAATGGACCTTACCTCATTGTCACAAAGAATATGGGGATATAAAATTTTGTATGCCTGTGTATAGATCCTTTTTGTTATTGTACATCAAATTCAAGTAGTAAAAAAAGAAAAATGAAATATTTTTTTTCTTTTTTTTTTTTGGCAAACAGCGAATACTCCTAACACTGCTAATATCCCTTTAAAATCTTTTCATAACGTATTTCATTCCATGGGAAGTTTAAGTTTATTCCTGATGAATGTTAAAACATACCGAAAAATCAAGACAAAATAAAAAGGAAACAATTTTAAATAATAAGTGATATGGTCTAGTGGAGCCAGGTAGTAATAAATGTATTGTAGAGAAATATTGAGATCAGTAGATAAAGGGTTAAGATTTATTTGGAGCCAAAAAGTAAAATGTTGGCAGCTGTGTCTGTCATTTAGATAGGACATTGGTCAAGGTTTTCTATAAACATGACAAATCTACGTCAAGACGTGTATATTTCAGATTATTACAACTACGAAATATTCTGAATTAGCTGTGCATCTCGTTTATGATGCTAAAAATTAAAATTATAAAATTATAATTATATTAATATAAAAACATGAAAGATTGTAGTGATTTAAAGCATGGTTAACAAACGGACGGTTAGGTTGTTTCTGAAATATTATATTCAAACATTTGAATCTTGAATGATGAACGACTTTCGGAAAATTAACGAGTGAGATCATGTGCAATGGAGTTATGAATTGTTATCGCGACATACCGCCAGTTAGACCGTGGCCAAATCTAAATACAAAGGCAAGGTTTAATCTGCGGGCATAGTCGGGATGATTCAGCGACTACTACCAAACCCAACACTTCAGATATATATCAATGATTATTTGTTAAAAAATAGTCCCAGAAAAGAAATATGTTAGCGAAATTATGCATATCTTAGTCTCATAACTTTGCATTAGGGTTTTGATAACATGATCTATTTTTATGTGACTTTCAGAAAGTTGGACGGTATATTCAGATAACTGTTTAACATGTTTCAATCTGTACTCCTGGTAATATATATAAGAATTCAAATGTGGTGTGAAATAAACTGGAAATAAACTCAAATATGTTTGCGTCAGCGTTGGAAGTTTTGATAATGTTTTTACGTTTATTAGCTAATTATAAATAGTTTACCGATAAAGATGTACATATATCAGGAATCTGCAATTATAATTTCATTAGATTATACCTCCTCCAAAATTTGAATGTGATGGTATGCTATCGATAAAAATTTACTTTGAAAGTTAAACATTCCAAGCTTCAGTTAACTACATGATACGTACTATTTAGAATGATATATGCCATTTTAAATTTCTATAAAGCTTTGAGTAATAAAATGTTTGATGTTTGCTTCTTGGTGTTTTACGTCACACTATTTTTTTCAGTCATATGGTGGTGGACAGTTTTAATTGGTCGAGGAGAGAACTAGGTTAAAGTACCCGGATTAGACAACCAGCCTTTCGCAAGTAAACTGGCAATCTTTCCCACAAAATAAAATTGCCCCAGTGACAATAACTTAGCAGTTAGTAATTATACCCTGCAAATGAAATGTTCGTATGTTGAACTCACTCTGACATATCGGATCATTTGTAATATATAAACATCACTACTGAAATGTGGAAAATTGACGATGGAAAAACCGAAGTAGTCGCGTGTGTCGTAATGTGCTTGATTCTGTTGTGTCTTTAATTTCTAGGGATATAAAGCATTGACATATTTATGACAATATATCTAAATGTCTAACCCTTTTCCTTCCGATTCAGAAGATTCTGAATAAAGACTGATTTGTATGAATTGTTATGAGGGTTAATGGGTGCTTGTTTACAATGATTTGTACTTGTTGAACTTAGTGCATCTGGACCTTTCTGGAAGATCAGTTATTTGTGTGTTTGTTCAAGGACATTTTAACTCTGTCATCATGTTAATATATTTAGCCATAGGGACTTTCCTGAACCTTGTAGAAAGATAATTTTCTTGATTGTTCCTATCTAGTGATTTCTAGAACTGTTTTTAGAGTATATATATAGAGATTGTCAGGTCTTCAGGCAGAACAAGGATAACAAGTTTAGAACAAGTTTAGAACAGCTGAGACTATTTTTGAGACCAGGTTATAGGAGAGCAGACCAAATTTTTTTATATTGGGATTTATGTCAGATTAGTGCACATCACTATTACATACAAATTGGAATTCATTGTGTATTCAAGTGGATCCTTTTAATATTACATTCGGACTGGAATTTATTGTGTATTCGTGTGGATATCTGAACTTGAATTGGGCTGTGATTTTAATCACTGTAAACTGTCATAAAGATTAAGTTTTTATTTTGTTATTATTAATAAAATTTATAAATTTACTTTACTGTGTTCTTGATTTTTGCTGGCATATTTAAAGATATTATAAACATAATACCAAAGTTATAATGCTCAAGACGATATCGTTTCTGCCAATCAGACTTCATTAGTTGAGCTCCAATTTGAAAAGTATGTGTATTTTCTAAAGATAAAGTGGTATCATACAAGGCCAAATAATATCTCTAAAAGTATAGCCGAAATCTGTCTAAGAGTAACCACTGTAAAAAAAATGACTATCTTAGCTTTAGATAATTTTCGCATTTAAATAGTGTTAACAGTGCCAAATATTACTTTAGTATAAGATGAACAGCAGGTACCGAAATACCAGGTACTAGGTTTATGTAAACCCTCGGGGACTCCAACGGTCCACCAGCAGTGGCAACGACCTAGTGGTTATAAATATTATAAACATAATACCAAAGTTATAATGCTCAAGACGATATCGTTTCTGCCAATCAGACTTCATCAGTTGAGCTCCAATTTGAAAAGTATGTGTATTTTCTAAAGATAAAGTGGTATCATACTAAAGATAAAAGTATAGCCGAAATCTGTCTAATCACACTGTAAAAAAAATGACTATCTTAGCTTTAAATTTTCGCATTTAAATAGTGTTAACAGTGCCAAATATTACTTTAGTATAAGATGAACAGCAGGTACCGAAATACCAGTCTAGGTTTATGTAAACCCTCGGGGACTCCAACGGTCCACCTGTGGCAACGACCTAGTGGTTATAAAATTATAAACATAATACCAAAGTTATAATGCTTTATCGTTTCTGAATCAGACTTTTTCGAATTTGAAAAGTATGTGGTTTCTAAAGAAAAAGTGGTATCATACAAGGTCAAAGTATAGCCGAAATCTGTCTAAGAGTAACCACTGTAAAAAAATGACTATCTTAGCTTTAGATAATTTTCGCATTTTAAATAGTGTTAACAGTGCCTGGTACCGAAATACCAAATACTAGGTTTATGTAAACCCTCGGGGACTCCAACGGTCCACCAGCAGTGGCAACGACCTAGTGGCAACGACATAATACCAAAGTTATAATCAAGAATATCGTTTCTGCCAATCAGACTTCATCAGTTGAGCTCCAATTTGAAAAGTATGTGTATTTTCTAAAGATAAAGTCGTATCACACAAGGCCAAATAATATCTCTAAAAGTATAGCCGAAATATGTCTAAGAGTAACCACTGTAAAAAAATGACTATCTTAGCTTTAGAATATTTTCGAATTTAAATGGTGTTAACAGTGCCAAATATTACTTTAGTATAAGATGAACAGCTGGTACCGAAATACCAGGTACTAGGTTTATGTATACCCTCGGGGACTCCAACGGTCCACCAGCAGTGGTTCGACCTAATGGTTATAAATATTATAAACATAATACCAAAAGTATAATGCTCAAGACGATATCGTTTCTGCCCTCATAACAGAATAATAAACAGGTCCGTCAATGAATTGACACAACTGGTTCCTTTGGAAATGCCGACAGTTTGCAACTTCAGCAATACTTTACAGTTGCTTATTCCAGAAGCAGTCTGAATCAGATATGGATACTTAAAAAATCTTTTTAGAAAATTTAAAGGCACACATTTTTTCTCAAATTCACAGTATTAAAACATACGACTTCGCTACTCTTTACACAACTATTCCATATAAAAAATTAAAAGAAAGACTTTTTAGCATCATAGACAACTGTTTTTTTCAGTAAAGGTGGTACCCTAAAATTAAATATCTAGTGTACTATACAAATTGAAGATAAAACAGAATCAAGCACACACATACTTAGACATTTTACTTGGTATAGACACAGACGGGAAATAAGCAACTAAGCTATACGACAAACGCGACTATTTCAGATTTCCATCGTAAATTTTCCACATTTAAGTCGTAACGTCCCACAGTCACCCGCATATGGATTTATAATTCACAAATGATCCGATATGCCAAGGCGTGTTCAACATATGAACATTTCATATACAAATGTAAACTACTCACTGAAAAATTATTGACACAGGGATATCGAAAACCGCGTTTGATTTCAATGTTCCGCAAATTTTACGGTCGGTGTAATGGTCATGTTTGCGTTTACTCTGTTTCACTGGGTGAAATGTTGAGTTGCATTTTCGTTGGCAGTTGTTGAGACGTCTCTACCAATTGTGACGAGGATTCGTTCCTCACGTCTTTCATTTAGACTTGAATGTGGACTCACGGCGGGTGTGATCGGTTGACAAGGGATGCTTACTCCTCCATGGCACCTGATCCCACCTCTTGGTTTCTAGATGTCCGTGTTTGTCCATTTTTGCCGGATTTGTATCTGTGTTCTGGACATCCTTAGGATTTATACTTTGGTATCTAAGATGTTTTATATTTGCTGAAAAAATCTCCTCTGCAAACATTAAAAATATATTGTATTTTTCATATTACCTATCCGTATATGTATGTGCTGAATCAGGGTAGTGTTGGACGAAATAACATGATAACCAATGAAAATTTGGGCTCATCGTCTTGCATACTCCACGACAAAATTCATTACTACACTGAATTTCTTTTGCCAATTAAAGGAACGGGCTTTGTGATATTGCGTTATCTGTCTGATTTTTAGGTTACGCATCTGCCTGTCTGCCGCTGGTATACATAAACCTAGTACCTGGTATTTCGGTACCACCTGATAATATTATACTAAAGTAATATTTCGCACTGATAACACCATTTCACTTCTAAATTCTTCTAAAGCTAAGATAGTCATCTTTTTACAATGGTTACCTAAGAGGGAACCTGGCATTTAGATGAATTATTTGGACTTGTATGGTACGACTTTCTCTTTAGAAAAGAAACACTTATTTTAGAATGGAGGTCAACTGAAGTCAAATTGATAGAAACGATCGACCTGAGCATTATAACTTTGGTATAATGTTTATGTTTTCTGATAATTCTTGTTCTTTTGTTTGATGTAGAATTAGAGCATTGCGCTTTTAATCACACGCTCTCTCACCTCTAGTCAGCGCCATTTCGAGCCCCTCTGAAATTTAAGTTGTTGTTTTTTTCTGAAAACGTCAGCGAGTTTACTTCCAGAAGGTCTGTGATATTTGTCCAGGTACATTGTAATCGGGTTCTTACCCCCACCAGTAGAAAATGGTCACCAGAATAACTGATAATTGTTGAGTGTGGCATAACACACTAATAAATAAAACGAATGTGTTTCAATGATTTCCCTTTGTTTCGTTTCTATTAACTTCGTTGTTTTTCGATTTCTTTTATCATTTTACAGGTAGCTAAGCGAAACCTCCAGGCAAAGCAGAAAGATCATTTGAAAATCATACCGTTACATCAGATAATTTTTTTCATATCGTCCAATCGAATGGCGTCGTATAATGCACTTTGCTGCGGTGTCTACTGATATCTCTACTTCCTTCACATCACCCCTGACTCCAGGATTCCATTTATTTTTATATTTACAGAGGATTTGATGTATTTGGCATGACATATTTTATATGATGCACATGCAGAACAGTCTTTGAAGTATACATGTTTGTTTGATTCGACTTTAACACTTTGTATATACATGTACATAGTTTTGTTGATGCTTGGATTCACTCTATATCGTTTTCTTTTCTATTATGTCTGGTGTTTATTGTTGTCCTCTATCAATCCCTTGATTTTGTTTTGCCACCGGAGGGTATTTATTTAAATGAGAGAATAATGGAAATGAAATGAATTTCTTCAGATGTACGATATGTCTCTGATCATTTCGGTGTCTTGCTATAAATTCTATTTACGTCTTTACATAATAAATTGCATTTCTGTTGAATACACGAATCTTTTTAATAACTGCGAAGTTGTTTACCTAATTCATAAAGTGTAAAACTTTCTTAGTGTTCTGGGATTTGCTATTTCGTGAAGTTTTCAGATGGTATTCATTATAATTTTCAAATGACGCATAAAATCAACAATCATGCAACATTGATGGGTTAAAATTGTATAATTAATTACTCTTTTCCGTGTGTACATAAAACATGGGGATTGTTGATCTAAGTTTAGGACCGATACGTTTTCTTTATCGTATAACGGTTGTGTGACGATATAATGAATATATTTTATCTATTGTAAAAACAGATAATATTGCACAAAATATTAGAGTAAATCAAACTTCATTTATTTGCCATAAAGCCTATCGGACGCCAGTATTTTATCCCTCTTCTTTTCACTCAATGCCTAAACAGAACTTTACATTAACCTATACAAGCCCGGAGAACTGTATTGATAAGTCGATTCATGTTTTTCTTTTGAATGTATAACTGCTATCGTATTCAAATTTAACGTTCGCATATTTGATGAATAGTTGACGTTTACGACCTCCAGGGACAGAGGGTGTAAAGGTTTTATATCCACAAAATCCTGTGATTTAGTAATAATGCGTTTATCGGAAATCTAACATTTTATATATACATACACTCCGTTCGCAGTCCTGAAGTGTTATGGCGTTTATAACGAAATCATCATACCTAACACACTTACTCGGGCTGTAATAACTTTTGCTGTGGTATACCATGAAAACCTAGTTGGATGTTTTATAACTTGTTTGGACGCTTAACAATTTTCTGGTAAGTGAAAAATAAATAATTAGTGTTAGAGAATTTAGAAGACAAGATTTATTTGATGAGAGTAGATTTGCATTATGTCAGATGTTTGCAGTTACGAGTAGAATCTGTCATTAAATTATTGATTTAGGAAATTGCAAACACGTTTTCAGCATTTCACAGCGAAGTCTTTTGAAGCAAAACAAATAATAACAAGAAAATTCTTTAACATTTCTTATATTTTATGTGGAATGCAATCCCTTGTTTAACCGCTTATTTCGCATCTTATGTATCGAAGAGAGGTTTCCAAAGCCAGATTCAATAGAATGCCAATAAAAAAGGTCGTCTTTTTATCAAATTCCAGACTCTTTTGTGTGAATGTGATTTAAAGCCATATAATAAAATAATTATTCCTTTTGTGGCATTTCATAAAGTTTAGATTTTTATCAGAAAGGTTTTATCCATGTTTTCGTAGCTTGATTAATAGTTTCTGTCATGGTATATGTTTGTGATATAGATCAGTAATCAATGTATAACTTGTCTCGCATTTGACATGCTTATCCATTTTATCATGTATTCTTGGCTCACCTATCTAGCTTTTATCAAATGTATACAGATATCGAATGATCATTTGTATTTTTTAAAATTACATTGATCATTTAATTGTATTTGAATGAGGCTTTATAAGAATTGTAAGAAAAAGAAGATGTCAAAATGATATGACATTTACATATATTGAATAATAGTTGATTCCTTGTTGAACAACCTGAGGTTACTGTATGTGCTGTTCCGGTGATAGATTATCTTTTGAACGGGTATTTACATAAAACTGATAACAGTGAATGTGACACTATAAACATTTTGAACACTCAATTTGACGACGACGACGACGATGATGTTGATGATAATGATAACGACAATATATAACGATGATTTTATTTTCGATAATGATAATTAGATATTCCAACTATTTGACCTAGCATATCTTCAGATAGATAGATGTATAGATAGACAGAGAGATAAGTTAATAGATAGATAGATAGATAGATAGATAGACAGAGAGACAAGTTAATAGATAGATAGATAGATAGATAGATAGATAGATAGATAGATAGATAGATAGATAGATAGATGGATGATGGATGGATGGATATATAGATAGATAAGTAGACAAATAGATAGATAGATTGACAGACAGACAGACAGACAGACAGACAGACAGACAGACATACAGACATACATACATACATACATACATACATACATACATACATACATACATACATACATACATACATATGGTGGTGAAGGAAAAAGATGAACTTAAATGCAAAATGACAATAACAGTTATTAGATAAATTAATATGATAACATTCTTTCGAGAAGCTAAAAAAACGACATTCAACATATTATTTAAAAGTTTGTTTTTTTTCTTACAAATACAGATGACTCTCGATGGCTTGAACGTCGAAACCTCGAAGTTTTGTACAAGTCCCGATTTTTTTCCTTCATAAATTAAGTAAATTAACTCTCGATCTCTCGAACTTCGAAGTTCTTGAAACCTCGAAGTCGAATCGAAGTCCCGATTTATATATTTCTTTATAATTCACTCTCGAAACCTCGAAGGTCGAATACCGTTGAATCCATTAAAAGTCAATGCCGTAAGCCAGTAAGACACCGGGATCCTTAACTTGAAAAATAAACAATAGGTGCTTTGATTATCGGGTGACAAGTAGTCCCTGACCTAATCGAGTAGTGATTGACAGGATTGTTAATTAACTAAGAGCTATCAAAATAGAAGAACTGTATAAATATTATAAACATAATACCAAAATTATAATGCTCAACACGATCATTTCTGTCAATAAGACTTCATCATTTGAGCTCCAATCTAAAATATATATGTATTTTCTAAAGAGAAAGTGGTATCATACAAGGTCAAATAATAAATCTAAAAGTATAGCCAAAATCCGCCTAAGAGTAAACACTGTAAAAAGTTGACTATTTTGACTTTAGAAAACTTTGGAATTTAACTGGAGTTATCAGTGCCAAATATTACAAATATTATTATAAATATGCGTCATACACTACATGTCGTGTCGAGTACAAGTGTCTCAGCCAAGTCAAGTGGTAGTTTAACTTTTAGATCGAGCCGTACTGTAAATTACTGAAGTAGTAGTGAATGCTACTACAACATTATATACTTTATATGTCGACGACCGTTTATCCAAATTGGATACATAATAAAGATAATGTTTTACACGTTTTTTTTTAAATTTGAAAATTAGTTAGGGGATTGTTTATGACAAAATTCATACGAATAACGAAAACAACAATCCTTTATCTTGTGTAATATTAAGAACCTATATCGGTCGAAATACCCATTTCTCGAAACCTCGAACTCTTGAAACCTCGAAGTTTTTTGGTGGTCCTGTGGACTTTGAGGTATCGAGAGTCACTTGTAACTGAATTTTAAATTTCAATTTAACCGTCCATGTGTTTGGCCTAAAATAAAAGATACATACGCTTCAGAACTCTTTAGTTTTGAATAGAGAAGAAAACCCGTAATGTTTATTGGCGTCGGTACGCCTGTTGCTGTGTAACATAAGATCAAAAACTAGTAATAGAATGTTTGACCTTATAGACGAATGCAAATCTTACTAAGTATAACCTAGAGTAATTGATTATTAAGTTAAAAATCTTCTTCCGGTGGCTTCCAAGATTCTTTTGATATTGTAAAATAAAGATGTACATTCCACATATTGTTTAGTTTTCAATGTCATTTTCCATCCATCACGAAGCTGTGCAATTACATAATCCAGAAATCACCATTTATTATGTTTGTTGAAGAAACTGATTTCTCTGTGGTTAAAGATTGCCTAGCAAAATGTCAAGAAGTTCTTGTTTAAACACAGCCGACTTTTTTGGTAATTCAAAATGATTAATTACAAGAATAGCTGGATGGGTTGGCAAGTGATTTATAGAAAGACAAACATATTGATGTCCATCGGTTTATTTATAAGTGTACTGAACTACAGCGATATATCCTATGTAGCCTTTTGAATTGTTTCAGTATATTTCTTTCGATTATTGTCCTTCAAATGCGGGGGTTGTTGATTTGTGTATATTTATCAATTCGTCATTTTTCCGTAAGGGTTTATGTGACTGACTTAGATAAAAGTATTTGTATTCATTACGGGATACATTTTCTATAGAAATGGAGTTAAAAATTATAGTGAAATTGAAATATATGAGTCGATAGGAGAATTCAATATTATTTCTTGGAGTCTATAAAGTTTATAAAAATCGGAATCAGATAGGGGCATATGGAAATTTCAAATATTTAAGACGGAATCTAAAATATATCTAGAATGAAAACATTTACAAGAATGTGTGTATTTCAAAGTCCTAACCAATTAATGAGGTAATAATCTCCCACACCATTTGAGTTAATAATCCCCCTCCTCATTTGAGTTAATAATATCCCACCTCATTTAAGTTTATAATATCCCACCTCATTTGAGTTGATGATATCCAACCTCATTTGAGTTTAAATATCCCTATTCATTTGCGTTTATACATCCTTACTCATTTAAGTTATACACCCCCATCTATTTTCAGTCAATACACTGTAACTCAGTTTGATTTATATATGGCTATGATTTAAGTTGACAAATATTATAACAAATACTATCAAATCATTGTTGTTATAAAATCAACTAGTGAACCGGTTTGTTCCTCACAGCGTATTTAACTCTTAATCCAGCTAATTTACTCTTGAATTAGTAGTTATTTTATTGTTGTGTGTGAATGTATTTAGTTTTTAGATTCCTTTAAGAATGTAAACAAGTCACGGTCATTATTTGACTTTAATTTAGGTTTCATGCAACATGTATGCATTTGAAAGCAAATTTGGATACTGATATATTATAAGTATTTGCCTAATATGAAGTGGTTCTTATACACTATCCTGACATGTTCTCATCTATAACATGTCACGTTTACGAAGTACATCTTACATTGCATAAATCTATGGAGATTAATCCCTTGGCCGAACTAAAAAAAACTATTAAAACTCTTCCTTGAGAAGCATACATCTTTTTCAGTTTACACATCAAAGATAATGTTCAACAAGACGGATTTTTGTGTGTGTTCTGGATTAATATAAGGCTTTGCCACAACGTTCTTAATAAATCCTTGATAATCCGTTCTGTGTAAACATAGACATGAAAAATACATTGTGGTCGGATGTCTGTTTGCATTAAAGAATACCATAATAATGGTAATCAAGCCGCCATTGCGAGTACATTTACGGGCTATCAAAACTTTGTTTATTTTGATTCTATGCACTACTCACGTCATAATTCCGTTTATTTGCTACTTGCAATTATCTGTGTTTCGGCCTTAGACTCTTCCGCAATTTACTTTCATATAAAACATCTGTAGCTGAACATTCTTTATTTTTATTGTTGGAAGCATACAATTCCTATACATAAAGAGAAGGTTAACCTACAAATAACTTAACAATATTTTACGTTAGATTTAAACACACTCACCCACACACACACACACACGCACGCACGCACGCACACACACACACACACACACACACACACACACGGCAACAAACGCCTTCCTCACTACTTACTCAACCGTCAATGATTCGATAGCGGCGTTCATGTGGTAGCGATAATTGCGCTTAATATATATATATATATATATATATATATATATATATATATATATATATATATATATATATATATATGTGTGTCTGTCTGTGTGTGTGTGTAAGTGTGTGTGTGTGTGTGTAAGTGTGTGTGTGTGTTAATTGTCATTAATCTATTGAAACGAACAAAATTACTATTGTAAAAACGTGAATATTGACATACTTATCCACATCTTGAAACATTTTGACGTGAAACTACAAAAAATGACATAAAGAATTCACTTATTAGGATAAGAACACCATAAAACAACCATTTTTTGACAATTAGACAATTATAGACAATTAATGAACCATGTTTTCTGGAAATGCCAATGGGGAAATGACCTGGTTTAAAATGTGATGTGCCTGAGGACAATTAACTTTGAGGATAAGAACTCGTATTAGGCTACTGAGTACAAATCGCATGACATACACATCTCGTATACAACTGCGGAATATCGATAAACTGAGCATAATTATTTATAGCCAGAAAGAAATCAAACAATAACACGGCCTGTCGAACACGCTGAACTTAAATAATAGGTTTTAAGTGATGAAATAGCATATAACCAGAAAACTCGCTGATGGAATGCACTCATTGCGTCTCAATAGAAACAAATGTCTAGAACGTTTATTTCTGTGGTACGTAATGCACTAATATGTATTGTTAATACTTAATTATGTCGGTAAAGATGAACTATACATCCGAAATCACCTGTAAATGGGGGTTATCGTAACTAACTGATCTAAGTCAACTTATGATGAGTAATAGATTGGTTTGTAATTAGAAATATATTACAAGTTTCCTGTATGGCATTTACTAGATCATAGGCCACTTATAAAACATCTCAGATACAAAAGTATAAATCAACAGAATATCTAGGACATAGATACAAATCTGGTAAAAATGGACAAACACGGACCTCTGGAAACCAAGAGGTGGGATCAGGTGTCATGGAGGAGTAAGCATCCCCTGTCTACCGGTTACACCCGCCGTGAGTCCACAGTCAAGTCCAATGAAATAAGTGAGGAGTGAATCCTCGTCACAATTGATACAGACGTCTCAACAACTGCCAACGAAAAGGCAACTCAACATTTCACTTAGTGAAACAGAGTAATCGCAATCAAGAACATTATACCGACCATAAAAGTTGCGGAACGTTGATATTAAACGCGGTTTTCGATATCCCTGTGTCAATAAGTTGTCAGTGAGTAGTTTACCTCTGTATATGAAATATTCATATGTTGTACACGCCCTATCATATCGGATCATTTGTGAAATATAAACGCCATATGCCGGTGACTGAGGGATATTACTACTTAAATGTAGAAAATTTACGATGGGAAAGCCGAAATCGTCTGCTTTTTCACTAAAGGTGTTACCCGAAAAATTAAATATCTAGTGATTGGCTATCAAGATACTTATTTCGTCAAACACCACTCTGATTCTACACATAAATATACTGAAGTTGATATAAAAAACATACTGGAATTTCTAATAGACAATATATTTGTAATGTTCGGAGACGTGGTCTTTCAACAAACTATCGGCATTCCTATGGGACTCAATTGTGCTCCTTTATTGGCCGACCTGTTCCTTTATTCATACGAAGCAGACTTCATTCAGAAACTGCTGAATCAAAAGAAGAAAAAGTTAGCGGTGTCCTTTAATTTGACATTTAGATATATCGACGACGTTTTGTCAATTAATAATGACAATTTTCATACATTTGTCAATGCGATATATCCCAGCGAACTAGAAATTAAAGATACAACAGAATCAAGCACACACGCTTCATACTTAGACATTTTACTTAAAATAAACACAGACGGGAAATTAGCAACTAAGCTATACGATAAACGCGACGATTTCGGCTTTCCCATCGTAAATTTTCCACATTTAAGTAGTAATATCCCTCAGTCACCCGCATATGGAGTTTATATTTCACAAATGATCCGATATGTCAGGGCGTGCACAACATATGAAGATTTCATATACAGAGGTAAACTACTCACTGACAAATTATTGACACAGGGATATCGAAAACCGCGTTTAATGTCAACGTTCCGCAAATTTTACGGTCGGTATAACAGTCTTGTTTGCGAGTACTCTGTTTCACTAAGTGAAATGTTGAGTTGCCTTTTCGTTGGCGGCTGTTGAGACGTCTGTACCAAATGTGACGAGGATACACTCCTCACTTGTTTCGTTGGACTTGACTGTGGACTCACGGCGGGTGTGACCGGTCGACAGGGGATGCTTACTCCTCCATGGCACCTGATCCCACCTCTTGGTTTCCAGAGGTCCGCGTGTGTCCATTTTTACCGGATTTGTATCCGTGTCCTGGACATTCTATTGATTTATACTTTGGTATCTGAAATTTGTATATGATACAACTATAGTATTTATCTTTCATCGCCACTTATATATTGCAATATATGCTAATATATGATACAACAAAAGTATTTATCTATCATAGCCACTTATATATTGCAATATATGCTAATATATGATACAACTATAGTATTTATCTATCATCGCCACTTATTTATTGCGATATATGTTAAATGTGATACAGCTATAATACTGATCTACGATCGCCACTTATAACAAAACGTTAACATTGGTATATAGCATTGCTGCTAAGCACGTATGATATGTTATTAAAACTTTTTATGACATAATCCTTTGTGTTTTTGGGTGGTTTATTTAAATACTCTACAGGTATTTACAGGTAACTGTGAATACATAAATAGAGTTTAGTCCTATTCAACTATTCAACAGCTAGCCGTTGAATAGATGAGTAGATTTTAGCTATTTCACTGCCAAGCTGTCATCTGAACAAAAATCAGAAAACGAAATCATTTTAAACTTCAAATGAATTAATTTATTTTTTCGGTAATATTTCCAACAAGAAGTATTTGAGGGAATGTTAATTCTTAAATCCCCTTTCCTGATTTAATACATCTATGTTGAGTTTTAGGCACATGTACAAATTCATTATCATGTTTTCGTATAGATCCTTGAATCATATTTCTCGCCTGAATTTACTCGTTAACATTTGTATGGTTGTAATTCTGTAATTCTGTACAGCATCTGAACAATGACCTGTTTTTCCACATGTAACCTGTTTATCGATGTTTATGGTAGCCATGTTTGTAACTGTGGCAGCACTTAAAAAATTATGTGAAAAGAAACCCTCTGTTCCTGCTTTGACAGTAAATTCCCTTTCACGCCTCTTATATATGGCCTAATAGTATTTCTTTTCAAAACTTTTTTTAGTGTTTAATTAGCTATCTTTCAAATAAATTTACAGTCCATTTGGATTTTGCTTGTTTTTTCTGGATTTCGAAAAGGTATGTTTTTCTTTCATCTGAATTTGGCTCAGGGAAATGTTCATTTTATTTTAAGAATCAATTCTTTCCGTAGTTGATAATATTTCATCGTCAGACATACCACTACATTATGGATTTTCAAGTTGAAATTAGGCATATTTTCTATGTCAGTCTCCTCGATGTCTAGTACGCCATTTATCACAGTATACGTATCTGGTCCAGATGATACATCTTTATAACCTTATTCTGAGTAATGAATTAAACTATTGTCATTGTTCGTATTGCTACATTGGATTTGACTTCATTATGTTTGTATTGTCACACCTCAATGAATATTAAATGAGCTACCTTCACGCTAAGTAACTTTAGATTCCATTCAACTATTCAATGTTGTTTATGTGAAAGTCCTAAACCTGCATTGGGGCACAGTAAAAGTTTGATAAATCACTCAATGGTATAGAATACTACAGATAACAATACCACTGTCGGACCTTTATCTATGTACTATTGCACACCATTTCGTGATTTATCCATTACGGAAAAAAAATTTTCAACTGCCTTTATGATTGGTTGTACCATAATTGTTGAGGAAATAACAATATTGATAACATTGCAAGAAGATAATCAGACAACTCAGAGAGGGGGTCCGTGGTCGAATGGTGAGAGCATCGCGCTGGAAATAACAGTATTGATAACATTGCAAGAAGATAATCAGACAACTCAGAGAGGGCGTCCGTGGTCGAGTGGTTAGAGCATCGCGCTTTGAACCATGATGTCTCTCACATCTGTCAGCGCAGGTTCGAGCCCCGATGAAACCTAAGCTGATTTTTTTGAGAATGTTTACAAATTTACTTGCGGAAGGCTGGTGGTCTCTTCATTGTAACAAGATTCTTTCCTCCACCAATAAAAACTGCTCGCCACCATATAACTGGAAAATTGTTGAGAGTGGCGTTAAACACCATTCGAAATTCAAAGTACAAACAACTCAGAGATTAAGTAATTCAAGGTCTACTTAAAGCAATTTTAAAACTTGTTTTACCTGAGTGGAAAGATGCAATCGATCTCGTAGAAAAGTGACTGCTCTAAATCTGATGACATTGTCCGTTGACGGGACGTACTTTTTTCTTCATTATAAACATAATTTTGTCATTATTGATTTCGTCGATACAAATATTTCTATCAAAGAGAAAGAAATAATTTTGATCATTAAACTGCTTTTGGTGCTGTATCACTAGCTGCATCAATTATATTGTAACTGGTTACGCCAAAAAAAAAAAAAATAAAAAAATAAAAACGGTATCTATTTGTATATAATAAATTATTTATATGACAGTGTGTTTCTTAAATAAATTGAAACATTTTCACAATGATGTACGTATTGTGATAATGGCTAATATCATGCGAACATTCGGAAGCAAAGCTGGTACAATGGCAAAAATTAAACTAAAATGTTGTTTTTAGTGATAATAAGTCTATACCAGTGTAACACGTGACACACACAAGACCCTTGATATTTTTGTACAGAATATTGTTCGCAAAATGATAAACATTATAAAAATATCATTCTTCGATTGTAATAAAACAGTAAAATTTGATTAATTTTCTTGTTTTGTGTACATCAATCACAATCTATAGTCTCTTAGGAATTTCTTCTACATACCAACAGAAAATGAGTAATCATAATTGTTAGAATTCTCTATATTTTGTAAATGTTACGTAAATTTCGAACAAAATTACTGAGAGAAATTTAATGGCGCAATATATGTACTTGTATAACATTAGTTTGCAATTAACTGACTCTACGCCGTGAGAATATGTAGATCTTCATATTCAGCCAGGCACATAATCGCGTGCGCGTGCAAGTTCTTTTGCTTGCCTAGGTAAATACGTGGGAAAATTGTATATGTGGTACTTTCTGAAAAATAGTGTTCCTCTAACAAATGTTGTTGGAAAAAATATATAATAGCTTGATCAAAACTGCCGTATATACAAACTCAACAAAAATCCCAATAGCAAGCAATTATTACTTGTGTCTAGAAATATTTGTAGTGAACCAATTTTTAAAAAAAAAATATTGATTTGTGATTATCAAATTCTTTGATTATGTATGAATTTCTCGAACAGTAAATATGACAAAATATGTGGTGTTGCTATATCACCATACCCGAAACATTGTTCCAAACATTCTGTTGCATATGTATATAAAATCATTATTTGTCATTATTTACACCGGATCAAAAAGTTCATTTTTCTATATCAAACTACAGATTACCGCAAACAATGTCAAGTAAATCTAATTTCGAAGTATTGGAATGATTGAGTCCCTTGCCCTAGACTTTATTTTGTTCATTTGTTGTTAATCAACTAGAGCGATTTAATCACAATTATACAGATTTTGCTTAGAGTATGATGAATTGTTTAATTATTATTTTTGAAAACAGATAAATAATTTTCCGATATTTACTGTTTGATGAATAAAAATCTATATTGATAAGAATGCATGGCTTATTTTGATCAAAACGCTAATATGGACTAGTCTCAGTGTCACCGTGTCAATAGCTTATACTGACATAAAACAGTGTGACATGGTCGGGAACACACGAATGATCTACGGTATATACAAGATATACATGGTTCTTCTGATATTTTTAAAAATACAGGTGAAATATGAATTTGATATGTCGTTGTATCTACAAAAAAGGTCATGGCAATATCAGAGACTGACATAAGTAACTGACAAACAAATATAAATTAACACAGACACAAACAATCTGTATCATTACTGCAACAATTGATGAATATTACAATAACCACAAACTGATTAATCCAGCCTCATTAATGTTTATTATAGAGGTAACTACTAACACTGTTTATAAGTTGTTTGTCCAATTATTGCATCTTGACATCTTGGGAGTTAAAAATGTCAGTCACTTATCGAACTAAAGTTCAGGCAGTGAAATATTCACCACAAATACACACTTTTAATGCAAACACACTAATTACCCTTGGTATCATTTAACACTTGATTTTTCTCTGCCTCACATCGTTCTTATACAAACAGTGCATTATTTTTCGGTTAGGAGAAAGAGTTATTCGGGCTCTATACGTTTCATACATACAGGTGTAAATTAGTCCTGCAATAGACAAGCTATAAAATTAGTAGCCCTGCAAAGATTTTCTAATTTATTAATATTGTCGACTTATTATCACCTTAAGTCTCTACATTTATACATTTATGGATTTGTAACTGCTATTGATGTCTTGGACTCTATATATTACGATTGTAAATGTCTTATCGATAAGGAATGCTTACTCCATCATGGCACCTGTTCCCACCTCTTGGTTTCCAGAGGTTCATGTTTGTTCATTTTTACCGGATTTGTGTTTATATCCTGAACATCCTTAAGATTTATACTCTTGTATCTGAGATTTATCTTCATTATTTTTACTATATGTTATCATAATTATTATTACACATTGCGACACATCTATCGTTTCTAGCTTCAAGTAATAAACTTATTGTTATTGTAATTATTATTATTGTCATTTATTATTATTATTATTATTATTATTATTATTATTGTTATTATTATTATTGATATTTTTGTTGCTGTTAGTATTCATACCGCTTTCTCTTTCACTTTCAAAGTGATTTTTTTGGAAGTGTGGTCACGTTTTATCAAGACATATTGTACATTTACATAGTCAGTACACGGCAAAAGAACGTGTAACTTAGTTCCTGCTTACGGCATAAGAATAAAAATCCAAAGTCAGATATATCTAATGAATTAGACGACTTTGCCGTATATGAGAAGTATAAAAGTGCACTACATCTTTCAACATTGTGTTGTGATCATTTAGCATTCATATACACTTAAGTACAGTCGCTACTGTTGTTAGTAATTAAGCATGCACTTTTGGGAAGTCGATTCAATCTGTATATTCTATTGTGATGTCGAAGATTGCTGAGAATAAAATTACACTTTATTAGAATGATTAATGATTTACAATTCGCAATTTCCGAGTTGCGTGAGGATGATTCTCTTATCTATGCGTCGTTGTTTAAAAATCAAAACAGGTATAACGTTGTCAACAATTATCGGTACAAAACTTAGACAAAACGACTTCACCCCTTCACAATACCAAATTTAATAACTAGAAATCCGACTTTATATCCTTCAACTGGACTTTTGGTCGGCCAGACAAGTGCCCGGTAGGGGTATTATTAATGTACGGGTGATTTCAACGTTATTGTCAAAATGTATCCACTTAAATAAAATTTAACGTACTTGTTTCACTGAAGAATGAATAAGTCCCAAATGGTACATTGTAATTTGTTATGATAGTCATAAGCCGAAGAACCATTTGCCTTCCGTATTGACGGTGTCGGTTCAAATTTCCAGTTAACATTTTTATCTACAGACATTAGAAAATAGACTGTTTTACTATGTAAACTATTTATAACTCTTTGATGCATATTCGAGGATAAATAAATATTAACTGACAATAGACGTTTCACCATATAAAGAAATTGAACAATTTGATCACGGTCACTAGAACCTTCTGACCGTTGATTCCTTGGTATCTTAGATTTTTACATTCAGAGTATAATTAGATTGCTGATTTCATGTGAGTAATGTGAGAAACGTTATCACTACCACAATGAATATAAATATATTCTGCTGCAATGTCCGTCAAATTTTCAATGTCCGAACATATGTGTCGTATCGACACATACGTTTGTACTTGTGCCTAAGAAAGTTGTAAAACACTGGCCAGTGATTATTGAGTCACAGTTAAAATATAACATTTTGACACTTTATGATTAAGAAAATAATCACCCGCACGGCGACGGACGAAAACAGACCCAAAAGATTATCTTTACCCAGGTGAACTATATGAATCCTAGTGCATGAGTATCTGTTTAAGCATTCTGTGTTGTAAATTATGAATTGTTTGTTCTCGGTTGCTTTAACAATATAGGCAATGCTATAACAAAGACATTGCTAAGTAGTACGTCTTTTGTTTTTTGTATGTTCGACCGGCTGTTGTACATTTTGCAAAATAAATATTCGCTAAACATTTATGTCTGTATAGACATTTTCCCTTTCTCTGTTTTTATTATAGGTCAAACTATGTTCACCATATGTCAGCTTTGAATATCTTGTTCTCTCAGGTCTCGAAAAAAAAATCATTTCTGTTTTTATTTTGCGCATATTGTTCATATCAATGTGGTTGAAAGTTGATGTGCTCTGTTTGTACTTAAAATATATACTAAGCAACATTTTGTTTTAACCCTTTCACCGCAACACACCATAATAGAATAGTCTTAAACAACAGAAAAAACATGTCAGCTCTAGATCTGCTGTACTCTTATGTCTCGAAAAAGATATATATTTCGGCTCTTATTTAAGTATACATTTGACGACACCGATAAGATTGGTAGGTGATTTCCCCTGCTTTGTACTTAAAAATATCTTGGATACTGTTTTGCAGTAGCCCTTTCAACCTAACAGACCATAACAGAATGGTCGTAAACGCCAAACAAATCATAATTACTACTAGCACTGCTAATACTTCCTGTTTTTACTAATTTCACACTACTACAACTACCACAACTACTACTCTTTCTTTTATTAATACCATTGAAGATCGTTTCCATATTTTCTGTCTAGACAAACTGGAAACAATATTTTTCTACTTCACTTGTTTACAAACAAATGAAATCAACTGAATGTAAGTATTAATTAGCATGAAAGTCTGTCTCCAAGGCTCGAGATTAGGCTAATAAATACCATACAGATATGTAAACTATCATATAGATATGTAAGTAACATACAGATATGTAAGCTAACATACAAATATGTAAGCTAACATACAGATATGTAAGTAACATACAGATATGTAAGCTAACATACAGATATGTAAGTAACATACAGATATGTAAGTAACATACAGATATGTAAGCTAACATACAGATATGTAAGTAACATACAGATATGTAAGCTAACATACAGATATGTAAGTAACATACAGATATGTAAGTAACATACAGATATGTAAGCTAACATACAGATATGTAGGTAACATACAGATATGTAAGTAACATACAGATATGTACATACAGATATGTAAGCTAACATACAGATATGTAAGTAACATACAGATATGTAAGCTAACATACAGATATGTAAGTAACATACAGATATGTAAGCTAACATACAGATATGTAAGTAACATACAGATATGTAAGCTAACATACAGATATGTAAGTAACATACAGATATGTAAGTAAAGCTAACATACAGATATGTAAGCTAACATACAGATATGTAAGTAACATACAGATATGTAAGCTAACATACAGATATGTAAGTAACATACAGATATGTAAGCTAACATACAGATATGTAAGTAACATACAGATATGTCAGCTAACATACAGATATGTAAGCTGTCATTTATTACCAGAAAAAGATTCGATATTAAACTTGATATTCTTCAACCCTTAGGTTAATTCATTACAAAATCAACCAAGTAATTTGAGATAACTAAAGACCCAACGTTGTTTTTTTTTAAAATAATTGACCTACAGTAGGTCAGACGAAACTACTAAAATGTCAGACCAAGTGTCAGACAAATGGAACAGGTCAGGGTCTCAGATACAAAAGTATAAATCATTTGGATGTCCAGGATATAGGTACAAATCTGTTAAAAAATGGACAAACCCGGAATTCTTGAAATCAAGAGGTGGGATCAGGTCCCATGGAGGAGTAAGGGTCCCCTGTCGACCGCTCACAACCGCCGTGAGTCCACAATCAAATTAAAATGAAATACGTGAGAAATGATACAAACGTCTCAACAACGGCCATGGGACAGTCAACCCAACATTTCACTTAGTGAAACAGAATACTCGCAAACAAGTCTGTTATACCGACCATTAAATTTGTGGAACGCTGACATCTAACGCGGTTTTCGATAACTCTGTGTCAATAATTTTAGTGAGTAGTTTACGTCTGTATATGAAATGTTCATATGCTGAACAGGCACTGGCATATCATTTGTGAAATATAAACTCCATTTACAAAATGTTTTGATGAAACAAGATTGATAACCTAAATTAGAAACTAAACATATACCTCAGCTTTTTTCTTGATGAATTTATAACATTTATATAAAAACTTGCAATGCGTCGTAGAAAGTATATCTTTTTTTTACCCACTTAAATATATGAAAGAACAACTTAAGATAACTAAACGTCAGTATAATATATGATATTTATAGCCCTAATTTTATTTCAAGCCGTGTAAATATGTTTACTTTATTTCTTATTATATGATTTCCCTTGTATTGTAGCATCTCTGTTTCGGAACTTTACATCTATAAAATATTCGAGAGCTCAACTGATGAAGTCTCATTGAAATAAAAGACTTCAGTATTTCCTTCCCCTTTTGGCAAAGCTTGAACTTTGGTATTATGTTCATGATATTGGTATACATATTGATGTACACATACAAGTCACATGATGTCAATTGAATGCCACCTTTCTTGGCAGATTATGCCGAGTTTTCATCATGATGTGGTGTATACAAAAGGCATGACAGACACTTCCCATCAGTCTTTGCCAAGTATGACAACTGTAGGTAAAAAATGGAATCGATACTGATTGTATCGAGCGGCAAAAATAATAAATCAAAGTTTTAAATATCAATCTGTCAATTTTGTGTTCTATTTCTAAGTCATATCATTTTACTATTTGCAATATTTGGATGAATTTCTCATATAATATTATTGTTCAATTTCCAGATTTCATAAGATTAATCAAGATTGTTCGATATAATTCATTAAGGTCACTATCAGATTAAAGTTGCCCTCAAACTAATACAACATCAAAGACGTCCATATCATTATGGTAATCTAATATGATACATTGGTATTTCTCTTCAAATACCATGTATCTAATGACTTTGAAAGTTAGTTTTTCCGTCTTTTTGTAATATATATAAAGCGACACGTTTTTCATATTTCATATTATACAATTATATGATTTAGTTAATAGTGGGCTGTACTGTACTGTGTTGAGGTATTAGAATATTTCAAGTCTTTCCTATTTCAAGAAAACGTTCTAAATCCATACAGAGCAATGTTGTTAAAATCTCTTGATAGTGGTCAATGGCCAAGGTTCACTGAGTTCAAACATGATCATGTTAGCTCTGCAACACCGAAAGTGGTCCCTCTCCCTCTAAATGATTTGTGTTGGAAGGGAGAATACAATTAGTACATTATTGAAATGATAAGTCCATAGGCCTATCCGAAGTCGCTTTTATAACAGTCAGTGTAAATTTTGCTTTTAATCCTTAAACATTCTACCCCCAAATAAAGACAAGGGCAGCCCAACGCATGTCATTATATCGCTGTTAATCGGAACATGTAATACTTATTGTGGTTATGGATATCGTGAGATATTCAATTTTATGTGATATTAACGATGCACCAGACATCGTGAACATCTTAGTGATTTATATCTTGGTATCTTGGAGACTTTTTATAAATAACACGTGATAAAGTGTCTTCCTCCAAGGTAAAGTTGCACTGGCACTGTCAAACCCCCCCCAAAATATGGTCGGTCTATTTTCCAAAAATAGGAATGTACAGGTAAAACGTGACTCCATGTATTACCATGGTTCTAATATTTGTGTTGCCGAAAATAATAAACTTCTGTTATGATTTAGACTCGTTATGTTTGTAAACATGTGCCAATTTACCTTGGTAGACTTGTACGTGAAACGAAATCAATCAAAAGTTGGCTGATTTTATGCTACCATCCAACGTAAATAAAAATGTACCCAGTGTTTCCATACTTTAGATAGTTGTCAATATATGAACAAAGTGTGTATTGATACCATTTTCATATCTGCATTATTTCCGGATTACATAAAGTTTCTGACAATAGTATTAAAATTATCCAACTTATAAAGTTGGTATTCCGTACAATCTTAGATTACAAGAAATGTAAAATGATAACCACAATTACATAAACTGTAAGTCTGTGTTTGGGACATCTTATTTTAAAAGCGAAGTCATTGTAACGTTGAATGTCAGATAAAACTTGTTTGGTCTTGTATGATACCACTTTTTTTCTTTCGGATATACGCATTTTTATCCAAGTGAGCTAAACAGATGAAGTCTTATCAACAGAAACGATCGTTTTGAGCATATGAGCAAGTATAACTTTGTTATTATGTTTATAACTTTGGTATTATGTTTATAATATTTATGATATACATGACACTTTTACGTGAACCCAGAGGTGACTGATAATTTACCTTAATTATGAACTGAAAAATGAATTTTGAAAACATACATACAAAATAATTGTTTCTATATTATCTATGAGTACAGGATCTACACTCCTCACATTGGACTTGACTGTGGACTCACGGCGGGTGTGACCGGTCGACAGGGGATACTTACTCCTCCATGGCACCTCTATGTCCTGGACATTCTACTGATTAATACTTTGGTATCTGAAATTTTTATATTTGTAATGTTTTACTGTATCATATCACTTTTTACCTTTATTACACAATATTGTGTCTCAGTGTTTCTATATAGATATTTGCTATATGTACGGGGTCTGTTTGTACTGTTTCTACTGTATTTTATCAGTTTGTTCCAACGTTACACACTATTCAGTCTCAGTGTTTCTATATATATATTTTCTATGTCTGTTTGTACTGTTTCTATTGTATCATACCACTTTGTTTCAATGTTACACAATATTGTGTCTCAGTGTTTCTATATATATATTTGCTATGAGTATGGAGTCTGTTTGTACTGGTTTTACGGTATCATATCACTTTGTTTCAATGTTACACAATATTGTGTCTCAGTGTTTTTATATCAATATTTTCTATGTCTCTTTGTACTGTTTCTATTGTATCATATCACTTTGTTTCAATGTTACACAATATTGTGTCTCAGTGTTTCTATATATATATTTGCTATGAGTATGGAGTCTGTTTTTACTGGTTTTGCGGTATCATATCACTTTGTTTCAATGTTACACAATACTGTGTCTCAGTGTTTCTATATATATATTTGCTATGAGTATGGAGTCTGTTTTTACTGGTTTTACGGTATCATATCACTTTGTTTCAATGTTATACAATATTGTGTCTCAGCGTTTCTATATATATATTTCCTATGAGTATGGAGTCTGTTTGTACTGGTTTTACGGTATCATATCACTTTGTTTCAATGTTACACAATATTGTGTCTCAGTGTTTCTATATATATATATTTGCTATGAGTATGGAGTCTGTTTTTACTGGTTTTACGGTATCATATCACTTTGTTTTAATGTTACACAATATTGTGTTTCAGTGTTTTTATATAAATATTTTCTACGAGTATGGAGTCTGTTTGTAGTGTTTCGACTGTATTATATCAGTTTTTCAGTTTGTGTTGTATCTACTGTTTTATATCACTTGTTCCTATATTACACAATATTTTGTCTCGGTGTTTCTATATTAATAATATGAGCATTGGGTCTGTTTGAACTGTTTCTACTGTATTATATCACTTTGTTCCAATGTTTGTAACATAACATTTTGTGTCAGACATGTTGCTCAGGATTAATCCGTTGTGTCAGATTGTTTAACAAGACATAGTTATTCTACAATTAATGATAGAGTACTGAATAAAGTATATTCTTTTTGCTGTAAGAAGTATGTGCAAGCTCATGATCTTTTATAGAAAACTACCTCAAAATTTGTTCATATCTAAAAAGTTCAACCAATATGTCCAAGAAGCTGATTGACGATTAATAACAATTGATGTAACCACATTAATGCAAAATTCACTTTTTTATAAGCTGGCACGTAACCAAATGACAATGCATTATATAATAACTTTGTAAAGGATAGCAAAACATAAGAACTAATTCTGACTGTACTCAAGTCACTCTCCAAGTTATCCATAACTTCCGGTCTCTCAGTCTTCTAATAATCTTCATCATCAGCAGGGGTAATAAATACAGATAAATATCTACACTTTCACTGATATCAGAATCTATCTTCTTTGTGGAGAACATACATATTTACACAGATCTCCGTAATACATCTAATGTAAGCTAGATAAACCGCCTCCATATATTATACTTTACAACGGTGGTCTACACAGATATAACTCCCTGATGCTGTGATATATGTTCGCTAAATAACATTTGTGAATATTAAATATATAAAACATATGCATGTTTATATTTTTCCGTACTGTAATGCATTCATGGGATATCTAACTAATGTGTTGATGGATTATCACATTTTATTTTTGTTGTTTCACTAGAATGCAGTCATATCGTCATTTTTAGCTGTGTTTAGTACTTATCTTCTTCGTAAAGTACAGCTTTTGTTTTCTTTATAACTCAAGTGGTGCTATGATAGTAAACTAATTTGTAAAACATTGAAGGAGTGTTTTGATGTATTGTCTGCCTAGTGTACGTTTACAAGGTGTGGCAGATACATCTGCCTAGTGATAGTAAACTAAATTGATAGTAAACTAAAATTTGAAGGAGTGTTTGGATGTATTGTCTGCCTAGTGTACGTTTACAAGGTGTGGCAGATACATCTATGATAGTAAACTAAATTGTAAAACATTGAAGGAGTGTTTGGATGTATTGTCTGCCTAGTGTACGTTTACAAGGTGTGGCAGATACATCTATGATAGTAAACTAAATTGTGAAACATTGAAGGAGTGTTTGGATGTATTTTCTACCTAGTGTACGTTTACAAGGTGTGGCAGATACATCTATGATAGTAAACTAAATTGTAAAACATTGAAGGAGTGTTTGGATGTATTTTCTACCTAGTGTACGTTTACAAGGTGTGGCAGATACATCTATGATAGTAAACTAATTTGTAAAACATTGAAGGAGTTTTTGGATGTCGTTTCTACCTAGTGTACGTTTACAAGGTGTGTCAAATACATCTACTATGGTTGAAATCATGACACATACTTGGATCAGTTCGTTATTAATGATATAAAATGGTTGTACTCGTCGTTTGTTTGATGTTATTTGGTAGAGGTCATCCGCTAACTAAATTTTCCGTTGCCAGAAAATTTTGAAGTTCGAGTGGACAAGAATAAGTTGGAAGAAAAATCCATGTTTTCTGATGTCTAACAAATTAAGTGATAAAGAGGTTTATCTTTCGGTAACAGACTGTTCAGTCTTCAATAATTGATCCGACTAACGATGGGCAGTATCGAAATTACTTTTTGATTTCGATGTGTAATTTAGTCATATTAAAGATGAAAACAATGACACGCATTTATCATTCAGATATTCATTCCAACAAATCCATGTCAAACTCCATATGATTCATCTTTTTACCTTAGTAATTTTTGCATAAGGTGATAAAAAACCAATTTAAATTTATATGACGGTCATCGTTTGTTTATCATATCCCTGGCGTCATCGCAAAATACGATTTATGATATTAGTTTCAGGTGAGATATATTGAATCAATTATTAAGGAAATCTTATCTTTCGTTTTCAGACTGATCTGTTGGAAGTTAATTCTTTTCTCGTACTACACGTATCTACCTAAATGAGCCAATTTTGTAACATATGCACAATGTTTCACTTTTACCAACCGATACACGTACCAATCTTTACTTTTGTTTAGGGAGCAATTACTTTTCATAATGCATTTCAATTCAAAATACTTAAACATTTAGAAACTCAAAGCTTGACTTGTAATTGCAGAAAAAAATGAATAATGCAAAATTCAGTTTTCTTAATTTCCTGATTTAAATTTCATCTTTGTTAAATATCTAAATTTCAGACTTAAATTGTCCATTACAATTGTAAACAAATTATATTTGATCAATATTTCATTCCTAAATTTCGCAAAATACTTAAAATTGCATTTTAAATATAAATTTAAAACTATACTTTCAAACAATCAGGGAGTCGAATGATTCTTTCTCTACCGCTGTGATATGTGCTAACGTATATTTGTAAAGGGAGATAAATAGTTATTAAGGATCTGATAGCTCACGCTTCTTTAGTCTGTTATCCTTAGAAGAACACAATACCTTTTCATAATTGAATTTATCACGCTACGCCGTATATTATTTGAAAATAAAATACCGGTCGTTAAAACAATAATCGAAAAATAACATAAACATGCAGTACAGCATGTAACAAATCGACAAGTATCCACAAATGTTAACATCCTGAGGCGATCCTAGAAAAATATTTTGTGAAGTTTTTGAATAGATCTTGAAAAGTCGTTACAATCGATTTGCCATCTGTTTATACTCTAACGTATCATATTTATTTGAATGATTCTATCGTAGTATTATTTTTTTTTATATATATAAGCTTTGCGTTGTAGGTCATGTTTTGTGTTTTACAGCACTCTTAATGTGCCTTTAAACGGAGATTAGCCATCCCTTATAAATGGCGCGTACGATATACACTTCATTGTAAATAAATAATGCGACATGATGACCCGACACTTTCCAGTTTCGTTCGACTTATTCTTGCTCCCACGAATAACTTGGTTGTTTGTATTAACGCACATTAAAATAATCAGAATAGAAAATGTAATAGGAGAAAACGATACCCAAGGCCTTCTGTACAAATAGTGTATTTAATATTCCAGTGTTAGTACTAAAATTTAGGATATGTCCATCCAGCTGCTCGAGAAAAACGAATATAACGGGATAGATTTCGTAATTATATCTTAAATCGGATTGCATAAGTAGATTGCAGCAGCTGTAGTTGTGCATATTAGTGGAAGTGAAGACAGAAAAAGTATGATTTACAAAATAGCCAACACAATACCACAAGCAACAGAATGACAAGGACGTGATTAAAGTCGACTCAAAGTTGCGTGACTTTATTGTTAAAAGGTCGGCAGTAGAGAATAGTTGTATTGTAAATACATTGAAGACTTGTCTAGGCGCTTAGTATGAATAAATAAACGGCCGCAAATCAAGTATTGGATAGATATACGTATATTTTATCTCTTCCAAGCGGAAGTCAAACTAGAATTTCTGGCATTGGATATATAATAGATAATGAAAAGAAAGGTATAAGGTGTTGATTTTATCTTTCTGGGGATTTTTACGTATATACTTATATAGGAGAGTGGAAAGATATCACCGTCGTTATTCAGGTAAGATACGTTTTTTCTTAATTCTAATGCGGGATAGAAAACTTGTATTGAAATTCATACACCATGAAATGGAAAAGGAGACAGGTGAATCTTGAAAATTAAATCTATATATTATTTTCTAACATGTCATCGTTTGTGAAGGGAAAGGTGTTACTACTTAACTTTAAATGGATTCGTGATTATAACTGGAACCGTTTTTCTAATTCTAATTTCTAAGTCGATTTTAAACTATAACAAAATGAAAGCCAAAATAAATTAAGAAAAAAAATCATCGGGACATATGAGCTGCAGTACGAGAAGTATACAAATATTCGGTAAAACTGATCAGAATATTATGTAGGATAATATTAATGACAAGATAATTGCAGTAGTATGTCGGTGTATTTATACATGTGTACAGACTAACAAACAAAACATACCTAGTTATCCCCTGGATCGAATTAGTATAACACTTCAGGTACCATTATGTTTGGTCGACAACTAACTGTATGATAAATATTTATGCGTCAGATCACTGTTGAAAGTATACAATTCTTTAATTTCTGATAAATATAAAACATGATGGAAATCTATGCTCGCTTATGAATGAAATGTATACCTTGTTGTAAAAACCTAAAGTTTAGACTGATATCCGTTTGGTATTATGTTAGGATTTGTGTGCATTAACATTTGAGATTTGTGTCTTGGTTTGGGGGTTCCTTTTTTAGTTAAATGATGCTATTGTTTTCTTCGCTGGTTACTAGTTTTGATTCTTGAGAGCTTTATTAGTTTAGAGTGATAATTTACATTAAATTTTTTCTATGATTTCCTGTTTATAAGTAAATTGTTTATTTTTCTGAAGTACAGAAAAATATTTTATTTTCATTTCCAACATGCAAAATAAATATCAAAGAAACATTCAGTTGGTATGAGACTAGAGCATTTTGTAATGTCGGAATGTGTTGCAATAGAGATACTTTCCATGTAATGGCATTTTAATCATAATGTTCAAACAAATACAATTTGATGGAACTACGTGAAAACTTACAATGAAGTTTGTCAAGATCGTTAAACAACCTCTATGTGTTATTTTGAACATTTTGGGCGCTTATGCCTGCCATGTTCTACCGTGTTTTAACGATTAACATTGTAGTTATGTTCTTGTAATGAATATATCACAGAAGTGTTCCGTGCCTTTTTTTTACCATGTGTCTTGTTTATTATAGGAAAACTATAATTGTTGTATAAATCTCACCCAGCTGCAGTAAACCAATGTTTATAGTTCCCTGGTTTTTAATAGCTTCAAACGAGTTTACAAATAATTATGTAATGTTTGAGTTTCATTTTTAAAACAAATGCTTTTTTTACATTCATGTAAAATGATCATGTGAAATATTTCTTCCTGGTTTGGTATGAGTGTTTTGTTAATAAAGCGATGGGTTATTAAGATATGACATGAAGGTAATTCATACCAAACTGCGCATATTGCATTTACTTCTCTATATATTTTATGGAAAAGACAATTACAAAATAAAACACCACTGAAAGAAAAAATCATTTAAAATAAAATGAAAAACAAAGCTCTCAAAATTCCCCATATTCAAGGTTTAGTGTGGTATGCATAAACAAATAGAAAGGTTGAATAAACCAATCGCAAATGAATGATTGCCAAACTGGGTTTTTCTGGCAATTTTCACAAAATATATAGAAATTGAAGAATTTTTAGGCTGTGTATATCTCTTTTTTGTTATTGACTATCAATCTAAGTGGCTAGTAAGAAGTATATCTTTTAAATGACAAAGCTAATGCTCTTTCAACTGTACGGTGATTAACTTATCAACTATGTGTTCACATTTAAACTCACCAAATTTATAGATAGTATTGTCTACTATCACAATTCAGGAGTGAACAAGTTTATATTGCATAAAATTTTTTTTATAGAATTTTTATTCTAAATCATACATCCCTGAAATCTAACCGTGGTTTTAACATTTCTATGAGATTACCAGGCCCAAATTTGACTTCAGGTGTTGCTGAGTTAATATCTCGTGAAATCGAGAAAAAAAGAACATTTTCCCATATTTCAACATTTCACTTTGCTGCAGCGTTTATTTTCTTCTAACCATGATGTAAATAATGTCAGGAATGAAGTAAAATCAGGATGTATTTTCTTTGCGCTTACAAGAAATGACAAAGTGTTATATGACATCGCTCACCATGCATCTCATCAAAAGTAAGATAATGACTAAATTTAGTAAACATAATACGTCCCTGTTATCAGTGATTTCATTTACTTCACAATGTTTTTTCCCGTGAGTTGTTACAAATATTATTAACAATACATACGAAACAAAACAATGCGCAAGACGATCGTTTCTGTCAAAGATATAATATACATATACATCCTTTAAAACACTTATCATTAATGAAGATTTTGTTTCATAAATTAGCAATTTGGTCTGGATTTACCACAAAACACCATTGAAACAAGTCATTCTCAGTTAAAGACGAAAGGTATAGAATACCGAATGTATATATGTACTTAAATATTATTATTTATCAATTTCCCTTTTATGAGGAAAACATTTAAAACTTGAATAGATAATGAATATTTGTGTGTCCTAGCTTTTTAAATTCAATAGAATCGCGATGTCATCTGATCTTCGTTCCATGTAAGTTTATTCAACGAGAGCTGCTATATTTGCTTTAAATGATTTATGTACAAATATGTCAATGCCGAGACCTGTATTTTTGTAACAGAAATAAAAAGGTTTAAAAAGTATAAGATAATATCTCTACCCCGTAAGTGGAAGTAATATCACTGGTGCATAGTAAACATTTCAAGATAAGTTTTAATATATAAGACGTCTCAGGATGACATACGTCTCGAGCTTACCAACACCTCATAGGATGAAGAACAACTCAGAATACCAGACGTCTCATAATGACAAATATCTCAAGCAGACATACGTCCTATGATGACAGATATACTCTGATGACAGACGTCCTATGTTGACAGACATACTGTGATCACAAACGGCCTCTGATGATATACGTCCTATCCTGCGAGAAGCGGCCTCTGATGTTAGATGTCCTATCATGCGAGACGCACTGTGATGGCAGACATCCTATAATGCGAGACGCTCTGTGATGGCAGACGTCCTATAATGCGAGACGCACTTTGATGACAGACGTCCTATAATGCGAAACGCTCTGTGATAATGGCGTCCTATAATGGCATACGCCCAACAGTGACAGACGTCCTATGGTGACAGACTTCCTGTTTTGACAGACTTCCTATGATACCAGGCGTCCTATTATGACAAAATGCATTTGATGACAGACATATTATGGTTACAATCGTCTTAGGATGACATACGTCCTATAATCAGAGATGTACTATGTTGAAGGACGTACTATGATTACAGACATCTTATAATGATATATGTCCAATTATAAAAACCGTCATATGATGACAAACGTCCAATGAAGACAGATGGACTATGATAACAATGTCCTGTATTTTGATTTGATTTTTTTAATGCATTACTCAACAATCTTTCAGTCATATGATGGCGTCCAGTAAACTGGCAAACTTTCCCACATAATTCCAAACGACCCTAGCGGGATTTGAACCAGAGGTCAGAGGCCTTGTGATTTAAAGCGAAATGCTCTAACCACACGGCCACAGAGGCACCCAACAGCGAAAACAAAGTAAAAACAAACGTCCAATTATGACAAACGCTCTATGATGAAAGATGTGTTGTGATGATATAGACTTATTATAGCAAATGTTCTGTGATGACAAACGTCCTATGATAACAAACACCATGTGATGGCAGACATCTTATGATGACAAATGTCTTATGATGACAGACATACTGTGATAACAGATGCTCTATAATGAGAAAATTCTTATGATGACAGACATATTATGCTTACAGACGTCTTAGGATGACATACGTCCTATAATCAGAGACGTACTATGATGAAGAATGTTCTAAGATGACAGACATACTGTGATAACAGATGCTCTATGATGACAAAATTCATATGATGACAGACATATTTTGCTTACAGACGTCTTAGGATGACATACGTCCTATAATCAGAGACGTACTATGATGAAGAATGTTCTAAGATGACAGACATACTGTGATAACAGATGCTCTATGATGACAAAATTCATATGATGACAGACATATTTTGCTTACAGACGTCTTAGGATGACATACGTCCTATAATCAGAGACGTACTATGATGAAGAATGTTCTAAGATGACAGACATACTGTGATAACAGATGCTCTATGATGACAAAATTCATATGATGACAGACATATTTTGCTTACAGACGTCTTAGGATGACATACGTCCTATAATCAGAGACGTACTATGATGAAGAATGTTCTATGATGACAGACATCCTATAATGATATATGTCCAATTATATAAACCGTCATGTAATGACAAACGTCCAATGAAGGCAGATGGATTATGACAACAGCTTCCTGTAATGAAAAACGTCCAATTATGACAAACGCCCTATGATGACAGATGCTCTATGATGACAGACGTTTTGTTTTTGTTTGTTTGTTGTTGTTTGGTTTTTTTTTTACGTCATACTCAACAATCTTTCAGTCATATGATGGCGTCCAGTTGTCATTGGTGGAGGAGAAACCCCGGTTACCCTGGTAAAGACCACCGACCTTCCGCAAAAAAACTGGCAAACTTTCCCACTAAATTCGAAATTACCCTAGCGGGATTTGAACCAGAGGTGAGAGGCCTTGTGATTTAAAGCGCAATGCTCTAACCACTCGGCCACGGAGGCCGACGATGACAGACGCCCTATGGTGACAGACTTCCTGTAATGACATACGTTCTATGATGACAGACGTCTTGTGATGACATACGTCCTATGATGACAGACATACTGTGGTGACAGATGTTCTATGATGACAGACATCCTATGATGACAGATGGCCCGTGAAGACAGACGTCTCAAGATGAGAGATTCTCAATAGAGCAAAGTACTCAAGATGAAATATGACTAAAATGACGTATTGAGATGACCAGTGTCTCAAGATGAAAGATGTCTCCCGATAACAGATGTCAAATGAAACAGATGTCTCAGTAAGTACGATGTTTAAAGATGACTTACGTCTGTTAAATACACAGGATCAATCTATTTTTAAGATGAGTAAGAAGAAGAATTAGTAACCATCTATATTGTTTTATTTATCCAGCTGTTTGCGTCCGACATAAACTATGTACAATAGAATATAAAGTCTTGTTACCTGGTTAAATAACAGTTGTAGTAAAATAAAATAATAACAACAATGACACAGGTTAAAAAGGTAGACAAGGTATACCTATAAGTTATTCTGCTAATTGTTTATGCATCACAGATTACTAAAAAGAGTTATAATTTGTTATAATTTTGGAAACCATTTCCAGTCAAACATAAACTGTGTTATATTTTGATGATGAAAAACATGCTCCGTATCTTATGATTATATGATTTACCTAATTATATTTATTGCATATCTAAATACTCACTAAAAATAACACTTTTAAAGCTTTTGATGTTACCGCTCATCTCATATTCAAACGATGAATATGTCTTTGAAGAAAGACAAAAACGCGACGTTGATGCTCTGAAGTACAAGACCTGATATAGTGAATTTCGTGTATAACGAGCATACATTCATCAGGAAACGCACTGATGCGGTAAATATTCGAAACACCTACTTTATTCTATTTAAGGGTATTCAATTGCTTCTCGTATCCTTTCTTTGTGTAACTGTAGTGGAGCATTCTAAACAATGTATAGATTGTGTTAAACTTGTAAAGCAAATTAAATGACACGATTAAATATGATATGAAGTTTTACTTCAATAATGAAAATTCTGTTGACAGAGAGAGAGAGAGAGAGAGAGAGAGAGAGAGAGAGAGAGAGAGAGAGAGAGAGAGAGAGAGAGAGAGAGAGAGAGAGAGAGAGAGAGAGAGAGAAAGAGAAAGATGTTTTGTACAGGAAATATAAAAATCCATTTTAAATTTCTTTGCAATCTTTTACTTTGTTTTATTTCATTGTAATGCCAAAAATGAAACCTCTGCAACGTCTGAATCGTGATCAATTTCATATTGTGTTTCTACAAATATGTAAACTGATCGGCACAGCTGTTTATGTTTATAGAACAATCAGTGACGTTATAAATCAGATGATTTATACACAAGATATGGAACCTTAGCTTTCCCTATTACAAACAAAACTTTTATTGTAGGGTCATCATATACGCCATCCTTTTATAAGGGCCAGGTACAAATACATTATGTAAACTGATGAACGAGTGAATTTGTCGAATAACAGGTGTATATACTTCATTTTAACTGTAAATAATGGTAGAAAAAATGAAATTTAAGTGGCACTTTAGTGCGATTATCAACGACAATGGAGTCAGATGAGAATTTTACTATGTCAATCTTGTTTGTTTAGTGTTATGTATTGTTTTGTATCAATCACTGAATCACATGATTCTTTTATGATTGATCAGATTGATATTGATTGGGACAGTTAACGTTGGCTCAGGTGGTTAGAGCGTTCGAACTGCAAGCCGACAATCCTGAATTCTATTTTTGAACAAGGGTCATAAAAAGGATTTGAGTTTCTTCTCTGAGCGCACAATAATTAAAAGTGAAAGTCAAGTTATTTCAGATGAAACTTAGAATTAACGCATTATTTTTTGTAGGCTTTGCACATATAATACTTACTGCATTAACATTGGTCCATAACAAAGGTGAAAATGTGTAGTACTTCCACTTAAGCTTGTGACGTATCTATATCAATGAATTTAGCATGTGACGTATCTATATCAATGAATTTAGCCTTTGACGTGTCTATATCAATGACTTTATCATATGATGTGTCTATATCAATGACTTTATCATATGACGTGTCTATATCAATGACTTTATCATATGACGTGTCTATATCAATGAATTTAGCATGTGACGTGTCTATATCAATGATTTAGCATGTGACGTGTCTATATTAATGACTTTAGCATGTGACGTGTCTATATCAATGAATTTAGCATGTGACGTGTCTATATCAATGTCTATAGCATGTGACGTGTCTATATCAATGACTTTAGCATGTGACGTGTCTATATCAATGACTTTAGCATATGATGTGTCTATATCAATGACTTTAGCATGTAACGTGTCTAAATAAATGACTTTAGCATGTGACGTGTCTATATCAATGACTTTAGCATGTGACGTGTCTATATCAATGATTTAGCATGTGACGTGTCTATATCAATGACTTTAACAAGTGACGTGTCTATATCAATGACAATAAGTCTTGATCGAACGTGAAAAAACAACAATAACAACAACGTTTTGGTATCCATTTTACTCGATTCATTTTGCAATTGGCTTTCGATTTTACAAATATGTCGATATCATGAATATAACATATAGGATAGATTGCTACAAAACAGAAATTTGTTATCAATTACGGCCATGTGATATACACCAATCAAGGTATGACTTTTTATAATGAAAAGTACAGATGTCCATCTTTATTATTGAAGTATATATCACACAAGTCGAGTTGTACGCAGTAAAAACGTCCATCAGCCGATGAACCTTTGAGATAATAGATAATTGAAATAGGCAAGGAAATGATACGTTTGCCGCCGTGAAGTTGAACATCATTTGATGTGGTGTTGGTTTCACAAAAAAATTAATTTGCTTGTGATATGATTGACCTTTATACAGATTTTGTAGTAATGATGGGTGAGTTTAGATTTTCAGTTTCGTGATTCTGGCTTAAAATAGAAATATAAATACCAAAATGTTTTCGTTTTATACTAAAGTAATATTTCGCACTGATAGCATCATTTAAAATTCTAAATTCTTCTAAAGCTAAGATAGTCATCATTTTACAGTGGTTACTCTTGGGTGGATTTTGGCTATATACGTTTAGATTTATTGTTTGGCCTTGTGTGATACCACTTTCTCTTTAGAAAATCAGTTGGAGTAAAACTGAAGAAGTGCCAATTAATAATCGAAGCTCAAGTCAATTAGAACACAACGAGTTAGATGTGCAATGGTCTCAACATGAAGAACAATTGCGAATCCCAAGTAGGATAGGACCAGGTGTCCGGAAGGAGTCAGCATCCGCTGCTGGCATGCCACACCCGTCGCAAATGTTCCATGGAAACCTTTCTAGTACGATGAACGGGTCAAATTCGGTGAAAGGTCAAGTTTGGTAAAGGGGTCAAGTTCGGCGAAGAGCACCATTGGGGAAAGGGAGCCATTGTCTGTGACCGTGCTTCAGAATTATAACTAATATTGAGAAAGGGGGACTTCACAATGTTTAACAAGATCCCCGTATCGACCGAATCTGGCCGAGGTAATTCTGAAATTCTGAATTATTTATGGACAAAACGTCATCGATGTACCTGTAAGTAAAATTGAACCGAGATGCTAACTGTTTGTTTCCTTTGGATAGCAGAGACTATAAATTCCGCTTCATATGAATACAAAAAGATGTCAGCCATAAGAGATGCACAATTGGTATCCAATGGAATGCCGACAATCTGTTGGAAAAATTTCCCGCACAAACCACGTATATGTTGCCTACAAAATCCCCTGCATTTTCATAATATCGTTCTCGGTGTACTTGTTATTGAAATCAGAGTGTTCCTTCACAAAATAAGATTCCTCATGACCTAAAACTAAATATTGATATCTGCACTCAACTGATGAAGTATTATTGACAGAAACGATCGTCTTGAGCATTCTAACTTTGGTATTATGTTTATAATATTCCTAAAATAACATACCAGCAAACTGACTCCCAGACAAAGCCAGAGGCGGGATCTCTTCCAACAATCCATCGAGAGGCTACAGTAAAAGCCGCAGTAACAGGATATATACTCCTTCGTCACCACATGTATGGACGATGTAACACCGCCACCACCACCAACAATAACAACAACAATTATTACAACAACAACAAAGCATCATCTGCTGACAGACGCACAATGAGGCTACAGTAAAACCTGCAATGAACTGGATATATAATTCCTCGTCACCATTTGTATAAATTAGGCAACAGGAGCAACAGCGACAACAAACAAACAAATAAATTTACATTCAATGTTACGTCATCATGAGCAGCATGCTTCAAAACGTCATCACAGAAAATGATTTAATTTTGTGCGACAAAGATCTATGATATTTCGAGAAACAATTTTACTTATAATCAACGATGTATTCTGTGTATTTTGATATAACATATTAATCAATCATATTTATTAATTAGATACAAACCAACCAAATAACAAGAATTTTCACAATAGTGATAAGTATTTTTCTAGATTTAAAATGTTGTAGTAGCACAAACTTTACCAACACTCAAACTTAAACCACGCAGCTATATCTAGGCATATAAAATTCATTATGACATTAGAGAATGATGGTGTTATGAAATGACCAAACAGTGATATATCAGATAGATTTTGTGTAAATAGTATAAATATTGTCAATGTATTCTCATGACATTTTCAAAATATCAATAAAGTAGTATCACGTTTTGTTTCGACGTTTTGGTAAAACCCGTGGTGAATAAAAAAAGTGGGAACATGATAGAAGAAATGAGAGATCATCAATAATGTATACTTCCGTTAATCATCTAGTTATCAACATCCAAACAATTCATTTATCCCAATAAAACTACTTTATCTATAATGTTGTAAAATCTAAGGCTAGTTTGTTCAGCCTGTAACAAAAAATTACTGTGGATTCAGTTTGAAACAGATAGCTGTCGGGTTAGTCCTTTTTATAATAGAAATGTATCAAGTGATCAGTTTCAATAATTACGAAACATCACGACAGATAGCCTTTGATGACAGAGTTCGCTTTATAGCCCTCATGTTAATACATCTGGCTTCAGGATGAAATGTTATATGTACGGAAAGGTATGAATCAGTCTAGTATTCATTTCATTAATAACTATATTTTGGGGAGTTCAAATTTTCTCTTTTGTTTTCAATATGATTCAACTTTCCTCTACATTCTGTAGGTTATTTTTTTCATTTTTATTACAATTAAAGCTCTTCTTGAATACTGTTTAGGAATCGTAGTGGCAAAGAATGTCGTTCACTTATGGACTTAAAACTCCATTATTTAAGCGATAACAACTTTACATATTCCTATCTTGTGAATAGCATTTATTGTAATGTTAGAGTTGACACATTGACACAAAGCCCTTATGAGTAATGTTAGAGTTTTACTACACACATTGACACACATCCCTAATTAGTAATGTTAGAGTTTAACAACACACATCGACACGCGGCCCAATTAGTATTGTTACAGTTGTACTGCACACATTGATCGTGTCCTTGTCGTATACCAAGTCCATTACACTCAACACAAGTGGTTAAATGTTGAAGCTTCTGTTGCCAATGTGAAATAATCCTTCAAATATATTTCAATTTTCATTTATCATAGATCAAAGGGTATACATAAATCTAGTACCTGGTATATCGGTACCACTGATAATCTTATACTAAAGTAACATTTGCCACTGATAACACCATTGGAATTCGAATTCTCTTGAGCATTATAACTTTGGTATTAAGTTTATAATATTTATAACCACTAGGTCGTTGCCACTGATGGTGGACCGTTTACATAAACATATAGGGTATACATAAACCTAGTATCTGGTATTTCGGTACCAGCTGTTCATCTTATAATAAAGTAATATTTGGCACTGATAACACAATTTAAATTCGAAAATTTTCTAAAGCTAGGATAGTCATTTTTTTACAGTGGTTACTCTTAGACGGATTTCGGCTATACTTTTAGAGATATTATTTGGCCTTGTATGATACCACTTTCACATACTTTTCAAATTGGAGCTCAACTGATGAAGTCTAATTGACAGAAACGATATCGTCTTGAGCATTATAACGTTGGTATTATGTTTATAACATTTCTAAAGCTAAGATAGTCATCATTTATAGTAGTTACTCTTATACTTTTAGATTTATTATTTGACCTTGTATGATACCACTTTCTCTTTAGAAAATACACAGACATTTTAAATTGGAGCTCAACTGATGAAGTCTAACTGACTGAAATGATCGTCTTGAGCATTATAAATTTGGTATTATGTTTAAAATATTTAATGCTTTTCTAACTCATATTTGTATATGTAAAGATTGTATTATGCTTTTAACAATGTTAAGTCGCGATATCCTGTTCTTCTGGGCTGAGTAGAACTTACAGCACAATATTACTGTCTTGTAATAGGTTGATATCTCTTCATACAATACGTTTTATCTCTGTCTGAGGATATATCAAGAGATTTCTGTCCTTTGTAATTGGTTGATTTCACGATATTGCCATTTTATTGTAGATGTGAAATCCTAATCGTAAGTGTACAGTATCGTTACCTCAATCTAACACACTTTCACAGTGGCAGGTCCCCCAGCAACATTGTCGTCAAATGTCACTGGTCAATATCTGATTATATTACTTTTCTCTCTCTGACATGGATATCTAATGACTCTATCGATACCCTATTATACGACAGTTAGGTGTTTAATGTTTGATATCTCATTATATATATATATATATATATATATATATACCTTCTCAAATAATTGCTAAATTTATACACCTCAAATAATTGCTAAATGTAAGAAAATTAATGTTTGTGTGGAAAGCGATATGCTATGATGTAGACTTCATCAGATTATAGAAAATGTGCTTAGATTTCTGATCTGATCTTTAATGTCACTTTATTACTTTTTATGGTGGTTAATACAGTGGTCGGTATTTGTCTTACACTTGATTACAAATTGTGTTCCTGTTTCCGTTGATCTTCCCAACACAGATGGTTACATCATTAGTGTTTAAACAGAAACATAAATTACATTTGTATGAGCTGAGTCTTTGATCATAAAAACTACTCAAAATACCATTAATACAAATATGACAAACAAACAACCAGTGTTAATAAGCTAAACTATTTACAGGAAATTATTTTTCATACTTTTATTTGAACTTACATTTTTTTCAACAAAAGTAATTAAGTTATTCAAAATATTTGAATTCGAATTCTTCTTGCTGAAACTGGTGTGGTAAGTAAGAGGATTCTTAATCTCATAGGAAACTGGAATGTCAGATGAATCATTCGCACTAGATTTGAAGACCACGATTCCGTCTTGCAAACCATTTTACGATCTGAATTTAAATTCATAAGTTGGACACACAGTTAGTCTGTCTATATGTTGACAATCGTATTGGTTCTTTTTTAAGCATGTCGGCACAACGAACCAAAACGGAAATGTAGCACCAAGGTCAATATCTTGTATTACATGTTTAATTGGAATTTGAATCCAATGCACATGCATGCAACTTATATTACATAACTTGCACTCTCAAACAGTTCCTGCAGATCTCAAACTCACATATACTAGTAACATTTTGCAGCTCTCTTGTAAAATGATAGCTGTGTATCCGTGAACGACTATGTATTGCTGTAACTTACGTCATATACAGCAATGTGTACCGGAATCGTGTAACCGTTAAGCCAATTAAATTTCCAATACTATCACCTTTATGATAATTAGTGTGGAGTAATGCAGGTGCTGCATTTAGTTTACATTTGCACGAGATTTAATTTCACCATTTTAGATGAATTTTTTAAAGATTAGGACAGTTTTATTACTAAATGATCACTTGGTTTTTACTTCTCAAATCCCTACATCTCCATTTAACAACACATTTTAAATTAAAAAATGCAAATCAAAATATATATCGGTACAGTAGTTATAAACTAAACAATTTTCAATTCTAGTGAAAAGTTAGTTTAAAAGAATCTGAATAATATACAGTAATTATTAAATCTGAATGATGTACTGTAATTATTAAATCTGAATGATGTACAGTAATTATTAAATCTGAATGATGTACGGTAATTATTAAATCTGAATGATGTACGGCAATTATTAAATCTGAATGATGTACAGTAATTATTAAATCTGAATGATGTACGGTAATTATTAAATCTGAATTATGTACAGTAATTATTAAATCTGAATTATGTACAGTAATTATTAATTGTGAATGATGTACAGTAATTATTAATTGTGAATGATGTACAGTAATTATTAATTGTGAATGATATACAGTAATTATTAATTGTGAAAGAGAATAATTAATTCAGTTTTGAATGAAACGTAAAAGATGGCGTCCGATATTTTTTCGTTAAACAAAGCTCGTCAAACTGTTGAGTCAGAGTGACGTACTACAAAGAATTAAACGACGACTATAGAATTCCATACGGTTTATCGACCCGGAAATATCAATCCGGACTACGTCCTAAGTCAATAAACGTCTATTCAATTTGCAAAGCCATGAAACTAACTCATTAGGACACTGACCATAGAAGACAAACCCAGTAATTTGACAAATATTGGTGAATGAAGCTGTTTCCGGTTTTGTATTTTAATAAAGTATAACCACAATCGCACATGTTGCCATCAAAATCAAAATAGTCTCAATGTTTACATATTTATTTGTCATTAAGGACAGATACAATTGTCAATACGTTTTGTTGTCCATTTGTACAAAGCACTACGAAGAGATACCCATTCTGTAAGAGAGAGAGAGAGAGAGAGAGAGAGAGAGAGAGAGAGAGAGAGAGAGAGAGAGAGAGAGAGAGAGAGAGAGAGATTAGTCAATAAAGGATAATCTGTACAAAGTTATAATTAGTATCACACAAGAGGCAGACGATCATTCGTAACACTTTTCAGTCAAACAAACTGATGCAAAATATCCAGATAGTCAAAGTCCTGTTATCGTATTATTTTTATCAGAAAACAAATTATTTCCGCATCTACATTCTTTGGCCAATTTTCTTTGAAGGAACTTCATTATATTGTGAGGTCGGCAAAGTTTAGCTTCATTATTTATTATCTTTCAAACTTTCTTACCAGTACTAAATCGTTACTGTTTATTATTGATGGCGACGTTCTGTAGATCGAGTAACATGAACGAATGTAAACCATTGAACAGTCTAAAAATACGAATATGGATAGATTATTGAAAATAAATTGATTGATTGATTATAAATTTGATGTTTAAATTGATATATTCCTGAATGCTGAATTATTTCGTTTTTCATTTGATTAATTTTGATAATTGATTGGTCATTTGATTACTCATAATGCTCAGTGATTAGTTAGATAGATAATTCGACCTTATTTCTTAATTGCGGAGCTCCCTAGCTAAGAAATTAGCAACTATGGAAAAATATACCTGACACAGTAAGTGTATCTGTCTGTAATCACACTTTATACAAAAGTAATAAACAGTCACATATACCTGACACAGTAAGTGTATCTGTCTGTAATCACACTTTATACAAAAGTAATAAACAGTCACATATACCTGACACAGTAAGTGTATCTGTCTGTAATCACACTTTATACAAAAGTAATAAACAGTCACATATACCTGATACAGAGGATGTATGGGGGATTGGCAAGTCAGTCACATATATTTGATACAGAGAATATATCAGGGATTGCCAGTCAGTGACTTATAATTGATACAGAGGATATATAAGTGATTGGCCAGTCAGTGATATATATACTTGATACACAGGATATATCAGAGATTGCCAGTCAGTGATATATGTATTGATACAGATGATATATGAGGTATTGGCCAGTCAGTCACATAAACCTAATACAGAGAATATATCAGGGATTGCCAGTCAGTGGCATATAATTGATACAGAGGATATATCAGGGACTGGCCAGTCTATGACATATACTTGATACAGAGGATATATCAGGGACTGGCCAGTCTTTGGCATATACCTTATACAGTGGATATATGAAGGATTGGCCGTCAGTGACAAATAATTGATACAGAGGATATATCAGGGACTGGTCAGTCTGTGACATATACTTGACACAGATGATATGTAAGGGATTGGTCAGTCTGTGACATATACTTGATACAGAGGATATGTCAGGGATTGGTCAGTCAGTGGCATATAATTGATACAGAGGATATATCAGGGACTGGCCAGTCTGTGACATATACCTTATACAGTGGATATATGAAGGATTGGCCGTCAGTGACAAATAATTGATACAGAGGATATATCAGGGACTGGCCAGTCTGTGACATATACCTTATACAGTGGATATATGAAGGATTGGCCGTCAGTGACAAATAATTGATACAGAGGATATATCAGGGACTGGCCAGTCTGTGACATATACATGATACAGGGTATATCAATCAACCAACCAGTAAATACATCTGATGCATATGACATATCAGGGATTAACCAATCACTGACATATTCAAATATTAGATTTCCGTTAACACACCATAATGACTTCTGATTAAATGTAAATTAATCGCTAGTTTCATACAAAACAATCAATCAATTAATTTTTTATGCTATATTTCAAAGTACAAGGGGTCAGGCCGCCAATGTTGTTCAGTCATTATATAGAAAAAATCATTTGAATTTGATTGATAAATTAGATATTTTTCTTTATCTCAGTTGATATTTTTAAAGAATGCGCATGTGATAAATTTACAATTCGATACGGTTAATGTTGTAGCGTTCGACTGTTCTAATGAGTCCAGCTGCGGTCCTGGATTGTTTAATATCAATGATCAAGTCTGTTTGCGTTCACATGTACTTGGATATTATATTTTTATACTTTTCATTTCCACATAGATAGATAGATAGATAGATAGATAGACAGACAGACAGATATATCTTGGTGGGATAAGCGATTCTTTTACATTCTGCATAACGAAATCGTAGAACTGGACAAGTTATTTATTGTATGTCATTATACATACATGTATAATATTTTCGTAGTAACTTACATATGTAAGTTAAAATGATCTGGTCGAAGATACAAACTTACATTAAAGTATGTTATTGTGGTATCAATGTTTTGTTGTACATCTATGTTTGTTTTATCGTATGCCAAATTTGATGTTCCTTTTATGTTTGAAATTTTGAAGCTTACCTCGCCATTGACTCCTGTTAAAATATTCTCAATATTTTGGAAAAGTGCACGAAATGCGCTTTTCTGATTACATTTCCAGCGAATATATATATATATATATATATATATATATATATATATATATATATATATATATATATATATATATATATATATATATATATATATATATATATCGTTATGCGATATATCCCAGCGAACTAGAAATTAAAGATACAACAGAATCACGCACACACGCTTCATACTTAGACATTTTACTTAATATAAACACAGACGGTAAATTAGCAACTAAGCTATTCGATAAAGGCGACGATTTCGGCTTTCCCATCGTAAATTTTCCACATTCAAGTAGTAATATCCCTCAGTCACCCGCATATGGAGTTTATATTTCACAAATAATCCGATATGCCGGAGCGTGCACAACATATGAAGATTTCATATACAGAGGTAAACTACTCACTGACAAATTATTGACACAGGGATATCGAAAACCGCGTTTAATGTCAACGTTCCGCAAATTTTACGGTCGGTATAATAGTATTGTTTGTGACTACTCTGTTTCACTAAATGGAATGTTGAGTTGCATTTTCGTTGGCAGTTGTTGAGACGTCTGTACCAGTTGTGACGAGGATGCACTCCTCACTTGTTTCATTGGACTTGACTATGGACTCACGGCGGGTGTGACCGGTCGACAGGGGTTGCTTACTCCTCCATGGCACCTGATCCCACCTCTTGGTTTCCAGAGGTCCGTGTTTGTCCATTTGTACCGGATTTGTATCTATGTCCTGGACATTCTATTGATTTATACTTTGGTATCTGAAATTTATATATATATATATATATATATATATATATATATATATATATATATATATATATATATATATATATATGTGTGTGTGTGTGTGTGTGTGTGTATGAGGCACTTGAGGGAAAATTGATGATTTTGCGTAATAATGTGGATACATTTCCCCTTTATTTCTCTTATTGAGAAATATTACTTTAACATAAAAATATCTTTAAATCAATTTCAGGCATTGTGACATTATATTTAGGAAAACCATGGCCCCGAAAGTACTTCCTGCACACTTCAGTAACTAACTAACTAGAGAAATGTGATTATGAATATGCATAATTTCCCAATGACGTATTGAGAAGCTCACGTATATTAACTGACCGAAACAGGAACCTTATACTTATAAAGGTTATTAAAAGTTTAAACAAAGCGTGTTTGATTAACATTTTGAAAATCCCATATATCAGGCAAATGTTGGTCGAAATCACATGACGCAATATCACAAATAGGTTAAAATTTGAGGTTAGAACATAATTTGACAGAAATCAATATGTTGCAAACAGCGATGAATGTACTTACATCCTTGGTCACGTGGTTCTTTTGTCCACCATTAAAAACGACCGCCACTATATAATTGAAAAATTGTTGAGTGGGTCATAAAACATCATTCAATATATATTGTCATTTAGTTAAGGCATATTAGAAAATTAGAATAAAAACTTGTTTGATTCAAACACAAACACAAGATAATTGAAATTAAAGATTATTTACAAAAAATTACAGAAACATTTGAGCGCTTCGTATATTTACATGTATTATATTTACTAACTCTAAGCGAAAGAAAACACCCCACGGTATTAATTGTTAGTTTGACAGCTTAATATAGGTTTAATACATTTGATCTAGGACAAAGGGACACGTATTACACGGTATTATGAAATGATATAGAAATAAAAATTCCTAGACAGCTACAAAATGTTTATTATGTTATCCGATTACGCATAGCTCATTGGTACGCGAAAGAAGGAGACTTTGAGTGGACATAATAAAAACCCCTTAGGTTATCTGTTATAACAAAGCTCCGTGATAAAGTATTGTTCTTTAAGAGTTACACAATATCATTTTTATTCATAATTTAAATCAACAGAAATTTAAATAGACCTGCTATTTTAGTTTCACCTTATCAAAATTCTGAAAATATGTGGACCACATCGTCGACATCATTATTACCTTAGAAATGAAGATAATAAATACAAGAATATATAACTATGTTCAAATATAGATAAATAAATACAAATATAGATAAATAAATACATGTACACATATAAATAAATAAATACACAATTAGATAAATACATAATTTGTTGTCAAAGTTAAGGTCAGTAATTGATTGTGAGGATTGAATCATTAAGTTTGTTATTTGGAATAAACATAATTGTTAGTTGTCTAGAATAATAATTGTTTTTGTATCCTTAATGTGTAATAAAGTCGACTAAATCCCCCATACTTAACTATGTCTAACGCTGAGGTCTGCTACAGTGTTACAGTATGTAATATGATTATTGTGATTGATGGCAAGATATTTTTTATTCATTCTGTCCTTTAGATTGCTTATTACTTTACTTAAAACCGTCTCTCTCCCAATTTTCGTTTGAAAGATTCTGGTAATTTCATTCCAGCACTAAATGTACTGATTCTTTAAAAAATAAACCGTTAAAACGATGTCATGAGATTAAATGGTCAAATATACAAACATCCCGTAGCAAGTAGCGGGTGCCAATGACATGGTGATCCATTTAATCCATGATCTATGTACCTTTCATTTTGATAATCGATTTCAGGTCATATTTCTTATTCATGAATTTAGATAATGAGGTTTCATTTCTCAATTGTCTTATGTATCATTGGTTGAAATGACTGATAAATTGACAATCATTCTTATGTATTACAAGGTGTTTTTATTGTGCTGTTTTCTTTTCATTTGTTACGATTGCTGGAATATGGAAAATTCAAGTTATATCAAAAGGACATGAATTTAATCAACTGTGGTACAAGGATGTACTGTATCATGGAGTTCTAAGTCTGTGATACAGGAATGTATTTTATCAAGAAGTCCAAAGCCTATGATACGGGTGTATTTCATCAAGAAGTCCTAAGTGTGTGATGCAGTGATGTACTTTATCAATACGTCCTAGTCTGTGATACAGGGATATACTTATCAATAAGTCCAAAGTCTATGGTAGGGGTGTACTTCATCAAGAGGTCCTAGGTCTGTGATACAGGGATATACTTTATCCAGAAGTCCCTAGTCTGTTATACAGGGATGAACTTTATTATTAAGTCCTAAGTCTGTGATACAGGTTCTACTTTATCAAGAGGTCCTACGTCTGTTATACAGGGATGTACTTTATCAAGAGGTCCTGGGTCTGTGATACAGGAATGTACTCTATCAAGAAGTCATAAGTCTACAGTTGTAAATAGATTGACATAAAAACAAATCTTAGCACTTATCAACACTACTGTTACTCATATCGTAAAGCAGATTAGCACATTTCCAAATTAGCATCGATAATTTATGAATATTTTACCTGCTTCATTTACAAAGATACCTTATAACACATACACAAATAACTTGGGCATACGCACTGCCTCTTTGGAACACAGGACCTGATTTGGTCGTAGCTTGAATGCCCCAATTCCTTGTAAAATGTATCATTATAATACTAAAGTTACAGTTTCGCAAAAAAGAAAGGCCAGAACAAATGCTCAAGAAGATAGTTTCTGTCAATAAGACTTTATCACCTGTGGGTGAATTTAGAATAGATTTAGTATGAGGACGGCATCAGGAAATGGTATCATAATAGTCTTGTTTACCGTTACTCTGCTTCACTGGTATCATAATAGTCTTGTTTACCGTTACTCTGCTCCACTGGTATCATAATAGTCTTGTTTACCGTTACTCTGCTCCACTGGTATCATAATAGTCTTGTTTACCGTTACTCTGCTCCACTGGTATCATAATAGTCTTGTTTACCGTTACTCTGCTCCACTGGTATCATAATAGTCTTGTTTACCGTTACTCTGCTCCACTGGTATCATAATAGTCTTGTTTACCGTTACTCTGCTTCACTGGTATCATAATAGTCTTGTTTACCGTTACTCTGCTCCACTGGTATCATAATAGTCTTGTTTACCGTTACTCTGCTCCACTGGTATCATAATAGTCTTGTTTACCGTTACACTGCTCCACTGGTATTATAATAGTCTTGTTTACCGTTACTCTGCTTCACTATATGAAATACTGAGTTGTCTGTTCGATAACGGTTGTTGAGACGTCTGTACCAGTTGTGACGAGGATTAATTCCTCACGTATTTCATTTCGACTGTGGACTCATGGCATGTGTGACCTGTCAACACCTGTCTCCTCCAGAGTTCCGTGTTTGCCCAATTATAAGTATATTATATATATATATATATATATATTATAGTATATATATATATATATATATATATATATATATATATATATATATATATATATATATATATATATATATATATATATATATATATATATATATATATATATATATATATATATATCCTGGGCACCCTGAAGATTAATACTTTGTATCATACAAAGCCAAAAATAAATAACCTTAACTAATACCCAAAGCCAACCGCTGTACAAAGGTTACCGTCTTAGCTTTTGTGGAGTTAAGAATAAAACCGTGATATCCATTAGATATCATACTTCTATATAAAACTTCGGGGACTCAAACGGTCCTCTAACAGTGACAACGACCCAGTGGTTGTATATACCATTTACACAAAGCCAAAGTTATAGCTTCGCTTTTTATAAATGACTTCATCAGTTGAGCTCGAATTAAATTAGATGCAGAATTCCGAAACAGAAAGCGGTATCATTCAAGACCAAAATATAACCTAAATGTATTCCTAAATCTATCTAAGAGCAACTACTGTACAAATATGGTTGTCTTAGCTTTTGAGGAATTTAGAATTTAAACCGTGCTATCCACATTACTTTAGCGTAAAAATTTAGCTGGTACCAAAATACCAGGTACAGCATTTCTGTATCAAAATTGTTGCATGCCGCAAGTGTTTTCCTAACTAGTCTCATAAAACGAGTCCCAGTACCTCGGTTTTAAGTTTCATCCGATACTCTCGTACGTTTATGCCGAGCGTCTTAAATCTTATAGATGCCTTGGTACCTGAAACAGAAATCAAGACCCTCTGCATACAAGGCGGTAAGCTCAATGAGTACGCTTAGTAAATATTATAAACATAATGCCAAAGTTATAATGGTCAAGACGATCGTTTCTGTCAATTTGACTTCATCAGTTGTGCTCCAATTTAAAATGTATATGCATTTTCTAAAGAGGAAGTGGTATCATACAAGGTCAAATAATAAATCTAAAGGTATAGCCGAAATTCGTCTAAGAGTAACCACTGTACAAAGATGACTATCTTAGCTTTAAAAAAAACTTTGGAATTTAAATGGTGTTAATAGAGCCAAATATTACTTTAGTATAAGAATATCAGCTGGTACCGAAATACCAGGTACTAGGTTTATGTATACCTCGGGGACTCAAACGGTCCACCAGCATTGGCAACGACCTAGTGGTTATAAATATTATCAATATAATACCAAAGTTATAATGCTCAAGACGATCGTTTCTGTCAATTAGAATTCATCAGTTGAGCACCAATTTAAGATGTATATGCATTTTCTAAAGAGAAAGTGGTATAATACAAGGTCCAATAATAAATCTTAAAGTATAGCCGAAATAGTAAACGACCAAAATATGTTATCGATGTTCATGTTAATCGTATGATGGTACTATATAATCTAGATAGGAGGGTCTATAAAAGGTATGGTCCCGTTAAAATCATTCCGTATATTTTATTTCAAAGGTATACATCTATTCCAAAGATTTTAGTTTGTAGCCTTTACTTAGAGGCAATAAAAATTCCCATAGAGGTGAATGTCTGAGCGAGACGAAAAATCAGAGAAATGATGGCTGTAGCTGAAATATAAAAAATCTCAGATACCAAGATCATTCTCTGAAGACTGTTTGATGAACAACGGATATTTTTTTCTTGGTTATCTTAACACTTATTCATATTTTTAAATGTCTAAATACACACGAACCTAGTCTATTTCTTGTTTATCTATCTCAGCAAACACAGTTTTGTTGAACATTAAGACAATGTTATCTTGTTTCAGAATCGAATGTTTAACTCCCTTATCATTTTACTCCTCTTTAGAAAGTGTTGACAAGGCTAATATCCTAAGTCATAACACGAATTGTTTACTGCTAAATCCGATATTCCCCGTGTTCTCTTGTGCATAAACGATATCTTATAGAAGATGCGACCCACCACATGTTTTTGCGAAGTATATGAACTTGTAATATGCGTTGCAGGAGGTGCACATTCCTTAAGACGAGTGTTTTTACAGTGGCCACCTGCAAACAAACGGTCGTACGTCTATGTTTATTCGCGAAAGATGAACAGTTGCAAATACAACAATTAAGAGAGACATTCTTCAACGATTTTCATTGAAAATCCATAGTAAAAAAAGCAAACGTTTTTTGCGATTCATACAAGATACTTCTTAGTATATTATGAGTGTACGTGTTTTGTGTGAACGTGGGGTCGATGAAAATATTTCTGTCGTCGTCAGCTGAGTAAATATGGAACTGCCGAAAGTATTCCTTGCTATCGGTTGTTACTAAAACAACATACCTTGAAGGAATAGCGAAACTGATTCGGTGGTCAACTGTGAAAATATGAATTCTTGTCTTACAATAATATTTTAAATGGTTAATACAGAAATGATAACTCTTATAACACACATCTGAAAGACTGCATCAATGTAGTTTGATATTTTTACCTTCATAATGAAAACTATTCTGGACTCACTGCGCGGAGTGTAAAACTCAGCTGCCATTTATTGAGTGTCTGGCTCTAGGGTAAGACAAATCAAATCAACGAGTTGAATGGTCTATAAAACTAACCGTCTGCGAAGAGTTTGACGATGTTGTGAACACTGGTTTGACTGGGGATATGGTGTATGTGACGACTCATCAGTTTCTGTTTAGTCTTTCAATGTACATGATCAGACCTGTGAATATGTAAAAGTCCTTGTTTGTCAAAAATATTTCGTACATTGTCGATGTGTTCGCTTCTATTTTTACGTTATATTCTAATCATTAAACATACTACAACAGTCTTTGTAAATACAATATTCAGGAACAAAATCTAATTGTTCTGCAATGACGTCATCAGTACATACAGTCAGTCAGGGCATTACATAATGTAATGTCTCTTTGTCTCACAATTGGCTTATTTCTATTTTAATCAAGGAAATTCCAAGTGTGAAATTCATACCTTCATAATAGACGATGTATTTGTGTGAAATGCGTATGTAGAATAACTTCCATCACAGGTTTTGTTATAATAACTCTACTGTCATTTAACGGCGGGGTTTATCTATAGAGTTAACTCGATATTTTGTCATTTGACTCAAGAATACAAATACATTTTATGATATGAGTCGTTGCAGATTTATACCCTATCATATTTCGAATTTATCGCATTTAATTTGAGTTTATAGCATCTTTAAAATGTGTTTTAAATTGATTAGAATTGTCAAAAGTAATATTGTTCAAATTATCCCTAGACGATACACATTATACATTGTGTACTGACGGTGGTTCATTAGTTTAGTGCCAGCCTTACATGAATGGCGATTAGGGATGATATATAGATCGGATCAGGCAGGTAAAAGTTGTTCCTTTGCCAGTCGGATGACTCCTCTAGTAATATGAGATCCTTAAATGTGATATAAGACGGAGTTGTTTTGTGTAAATATCCCGAAACAGGAATCCATTGCGTAAATACAATGTCTGGCACAATGTCCGAGACCTCTAATCAGAAAATATTTATTTTTCTTGTAACGATTTGTTTATGTCCGAGTTAATCGTTTTTTATGGCAAATTTCTATCCTTGACCTTTGGCATGATGATTATTATGCTTGTCAAGAACTACATAAGTTTAATTTTAAAGATAATGAAAAGGGATTGGACAAAAAGTTATATCAATATTAAAGAAAGTCCTCTCCCTAATAATATTTTAGTAGATTTCATGTAATCCTGAACTGAGCGCACAATTCTAGCATTATCGATGTCATTTAAGTCTCCAAATAATAATTTGTCAGTTTTTAAAGGTTCAAGTGTACGAAGTTTCTCAAAAAGAATAATGCGTTGTCTCAGTATTGACGATGAATAAAAATTATAATGATGGTAATATAGTAGGCATATGGATATATAGAAAGAAACTGAGAAAATAACCAAAATACATAAAATATAATAATAATAATAATAATAATAATAATAATAATAATGATAATAATCACCATCATCATCATTTCCGTATGCAATGACCTTTCACATAAACTTTTTCGCCATATCAAACGTACTTCGTAATTCGGTCAGGGGATATCGGTCCTTCACGCGCTCGGACTATGCCTAGGCCTTTTTTATGTGTTTAATACTTATTTTTAAAATACAGGACGTGATTTTTATTGGAAAGTGCATGTATTAAGTAAAATATATGCTTTTCAGCGCTATATTAAATGCCTGAAGAAAATCTGATGAATATATGAATAAATATATCAGGTCACTAAAAGAAAAAAATCCTATCTTTTATGTTACCTATGCTGACGTTGACAAAATCAAAACAATATAACTGTGAAAAAGTATGCTTGCTTCATGTTTTAGAATCGTGCCGCCATGTCCGGTGGAGTTGAGCAGTTCATGATCACATGTGTCAAGAATGATAAAGCCGAGAATGCGATGAGACGACTTAAAAAAGGGGGCGATCACCCGATATACCCGGCACGTGGATAATTTCAGAAACGAATGCTTTGAAAGACAAACTTTGCTTGATTTAGGTATGAAATGATGATGTACAAAAATAAACGCAAAGAGTTATAAGAATAGAGTGTATATTAACTGCAAATAGCACTTGTTTATTGTTCACACGGTAATCTTCGTAAAAAAATGCCGAAAGTTAATTTGCAATACTCAAAGTATGGCAGACAAAAATAACTGATATGACGTATTACGTTTGGAAAGATTGTTGCAATTTTGCATATGTATTTGTTATTCTGACCACCAGAAGGTCTCTTTGGAATATATATGAGATAGAATATCACATAAAATGGGCATGTGAAGTTTTTCACACACGACAGCTCATATCGCTTTAACACAAGTTATCATAATTGTTATTGATACTTCTTGTTACCTTTTAAATTTCTAAGATCTGTTTCCAAATGCAGTAAGCAAATTACCTGTTAATTACAAACTCGGTCACCATATTATCTGGTCATTATTAACCAAATTACCTTTTAGATATAGTCGATTTGATTTTTTAAACACTCTCTAATCATTGTTTTAACCATAAAATGTAATATATCTTACCCTCGACGTTTTTAGATATTGCTTATTAAAAAACATTTCATCTGTTTGTATCAACATTTCATAAATACTTACATTGGAATATCATTTCAAAAATTTTAATTCATCTGCGTTCAACCTAATGTGTGAAACTGTATAGATAGAAAACCTTTCTCTTTATCTTAATTCCTATTTCAAGTTTGTAACTCAATATTAGGAATTAGAAGATGAGAGGAAAGTACTACCCTAGCAACTGATAAATACAGGATATTCACGTTGCTACGCTCATCATAAAAGAGAATCTGTTACTTCTTTTCTTCTTGCTCGGAAAGGGAACAGCGATATCCTTCATTAACTATTCTAGTCCAGACACAACCGGACATCCACGACATGCGAGTAGAACGCTTTACCACAAGGCCATTGCTAGCGGTTAACATCACGGTTAAGAAGCACACAATGACAATATATCATTTGTCAAAACTTCCTTAATTTGACAAAAAGGACAAAGCAAAAACGTCCATCATCATCATCATCATCATCATCATCATCATCATCTGGTACAAAGATATGTCGTTAGGGTATATATCTGGTTTGTGTCTCTACATCCCACTGCCGAATGCAAATCCGTGTAGCTTGTGGCTATACGACAAGTCAAGAGAAATAAAAGAGAATCATAGATAGTTTTTATATCGATAGAATGTACACAATCTGTTTTTAAAAGAGGAATCATCCAAGTCGAAAGATGGCTGACTAATGTTTCTCCGTGTTAACACTGTTAACCATGATCTAACCAAATTATAATCAAATGCCTACCGAGATGGTTTCAGTATTTGGTAATGATAGCACTTCCTGACAAAATGTGGATCATGTTGAACTTGATCTTCTTTATCTCCTCGGTGGCGACAACAAGAAAGTGAAATTAACAAGAGAAATTAGATCGGACTTAGAGGTTAACTCGTGCATAGCGTGGTAAATGTGAATGTTCTCATTGTCACTTTCCTTATTCTTTGAACGTAATCCCTTACTACATGTAACACATGAATATATATACCAAAACACAGCTTGATAAAATGAAAAGATAAGATATTGAATCACTTTATTCTTAATCATAGATAAGTACAGGATGTGTTGTTTTGTTTGATACTTTATGGTAAATAGACACGAAGAGACTACAAAGACTGTATTTGTAGTACAAATGGACATTATTTTGCACCAAGAGGTTTCTTCCTACAATGTCTGAATTGCTTCTGATATGTTATCTTATTATGTCATTATTTAAGATCAGGTTTGCTAACGTCCACTTTAATCTGGTCTATATATAATCTCACTTACCAAAGTATAAATCTGTAGGATATCCAGGATACAGATACAAATCTGGTAAAAATGAACAAAAAATGACCTCTGGAAACCAAGAGGTGGGATCACGTTCCATGGAAATGTAAACAAATCCAAATGAAATACGTGAGGAATGAATCCTCTTCACAATGGGACTAATTCATATACCACGTGATACCCGATAACGTTTGTGCGGAACTCTTGTTTCTATTAGTGATGGAATGACTTTGCAGATCATATCCCGCGGTAACGTCATTTCAGCGGGAAGATTACGTAGAGTTACGTTCCATCACTATCGGAGATACTTGTACCGTACAAACGTTATCGATTATCACGTGGTATATGAATCAGTCCCATTGGTACATCTTACATGATATCTAATATCTCTACATTGGCAATGGTATACAGTATAGATCAAAATTTTAGTATTTTACCTTAGGTTTTTCATGTGAGTAAATTATTCTAGAAGTTACGTACACACAATAACAATCGATTAGTTACGATGAAAATTAAGCTGTATTTTTTGTAAATAAAAAGTCAATAAAGTAGGGAGCGTTTCTTTGGCAATGGTTGAATTAATAATGATCGGGAATTTCTATGTTTTAACAAGATGCGTTCCACTATAAAACATTTTATGCCGATGAACCATTTATTTCTTACGTATGAAATTTTTCTTCCCGTACAGAACGTTTCACTATACGTCTGTTCCATGCATGTATTTTGAAAACGACTTATTTTGACATTCATTATTTTATCACATAGACTCGTATAAATATTCATAGTGTTTGACATAATATTTTGCTCAGAATCAGACCCTTTATTATTTCATGTACAAATAAATAAACACATGTCGTTAACGTTCAAACAAGTATCATGGGATGAAGTAATTTTCAATATGCACATTTAGATTGTTTTTATATATATATGCTCTCTTTCATACATGTCTGAAATGAACTGTTTGATATGTCTTTTATAAACAACACATGAACCATGAACTAGGTTTTGTTTGTATAGGATGTTAGCGTCTTACAATGCAAACTGCTGCAATCGTTGATTTGAATAATTTCTATTGAAACCAAAAATTCGACTTTGAAACATGTTAATTAGGTTAGCTTCATACTTAACCTAAAATATCCTTACAATGCCGTACTGTCGTAACATGGAATACGTTAATCTGTAACCACTGTCCACATCATATTTGGATGAAATTGATTGAAGGAAATGATGAACAAATGACAGACATTGATCGACACGTGCAAACGTACGTCAAACTAAGATAGCTAAAATTTCTTTGATCAATATACTAAAAAGAATATTGAAACAACACTAAAAACAAACAACAACAACAACAAAAATGATAATAATAATGAACGTTATATAGGAAATGAAACTGACAATATTTGCATAATATTGACCTTTGGCTCACCTCTATCAGATGTTGAATGTCACAGGAAAATATGTTCCGTCCTCGGGATCTGCAATCTAATGGTTCTGAAGTGTATTTAATATTGTCAATAGTGAAGTATTGAAAAGAAAAATCAGATGAAGTGTGTGAAACGGTCAAAATAAGTCAATGGATTTCTGTGACGAGTTCACTTATTCAAATGAATCAATTAGCAGAGTTCATCTACGTGTGTACAGGATATGGTTGATTCAACGATGTCAACATCCACGTGGGATAGAAACATTTCGATGCATTTCACACACACCCGAAAGACTGTGTAACTATATGTTATTTTGAGGTACCAACAATACCTAGCTAGAATGAATTTTAGAATTCGTTTAATCATATGACTTCATTTTACCACAAACGGAGAATTTTTTAAACTTCCATTTATTGTATTTCTAATTTAGAATATCATTCAAGATTTTAAAAACTGCTAAATGTTACAAAAAGAGCAATAATGCTAAAATTTCTAGGAAACTTGGAGTTCAATAAAGAGTTCAGGGTGGTTATTTATTTTGCTCTGGGACGATGAAATTATCTCATCATTATTGCCATAATCCATGACACTACTACCCAGAAAACTGTCAGTTTTACGATATAAATTACCCAGCTGAACAGAAACATCAACATTATAGTGATTTGGAGGTACGTAATAGATATTTATCAATGCAAAGAATATTTAAAACACTTCATGCATTTATCCATATGAATCAACTATTTTGACGATAAATTAATACCTGTTATTTCTTTTGTATAGCTACTACTCTTAACAATTGATAGTTGATCAAACCCGGAGCTTTTGTTTGAGGCGAATAAAATGTACCTGTACTGTGATATACTCTGTATCAGAAATGGTGCATTTTCCCTGCAACACTAACTAGTCTTCGATACAGGAATGACCCTCGAGAGCCTCAGGACGTATCGAGATGATTGCAAGCTTCCTTGGTCCACTTTGTATAAACTTTCGTCTAATTGCTTTCTCCATCATATATGCCTCGGTAATCAATCACACATGAAACAGTTTTTGCTGTGGAATTAAATACAAAAAGTTTAATAATCAATCAAAGACACTGTCAAACCCGACCAATATATCACTTATTTTGCATCTCGTTTTCCGTCATCAAAGATGCCACAAAAGGTACAGACAAAAACTGGTGAAAGATATTGAATAATGAGAAACGGAGCCACTTGCTCGTCTTAGACGACATGTTGTTTACTAATGATACACTTCAAAAGTAGGATTGTAGCTAACATACATACAGACAGACAGACAGACAGACAGACAGACAGACATACATACATACATACATACATACATACATACATACATACATACGTTAGCATTGATTTTACTGGTGCAATGCTTATTTTTCTTATAACTCCGGTAATCTATAATAACTTGTTGAAAAATTGTGAAGTATTTCAGCATTGTATCCCAAAGTTCCATAAGACTTCATATACATCCAACTTTTACAATCTCATACCATATATTTCCACTCGGTACTTTCATATACATCCAACTTTTACAATCTCTTACCATATATTTCCACTCGGTACTTGGTAATTGGTATCCTTTTATGTCATATATCGTTTAAGGTTCATAATCTTTCACCGTGTCGACACCGTTGTTATATATCACTTGTTGTATTCTCATGGACTCGGAGTGTCGAATAGCCATCGCCACTTCTTTATAACATCTTATATGTGAACGCATTATCTGTTTGGTTAAGAGAAAATGAATAAAACGGTCCACCATCAGTGGCAACGACCTAGTGGTTATAAATAACATAATACCAAAGTTATAATGCTCATGACGATCCATCAGTTGAGCTCCAATACAAAGTATATGTATTTTCTAAAGAGAAAGTGGTATCATACAAGGTCAAATAATAAATCTAATAGTATAGCCGAAATCCGTCTACGAGTAACCACTGTAAAAAGAAATGACTATCTAATATCTAATTAACGCACAACATGACTCTATTATATGTAATGACGTAAAAATAAGACTTAAAACCGAATTGTCAAATTGTTGATTTCCACCGGATTTCAATTTTGTGTCTTTGGCTACTCTATCTCTTGAAACAAGATCCATGTTTCTTTGGTGGTGCATGAGAATATTTATGGAATATTTTGTTACCGTAGTAACCCCTTCTAATGACTCAATTATTCATGGTTTCGCCTGGTTCGTATATCGGTCCGATGGATATACCAAAGTTTACCTTTCTGGTCGATATAAAAATAACTTGAATGATTAATTAAAACCGATGAAAGTCAAAGCCCATTCAAGCAATCAAAAGGAACTGTCCTTATATGGTTGACCTAGGATAAATTAGGTAATTAGTTGTCAGCATTCCACCGTTTCTGTTAATTATCAGATTTTGATGTTTTGTTTTCATATTACATATTTCAAAAAAAACAAAAACATTGTGGAATATTGTTTTTCTTGACTATGCTCAAATTGATTTCCATTTTATTTACTTCTGAAAAATACGGTACGATTTATCCTATTTAATCCAAATAATCGAGATGGAATCCGAGTGTATTTAAACAGAAGTAGTCAATTATTGCTAGTAAGACTCCAGGTTATTTGCTTATACCTCATTCCATTGAAGAGTAATTAATTCCAAACATAAATATTTTGAAACAACTTTAATAAACGTGAACGTAACGAGATTTAAACACCAGTAATTGTAATAGTATCGTGCTTGTATATTGGGTGGCTTGGTCAAGGACAGAAGAACCAATCTTTGAACATGTCACAAAAAGACATTAATGATATTAATGTTACAGGTTTGCTTGAAAATGGCCGACATGATTGCTCAAAACAATTGATTCCGTAGCTAAGATTTCATCAGTTATGCTCAAATTGTTAACAGATGAAGTGAGACAAGGCAAAAACACCCCAAAATAGGATGTATAAACGGACTTAGTGTAATCACTGTAAAAAGATGGCTATTCTTAGGTTTTAAGTTCAGGATTTAAATGGTATCTCATTTTAGCAGATAATTTAAATTACAGCGTTTGATAGATGTATGATCTGTTGATACTTGCACCAATCTCTTGACTTTTTAGCGATCTATGGAAGCTACAGTTATATGCTGTCATATGCATAATTTGCTATCCTACTCGCGAACAACAACCCCAAATCTTCTCTAAAACAAAACTGTCAACCTAAACCTTTAATGAAAGACATGTTCTTAATGAATAAATATGCTAACTATCGAATACCCCCTTTATTGTATTTCTACACTGGATTTTTTTTACCAAAACTCATTTTCTTTGTAATTCATTTCATTAATTTCAATGTCGAAGTTACCCTTTTAAAACCACATATTTGACCTGTTTGCACTGTTAGTAATTCGCATTTGCAATATTTGCCAGCCGTATTCTTTACACGAAATATTAGTGATTAAATTACACCTACGTATTTATACAATTCTAGGCCATCTTAATGTGTAACAAGTATTCATGGATCACAAATAACATGATGAATAATACATACTTGCTGTAACTTCAAACATCCATTGAGAGACAATAACGTATTCCTCGTGGTGTGTTCTATTTCAGTTTTAAAAGACGGTTATACCACGATGTGTTTATCAACATAATCAGTAATTGATGATAATATTAATTAACCTTTAACAAACAAAAGCTAGCAATATGTCAGTAGATTTGTCAGCAGATAACTCTGAATTACGGAGTCGATTTAAATGGATGACGTCAAAGTCAAAACAATACAAATCAAATGAAAAAGAAATAGAATGTAGGTTAAATATGTAGGAGAAGGCAAATGCTCATTTTTCTGAATTCAATAATTTTGTGTATTTGAATTGACCTTTTCATAATTATTTATTCATAATTCTATTTACCCAACCTTGCCAATTGTTGCTATTTTGCAAGTAAAATCTATATAATTGTCATGAATTCGTTACAAATACATCATATAATATATATTTGTCATACGTGAAGTATAAAAACAATTAAATATTTAGAATGCATTGAAATTTTGAAAAGCAAATGTAAAAGTTTGGGGCTAGGTTATTCTTCCTCCGTGTTAAACTTTTATGATGGAACTTTATATTTCGATAAACGTATCATTAAAATATATTGTATACAGATATAGCTCTATACTCACTCACAGTTAATAGAAAATAGAGATTAAACGATAACAGATGATTTATTATGATATCTATCATACATTCTGTATATTTCTATAAAAAATATTGTTGCTCATTGTCGAGAGTTTACAAAAGTATAGATTTGGCAGAGTTGGATCAGTGAATGTCCGATTCTTTGGGTCGAAATATTGGTTCTCATTAATGATTTAAGGATAAAGGATATAAATACAAAACATCAGACTTTTGTTTCAGGTATGTTTATTTCTAGAATTGAATCAGGGTCAAGAGATGCGCTCATGTTAACGTTTGTTTCTTCTGTCAAATTCAAATGCGCTTTTCTTATTTTCATAACCAAATAATATTAATAAGTTAAACCTATTTTTTTTCTCAGTTAAACCTAGTTTGTCTTATTAAATCACATGGACTGTAGAAAAACTTGGTTTAACTGCACCAAAACACAATAATATGTTTAAAAGTGATTCAGGTGCAGTTAAAATTTTGTTTACTCAGTTATACCTAGTTTACCTGCAGTAAATTCAAATTCAAAATTGCAGCTCCAAAATCAAATTAATTGGTTAAACCTCGCATTAACAGCAGAAAAACTAGGATTAACCAGAAAAGCTAGGTTTATCTGAGAACACCTATGTTTATCTGAAAAAACTAGGTTTAATTCACCTAGGTGATTTTGACGTGCTGTAATTTTGGAATAGGATAAAAGCGACTTTAGAAAGACAAACACGCACATACAATTACACACTTGCACTCACATATGAACGCACAATACACTTCGAAAAAATCTTGTTTGATCGTCCACATGGATGAGATAACATTTTGCACAAAACAAACATTGGTAAATGATGTAATGATGTATTTATACAGCGGTTTAACTGATAGTTAAGATATTTATTTTATCGGCAAGTGACTTTTACTCTGAAAATATTCTCAACTTAGCTATCAAATTTCAGGATAAATTGAATTTAAGTAAATATTCATACCTACGTGATTTTCAAGTGTATTGGTACCAAAACTAGAGATCTTAAACTCAAGTCTCAGAATTTTATTTAATTCAGAATACTCAACCAAGCCATTTTCAGAACTTGAATGAAATGTTTAGACATGAGTTTAATTGTATTGGTCTTACCTTATTATATACTATTCCACATAAAAAATTAAAAGAAAGACTTTTCAGCATCATAGACAACTGCTTTTTCACTAAAGGTGGTACCCGAAAATTTAAATATCTAGTGATTGGCTATCAGGATACTTATTTCCTCAAACACCACTCTGATTCTACACATAAATATACTGAAGTTGATATTAAAAACATGCTGGGATTTCTAATAGACAATATATTTGTAATGTTCGGAGACGTGGTCTTTCAACAAACTGTCGGCATTCCTATGGGAACCAATTGTGCTCCTTTATTGGCCGACCTGTTCCTTTATTCATACGAAGCAGACTTCATTCATAAACTGCTGAATCAAAAGAAGAAAAAGTTAGCGGTGTCCTTTAATTTGACATTTAGATATATCGACGATGTTTTGTCAATTAATAATGACAATTTTCATACATATGTCAATGCGATATATCCCAGCGAACTAGAAATTAAAGATACAACAGAATCAAGCACACACGCTTCATACTTAGACATTTTACTTAATATAAACAGAGACGAAGCTATACGATAAAGGCGACGATTTCGGCTTTCCCATCGTAAATTTTCCACATTTAAGTAGTAATATCCCTCAGTCACCCGCATATGGAGTTTATATTTCACAAATGATCCGATATGCCAGGGCGTGCATAACATATGAAGATTTCATATACAGAGGTAAACTACTCACTGACAAATTATTGACACAGGGATATCGAAAACCGCGTTTAATGTCAACGTTCCGCAAGTTTTACGGTCGGTATAATAGTTTTGTTTGCGACTACTCTGTTTCACTAAGTGAAATGTTGAGTTGCCTTTTCGTTGGCGGTTGTTGAGACGTCTGTACCAATTGTGACGAGGATACACTTCTCACGTGTTTCATTGGACTTGACTGTGGACTCACGGCGGGTGTGACCGGTCGACAGGGGATGCTTACTCCTCCATGGCACCTGATCCCACCTCTTGGTTTCCAGAGGTCCGTGTTTGTCCATTTTTACCGGATTTGTATCTATGTCCTGGACATTCTATTGATTTATGCTTTGGTATCTGAGGTTTTATATATATATATATATATATATATATATATATATATATATATATATATATATATATATATATATATATATATATATATATATATATATATATCTATATATATATATATATATATATATATATATATATATATATAAATTTATTTAATATTAAATAACATAAAGTGGAGGTAATACCTCCGCAGAGGCCCTCCGTATATTCCCAACCAGCGGTGCCAGGGGCCCTCTGAATGGGAAAAATTATATTCATAGTAAATTACATACATCAATACACGTGTACAAACCGGAACATTAATATTCCGTTTTAGGTTCCGTTTAGTGCATATTATCTTACTCGAGGCATTTTCTGTTTCAGCCACGTGGAATCTGTTGTCAACATTTACTGTAAAGTGCACGGGTCTTACCTTATTGAAATTTAATATCATAAGGCTTTTAAAATCAGAATATTTTTCTCTCAGGTATACTTTTCTTTTTCAGATGCAAAAGACATGCAGATGCAGTTAACGCACGTTCTTGACGTCGTATCTGAAACAGCAAAAAAAACAAATGAAAGATATGATTTGGATTTAAGTTTTAATTGACGGTCATCCAATATTTTGCTAGTATACACTGATGTAGTTAGAAAGACTATCAGGATGTTACTACAGTTCCATATAAGATAGGATTTGGACTTTGTACTGATATGTGTTTCAAAGACAATCTTTTGCGGACGTATGGCAATAGCAGTTACCCAGACAGCCAGTCCAATTTTCTTGTTATTAGTGTACAATTATTGGAAGAAAAACTGAAAAATCTTAACGCCGAAAACGAGAGACAAAATCCTGTCTTTTCGAAAAAAGTTTTTTCAAAAGCTGACAGCAAATTTTGTAATTACAGCAGTAATCCTTTCTTCTATTTCTTTCACGAAAACGCAGCATTAATGTCTGCTCAACACTTTGAGGAATATAGTTATATAAACGCAACATCCGTGATTAATCAGAACTCTGAAGATGTTGACTTGGATTTGCATTCTATAGTTTCATATTCAACAATTCCTGCGTTGGATAATTTATCCGATAGCGGAAATTACAGTAACTTCACAGACTTTAACGTGACAACAGCCGGAAGTAATATTCCACACACGGTAGTTGGTATTGTTCTTTGCTTCTTTTCATTCATAACAATTGCAGGAAATCTACTTGTTATCATTGCTGTTTCAAAGGAAATTTACTTAAGAACAGTTACAAATTATTTCATCGTATCCCTTGCCGTGGCGGATCTTATGGTGGGTGGAATAGTAATGCCTTTTGCAATAAGTTTAGAATTGACAAATCAAGTCTGGTTATTTGGAATGGAATGGTGTGATTTATGGCATTCGTTTGACGTTCTAGCGAGTACAGCATCTATTCTAAATTTGTGTGTCATTTCACTAGATAGATATTGGGCGATAACTGATCCAATAGCTTATACAGCTAAAATGTCCTCTTGTAAAGTAAGCTTACTGATTGCCTTTGTATGGTTGTGTTCCGCTGGTATATCCTTTCCGGCTATCGCGTGGTGGAAGGCCGTTACACCTCATGATCTGCCTACTGATATGTGCATTTTCACAGAAGACAGTGCCTATTTGATATTTTCATCAATTGTTTCATTTTACTGTCCAACATTTATTATGATGTTTGTATACTGGAGAATATATCTCGCGGCAGTTGCTCAGACACGCAGTTTAAAAGTAGGATCTAAGACTATGGTCTCGAATGGAGCTCATGGGCATCGGGAGGTCATGACTCTACGAATACATAGAGGTGGAGGTGGTGGAGTGGGCGGAGCTGTGTCGCGGAACCCATCCGATGAATATGCTCAAACATATGAAAAATGTGCTAGTGAAAGTGACAACGAAACTTTAGTGAACAACAAGCGTATACACACCTCTCCAAGTCACAGACCCGCAAAATTTATTACAAAGAGGCTTAGACAATTTGCTTTAAGTAAAAAATTAACAAAGTTAGCCAGAGAACAAAAAGCTGCAAAGACTCTGGGAATCGTAGTTGGAGTTTTTATATTGTGTTGGATGCCTTTTTTTGTTTTTAATATTCTAGAAGGCATATGTCATACAGCTTGTTTGTCACATAGAGAAATACTGTTTCCACTATTTACGTGGCTTGGATATATCAATTCAGGAATGAATCCAGTTATCTATGCTTTGTCTTTGAAAGATTTTAGAAGGGCGTTCGGCAAAATACTTTTTGTGTGCTGTCCAAAAAACAGATTCACGTATCAAAGAGCATACAAACAGAAACACGCTTCCTCCTCCTCTAGTTTCATGGTTTCAAACTGTGATAAAATATGATTGAAATAGTACCTGCAATACAAGCGGGAACGTGCTCTCATGATTAAATCTTTATTTTAGATGATATCCGTTTGATCCGAGTCTTGTATACCAATTAAACAAAAATATGTTTAATCTTGAAAACAAAATCATCTTGAGAGCGCAATCAAAACTAGAGTTGTAAAAGTATTCAATTCTAATATTTATATTTTATCATAGTCAGATTTTGTTCTTGCAATGAAGCAGCAGCATGATTCGCCATATTAAATTATAATCAGGATTAAAAAATATATTTATTTTGAAGCAGTGAATTTTCCGGCGTTACATCTTGTCACAGCAGTAGCAATTGAGTTCCATCAGTATTTGTACATGGCGATATCTTGATCAGATATACTGTAAATCTATCTTGTTTAGAGTAAGAAGGAGAGACAATATCACGTTGAATTTCAAAAAGGCAATCGACAGTTAGTAGGTAACAGTTTAAATCATAAAGTAATCAAAAGGAGTTGTTTGATATTTAGTGAAAAGATATACACCAAAGATATAGCAAGGAGCGCAAACATTTTCAAGATTAGTAGTACTGATATTACCAGTTTAAGCAAAATTTGATCGTTTCACTTTTGTGAAAATCATTTAATAAAAATGAAAATCAAATAACTTTGGGATTTCGTCTTATTTCAAGGCATGAAGCCAAAAATCGATTACTTTACGTCTGATCTTTTCGTGAATAAAGAGTGCTTTAATTATTTATTTACAATGAGATCCAGACCAATAAACAAAAACAAAGGAATAAAAATGAATCACCGAAAAACATTGATCCATTATATAAATGTATGTAAATAATTGAAGTTCAGATCATGATAATCAATACCTTTCGATAGCATGCCAAAATCCCATTAATGACATAAACCTATTTTTATTTTCACTTAGTTCGCATTAACTAGAGTAAAAATAGGTTTAACTGAAATAACACAGGTTTAACAACGCCAAAAAACCACATCAATGAGTATACCTCGACAGTAATAACGTTCGACATAATGTGCAAAGGTTTATTTGAGTTATTCTTTTTGATTGTCGGAATTATTCTACACGTTTTTCACACTTAAATCAATATTTGTTATATAAAATTATATAAAGACACTCGGTGAGTGTTACCTGACAGCAGAAACACGGTGAATGTGTTCTGGCAACAGAAACACGGTGATTGTGACCTGACGACAGAAACACGGTGAGTGTTACCTGACAAAAGAAACATGGTGAGTGTGACTTGACAACAGAATCACGGTGAATAGGACCTGGCAACAGAAAAACAATGAATTTACACTGGCGACAGAAACATGGTGAGTGTGACCTGACGACAGAAACACGGTGAGCGTTACCTGACAACAAAAACAAGGTGAATGTGACCAGACAATAGAAACATGGTGAGTGTGACTTGACAAAATAATCACGGTGAATAGGACCTGGCAACAGAAAAACAGTGAGTTTACACTGGCGACAGAAACATGTTGAGTTTGACCTGACGACAGAAACACGGTGAGCGTTACCTGACAACAAAAACAAGGTGAGTGTGACCAGACAATAGAAACATGGTGAGTGTTACCTGACGACAGAAACATGGTGAGTTTGATCTGCCAACAGAAACACGGCTTGTGTGACCGGACAACAAACAAACCGCGGGTGGGACCTGATAATAGACAACCGCCGGGTGAGACCTGACATTAGACAAACGGTGGATGTGACCTGACAACAGACAAACGGCCGGTGTTACTTGACAACGAACGGCGGATGTTAGCTGACAACAGACAAACACCCAGTGTGACCTGACAATAGTACATTCTTATCTACGTCATTTGATTCAAACTCAGCGTTGGATTAGTCACGTGTTAATCAACTTTTAATATTGTATTGTAGTTATCATTCTATTCAGCATAATTACACAAATATCAGATACTAATGCATTAATCTCCAAGATGTCCAGGATACAAGATACAAACCTGATGAATATTGGTGGGAACAGGTGTCATTGAGGAGTAAGCATCCCCTATTGACCGGCAGTCGACATATATATATATATATATATATATATATATATATATATATATATATATATATATATATATATATATATATATATATATATATATATATATATATATATATACAACACAGAAATAAGTGACGAAACATCAATTCATTTCATTATGTAAAAAATATATACTTGAATTTGTCAAACCCCAAGAAATTGCATTGACATTAATGAATCAATAGAATTACCCAATTTCACAACAAATCAAGATACGCAAATTGTACTTAAATCAATTACAGGTGGCATTATAAATGGTTTTCAATTATCTTAACAAAGGGTTCCTGTTTGTTTAAATCACAGGAGGACTATGAACAAATAAAGTGTGGATCAACTTTAATCTCTAAGTAAAATGAATGTGTATAATAAAGGATATTCGGTTCTTGGTTGGTTGTATTGTTGTTTAACGTCTCACTCAAGAATCTTTCTCTCATATGGAGACGTTACCAATGCCGGTGAAGGGCTTCAAACCTTTACTCGGCACTTATGGCCATTGAGTAGTGAGGGTTCTTTAACGTGCCGACACCTACTGTGACACGGGACCTCGGTTTTACTGTCTCATCCCAAGGACAGGAAACCATCAACATCACGAGCAAGAGTCGAGCGCGCTACCGACTGAGCTAGGCCGGCTCTCAAGATATTGAGTATATATATATCTTATCACAAATGATCATTACCGTGGTAACAATAATACTGACCAAGTTGTACAGTGCTCACTTGAGAAATGGACGTTCCAGGTGTTAAAGCAGCTCAGGTTTTCCAATTGAACTGCATCTGTTTCGGCTCCCAGCACACCTCCTGCCCAATGGAAAGATTTAAGACTTTTTGACACGAATAACTACGGTTCCATCGCCCAGCATTTGACACAGTGTCATCTAAAATCAAATTTCAAGACTTCTAACATAAGTAGCTACTGTTCCCTTGCCCAGTACTTGGCACAGGGTCATATAAAATCAAATTTCAAGACTTGTAACATAAGTAGCTACTGTTCCATTGCCCAGCATTTGACACAGTGTCATTTAAAATCAAATTTCAAGACTTGTAACATAAGTAGCTACTGATCCATCGCCCAGTATTCGACATATACGAATAAAATGTATTCAGCCTTTTAACACAAGTAGCTACTGTTCTGTTCCTCAGCTCTTGAGGTATATGAAGTGACATTTCAAGGCTTTTTGACAAAAAGTACCTACTATTTCGTCTTTCAACACTGACATATTCACATATTTAATGTAAAGTTTTCAAGACTTTTCCACGTAGGTAGCTACTTTATTTTCATGCAAATGACAGTTTCAAAACTTTTTGACAAAAGTAGCTACTGTTTCTTCTTTCAGTATTTGACATATAGGAAGTTAACGTTTTAATATTTTCGAATGAGAGTTAAATGCGATGCTCACAATAAAAGTGCCGTTCTAATGAACTCCCAAAACTTTGCCCTAAGTTCATAGCGTTTTCAAGAACTACTGAAATATCAATATACTTGTACGTATTACATTCTTCTAGGGATGAAAACCAACAAATTCATTTTCGATTCGATTTTACACTACGGGAGTGACAAAGTATAAAAAATAAATACCAATGGATATCCGAAACTCCACGTCTATTGGAATACGACAATTTAAATAAGAAAATGGTCCCAACACGAAGAACAATTGCCAATTTTCAAACTGGATGGGACCTGGGCCCGTTTTACGAAATGTCCTAAGTCCTAATTTTAAGTACTAACTACCATGGCAACACATCGCTGATTGGTCAGTCCCATGACAATTAGGACTAAGACTTAGGATTTAGGACTTAGGACCTTTCATAAAACGGGCCCCATATGTCAGGATATTAATATCAAAATGAATAAAAATATAACGATCAAAACAGAATTGTAAGACATTGATCCCTAAAATTTATTTAGGTTAGACTAGTGTCAGTGTTTATTTTGGATAGAAATATGTAGATTTTAATGCTTACTAAAATAACCATTAATATCAGCCGAATATTCTGATAATTAGTTGTTCTAAAACATTGCTGGAATCATGATTCATCATACAGTTTGTCTTTTAGCCAGACCGATTAGTGGAATATCCAATTATAACAATAACAGTGTTTTATAAATATTGTGTAAAAATGACTTCAATGACATTCAAAGTCCCGATTCATCGCAGACTAGGGTCACCTACTAAGGTCATTTTACTCATCATAATTTTACAATGAATAGAACACTGTATTTTATCTTTCTCTTTGTTTAGAATTGGTATTATCTCATGGGAATAGTTAGACGACAGAGATATAGAAAAGGATGTTTATAGAATATGACTCAGAGTGCCATTGGATATAAGTGGGGAAAAATGAATAAACCGATATTTTGTGCGTTGGCTTTGGATAAGCAACTCAAATCGACTAAGATAGTTGAGCTCTTTTGCTACCGATATATGTATAGATTTACCCATCTCGAAATGGTCAATCTCATGATTGTCATAACTCAAATATCAACTTTGGATGAAATACTATTTTTGCTATATTATGACTTGAATTTTGTAATATAAAATATTTATATTTACACACCGACTGCAGTTACCTTCGTTGCAAGTTTGTAGAGCGATTTATTGCATATGTCAGTATTTGCAGTCACGTGACTTTTCAGCGTAAGAATACATCAACGAATCAATAAAGATTATGATATCACATGTTTATTTCTTATATATTCAATTTTAAAAGCCATACATTAGGCCTACCACAAAGCAAACAAAAATCACCGAAAGAAATCGTAAACACAAGACTACATATGTAGCACACTGTACAGCCTACAGGCCCATATCGCGATTATCTAGGTCAAGTTATGACCAGAACCACAGACCATAGAAATGAAAGTTCACTTTGTAGTTACAATTGTAACCTGTCTTTTGAACAGTAAAAAGAGAGTTAGCCCTTGTGCGATGTTGTCAAGCGTATCTGATAAACAATTCGATTTGTTTGCTTCATCGGATATTCCTGCCAGAAACAAATCGTCATTCGCATCCTGTGAAATCAAGCCGTGTGAAATACGTAAGTTACGTACGAATCACTCAATCAGTCATCCCGGTTCCCAGCAGATTGGTAAAAAATGTCAAATAGAGTGGCTACTTTCAGTTGTCATGAACGAATATTAGCTGCATCCCTTCTCCTAAGTCACACTCAGACTTTCTATGGTATATCTCATTAATAATAAATCATAATTCAACGCAAATTCGTTGTAAATAAACCAGTCATCATTCAGCAGCATTGCTGATCATGGTTTATATCATAAACATAATACCAAAGTGATAATGCTCAAGACGGTCGTTTCTGTCAATTAGACTTCATCAGTTTAGCTCCAATTTTAAATAGGTTATCTAAAAAGAAAGTGGTATCAGGCAAGCCCAAATAATAAATCTAAACGTACAGCCAAAATCCGTATAAGAATAACCACTGTAAAAGATGACTATCTTAGTTTTAGAAGAATTTGGAATTTTAAATGGTGCTGTCAGTGCAGATATTACTTTAGTATAAGATTATTAGCTGGTACCGAAATACAAAGTACTATGCTTCTGTATATCCTCGAGGGCAATTGTCATAAGATTATATCTATTATAAAGAAATCGTTATCTTTATAAAAATCTATGAAGGTATGCTCCGTTTCACGTTTCACCTTTAAACAATGGTTCATAGTTTGTTTTACAAACCAGCCGAAACATCAAAGACAAGTTGTGGGAAAAATCATTGTATTGATTTTTTGTGAGTTTTAACATATTTCTATGATGTTATGCCCATCAGCATGATTGTTTCAAACTTATATAACAGAAACGTCATATCAACTTTTGAGCTGAAATAGCTACTCTTGATCTCCAAACAAAATTACTTCATACTGTATGTCTGTAATTCATCGTTCAATGTCATACAAGTTGCAATGGAAAAATAAAATAAGAATACCAGTGAGAATTATCTACAAAGATCAAAGGACTTTTTCAACCGAGTTCCCACCTTATATAAATCTCCTGAACAGGAGTAGTTTAACAACCTATATAATTGAAGATTTGACTATACATGAACAGCAGCATCAGAAAAAGAACGTCTTTGAGAATAATCAATGAACTATCATTTTTAGGAATTCTGGGATTCCAGATGTACTTCATAGGTCTGGAGCTGCTGTGTGACGTGTTCCACAAGTAGAAAAGTCAGATTTTCTTTCATTTTAAAGTTTTCCTATGTTTGTTGATACAGGAAATTCACGTCAATTTTTCATTGTGTTTATATTTCTGGTTGATAAATATTTCATACAGCATGGTACAATTTTAAAATATTATTTTTAAATAAAATTTATTATTTTATAAACAAGAATGCATTCTTCTGTTCAGAAATACATTTTATTTTGAAACAGTATGCCACAAAAATAAAGTTTCATGAATAACAACAGAAATCTTTAGATTTCTGCACATATTACATTTCTGGAATTTGCAGACATATTAATATAATGTCATAGAGAATTTAACAATGAATAGAATAGCACAGAATTATTCAACACAATCTTATCTTATTGCAATTACTTGTATAGACAAATCACCCTTAAAAGCATGCATTTTACCAAATACATATTCAATTTGAGCACTTTGATGGATAATGTCTATGAATTTTCTTTTCCATGAAATGTCTATAACTATGATGATAACAGTGGTGGTGATGATGATGATGATGATGATGATGATAATGATGATGATGATGATGATGAAATGATGATGATGATGATGATGATGATGATGATGATGATGATGCTGATGATGATGATGATGATGATGATGATGATGATGATGATGATGATGAAGACGATGATGACGACGACGATGATGATGATGATGATGACGATGATGATGATGTGACTAAAAATGTGTTGACATAATGTACCTTAACCTCAAGACATATAATGCATCATAATATAAAAATATTCGTGTAAATTCATTCGGTAGAAAGTCTTCTGTTCCCTTTAGATTTTACACTTTAGCTATCGGGAAATCATCACCATCACTCAGTTTAAATTGACATCCATTTTAATGATAATCATGAATAATAGGTCTTCTCACATGGTTCCATTATCGTTAGATTTCAATCTTTAAAATGGAAAATCTTATGTAATTTTCATTTTTATGCCGTATATGTCCTTCATATATGCGTGCATTATGCATTTTTGCAAAATCTTAATGTTTAATATTATTTTCGGGCCATTTGAACATTCACTTATTTTTGTAACACTTGCTCATCTGCAAAATAAACAGTGTTTTTTATGCACCAAGCTAATGATCACAACAAGTGCAATACGACCTTTTATATCTGACTTTGTGTAACTCCCGATAGAACACATATGAAACTACTGGTTATTATCAGTATTAAAATGTAAATAACCATCAAAGTAAAGCGTTTATAAATGACCAAACTAATGCTTTTGTATACTTGTGTTAGCTAAATGGTTTTAAATGTACGTATTTATCAAATGACATGCAAAGAAAAGTAATCATCTCTTCTAACTGACCGACGCATTAGTGTGACTTATAAAGTGTCTTTTATGATTCTTAATGCAAGTGTTTTATTCTCTATAGTTTTGTAATATCTTAAGTGTAATAAAACACTATATGTCAGGATTCTGTTTATCTTTCATTCGTGCCTTCAAAGTTTTAGTTAAATTACTGTATTTTTATATTTCTTCTTTTATTTTGATTTATTATTTTGACGTTTCGTGCGTTAACAAACGTGAATGCCATGGTGGTTTTATGTCATATTAAGGCTCTGAAACTTAAAAGTCTCGAGATCATTTCATGTAGATTAAATTCCAAACTGAGAAAAAGAAATTTTGCATTTCCTTTGAACTCCTATGTGGTGCATGTTGAGAACTCAAACCCTATCCTTTTAAAGTGAAGTAAGGCCAATACGTCGGATTTCAGTCGTTTTTATTGATTCTGGTGGACATTTCGTGGTATATACACATTTTAATTCTTTAATATATATATATATATATATACTTTTCACTTGGCAACCTTTACATTTTTACATGTCTGATGTTTAGCTACCAGAAACCAAAGGTTCTAAAATACGCAACAATTCAGCATGATTATTAGCGTGTTAAAATATATAGAATAATATGGAAATATTTTATCATAATCGAAATCATAGATTATATAATTTCGTACTTGTAAACTAGAAATATAATGATAAATATTTTAACAGAATGTACTGTGCATCTAGTCTCCCAGTATCAATACGTAGAAGCTCGTAAAACCACAATCATCATACTATATTATATAACACCAAATCCTCTTTGTCATTTAAAAGACATATGAAGTACCTTGATTCAACTTTAATTCCTAGAAAAATCATTATTTTGTGCAATAAGATTTCTTTTTAGCAAAAGCATTTATTTTATCTGGTTTTCCCATATCTCAAACGGACACATGCGCACATTGGTATTCCAAAATGAAATGCCGAAGTATGTTTTTCCCGTTATGTTTTCTTATGATAAATGACAAACAACATAGTGTCGTGTTGATAAATGTTTATATCATTTTGTGCGTCATGGAAATGCAAAATTTGATATATGTTTAAAATTCTGATGATAGGATCAGTAGCTAGAGAGATGAGCGTATCCCTTGTCCACAGGTTACGTCCACCGATATTATGGGATCAAATGCTAGAGAGGTAAGAGTATCCCTCATGGACGGGTTACACCCACCGATATCATGGGATCAAATGCTAGAGAGGTGATAGTATCCCTCAGGGATAGGTTACATCCATGGCGAATCCATAATCGCATCCAAATCCAAACAATCCAGACAGTATCCTTTGTTACGATCTTTACCGACGACTCTTCAATTACTCTACTACTCAATCAAGTAACTGACTACATACTCTGGTGGTAAAAAAAACTTCCAAAAAGATTGTCATTTCAACTTTTAAACAACATATTTTGATTTATCTATGAAAATGTAAAAAATAATTCTGATATTCCACAGCTCAGGTCACCTACTACATGACTGTCCTCAATTCCAAGATAAAGAATCAAGGACAAGTCGGACTCTGGTCAACTCGAAAATACATATTTAATCACTCAGATTGTGTTTACAGGACGACTCACGTCCATCAAGAATATTCCACAGCAAAGTTTCTTTTGAAGATGTTTGATGTCAACTTTGAAAAAATATGTGAACTGATACCCAGTTTACGGTCGAGTGTTTCGCGATCCTTTTCAGTTCTATTTACCGAGTACATCAGAATGCATGACGCAATGTAAACAACGTAACGGAGGGTGTAGATTATTGATGAACCACAGGTGATTTTGTGAGAAAGTTTGCTAGTTTACTTGCGGAATGCCGGTGGTCTCCTTCCGGATATATTTTATCCGAGTTATCTAATCTACCATTAAGAGTGACCGCCGCATTATGATTATTTTTATGTTGCGTAACACACCATTCAAACAAAATTCAAACAAATATATTACTGGTACCATTTCAAACAAATATATTACTGGTTCCATTTCAAACAAATATATTACTGGTACCATTTCAAACAAATACATTACTGGTACCATTTCAAACAAATATATTACTGGTGCCATTTCAATTCATATTTACGTTATAATGTATATTTTTACGGATACTAGAGAGTCGTCATGGCTCCATTTCAAAGAATGCTCGATTCGCAACCGGAGGGTCGTGGGTCCGAGCCTCGGCGGAGGTGGCTGGCTATATTACTGTCCTTCAGATGAGACAAAACCGACGTCCCATTGCATATTTGGTATTGGCACGTTTCAGAACCCCCACTGCTTAAATGGCCATTTCAATTCATAGGACAAAATATGTAGCCCTTCACCGGATTTTGAGTGTCGTCCATGAGTGTAAGATTCTTGAGTGGGACGTTAAACAACAACACAACAACAACTACAGATACTAAGTCAATGAATTATAAATTTTTCATTAAAGTATCTTTATTGAAGTCTTAGATGTAACATTAGTGTGGATATTATGCTATGGTTACAGTGTATGTTTTGATTACATGTTATCTGACCATTGTTTCGCTGTGGGAGTATACAGAGATTTATCAAAGTGAAAATAACCAAGATGCTAGTGTTTCTAATCAATATTTACTGTTTAGCGACCAAATGTAAAACATCGGAAATGCTTCTTCAATATAAAAAAAATGAAAAAAAGTATAAATCATTTGGATGTCCATGATATAGGTACACATCTTGTAAAAAATGGACAATCACGGACATTCTATGGATACTAGAATAATGTATGAATGCAAACCAAATATAGATTTAGCTGTCAAGTGACGGTCTATCCTCGTATGGTCTTTTGTAGCGGATTGCCAGTCGTTTTCTGAAATATTGTTTCGCTGTGGAGTATATAAAGAGATGTTATCAAAGTGAAAATAATCAAGATGCTAGTGTTTCTAAGAAATATTTAAAAGTTGACATGACCAGGTGTAAAACATATCTTAACATTTCCGAAATTGAAAAACGTTATCATATCAACCTACAATTTGCTCCATACCCCTGTGACACCAACGCAATACAAGGCGGTCGCATATGTACATAAAATGATCGTATGATGTACAATAACTGTCATACACCCTGTCGAAAACATAAATATTACATACATATAGAAGCTCGCGAAAATATCATCAAATTAAACAATTCTTCGTGTTGACTGTCAAGTGACGGTCTATCCTCGCAATGGTCTTTTGTAGCGGAATTGAAGAAGCAATGGTTTACTGAAAGAACTGGTCACTAAAAACTAAATAAAACATTGGTTAGAGAAACACCAGCTTCCTTGTTATTTTCACTTTAATATACCATTGGTGTTTGCCAAATTACGTGTCTGATTAGCCCAGCATCTTGGCCCATTCATACTTCGTCGATAGGACAGCGTTATCATCAGTGAGCCAGGACCCCAGGCTAGTGTCTGGCCGGCCAAGGGCTACATGTTAGAATTGCAATGACCACATACGGTGAAAAACCTGTAAATGATACCAAAATCTATCTTTTGCTTTTTCGTTATATATATACAGAGACCTTCAAAGAGTATTCGGATACTATTACTTTTTACTACATGTATATACTTTTCAAAACAATATTATAAAGCCATTTTTATCGCGTTTAAATGGAATTTTTACCATTAAAATATAAAAACAGTTTCATTATTGATTTTATTTTTAATTTTCTGAATCAGAAATTAAAATATTTATTTATCTAAACAGTTTAAGTTCGGTAAAGAACACTCCCTTTATGAAATAATAAGTTAGAAAATTTACATCCAAAACAAGAATGAAACTAGAATATTCCCTTTTTAACAGTAAAAAAATTAATTTAAATGCGATAAGAAATTGCTTTAAAAATATTGTTTTGAAAAAATGTAGTTTTATATAAAATACATACTAAAACGGATATTGTCCGAATACTTTTTACACGTCTCTGTATATCATAAACATAATACCAAAGTTAGAGTTTTAGAAACGGCCAAACCAAATGCTCAAAGCGATCGTTTCTGTCAATTAGACTTCATCATTTGAGCTCCACTTTAAAATCGATGTATATTGTGTATAAAAAGTGGAAATGTATATTTGAATATGGGGAAATTGATATAAAAATACCTTTTAAATGGAGTTATAACCGTTTACAAATTTTAGGTATCGATATATGATTGGCACCGCTTGCAATACGGTTCTCATTCATCAATGTCGGTGTGTGACCTTTGAGCTTACAAAACAATTACACTTGTAGTCTACAACAAAAATTATCTATTTACCTTAATAATAATCTTACAATTTCAAATTCTTGTTATTTCTGACATAACATTTCCTCTATCTAAAAATGTGTTTCTTACAAATATTCATCGTATTGAAATACTTAATAACAGCTTAAATTATTTAACACCCTACCGATGTAAACATTTATTGTATTGTTACCATGGATTTTAACAATTCATAACAAAAATACACTATTTTATAGACGTTCACTTTGTATAAACCATTTATATTGTTAGAATCAACCATTTACTTTTATTCACTGAGTATTTACTTTAAAATATGTGTTTTTATTTGAAACAATATGTGAAGAGTAGTTAGACAGCAAAGAAATAGATAAATAATTACATCGTTTGTAAACTCTAAGCATAAAGTAGGATCATAATAGTAATTGTTTACATATGATTGTTGTACGTGGACTTCCTTTGAACTATTTAAAATGTATTTTAGGAACGTATTTAATTCTCAAAATAAATTATCTCAGGGGTTAAATTGGTTATATGTAAATTTACTGAACTAGATTCCACTAATATTAAAGACTTAAGCGGGGTCGTGAGTGACTTTCCTACACGCCTGGCACAGAAATGAAACCTTCACGGGTATTTCCAATTTTGAAATCGATATAACATGTCACAGTAGGCATGACCCGTGAACGAACCATCATTCGTTTGCATCAGTCCGTAGCAAACGTCCAATTTTTCGTTTTTCCCTAACACTGGTGTTGTCTTCGTTTAAATGTTATTCATAGTAACACATCCTTTAATTTAAATTTTGACAACAATGAAACAACTAGTGATACAACTTTTTGATGTATCTATGTGAAACCTCCATTGGTGTAAGGAACTGACTATGATAAGTGGAAACCGGAAGACTCAAAGATACCACAAACAAACAGACAGCATTTGTTCCATGTGAAATGTTTTGAAAACTCATAGAGAAACAACATGTTTTCACTGATTAGCTTCAGTAATAAATGTAATGAAATGAAAACATATTGACAATCTCAGCATAGATTATGTATATTTTATCATTCCAAAACCAAACTGGATTTGGGTTGAAATAATTATTCTCACAAGGTGTATATCAAATGCCTCTCTTACCAATAGTGGTCAAACCCGAGTCCTGATTGTAGTGACATACGTTTATTATGTTTCTTCGTTGAACAGTCAACAGGGTATGCTTACTCCTCCATGGGCCTGCTTCCGCGTCTGGATTGTCAGGTGTCCGTGTTTGTCCAGTGTCACCTGATGAAATATGTATTATGTAGCATCCTGACGATCGTTACTTTGGTATATGTGTTTCTCATATTTTGCGTTCTACTTTAATGATCTATACTTATTGTGTGATATTATGCATCTCCAACATCTATGGATAATTCAGATTCGAACCCTCAATACATGTAATTAAAGCTCGAATCATCGGAAGAAAGTATATTTAGTTTATTGTATCATAGGAAAAAACGTAATTACATATAAAACAAATAAATCAAAGTCCAACGTAAATGCCTGCAAGAAATATATTTTACAATTTATCAAAAAACAAGATCGAAAGAGCTTTCCGGTAATACTACAAAATCCAGGTTCATGAACGGAAATATGAAATAACTTAACAAGAAATACCATTGTTGTATCAAATGAGATATATTTTTATTGGAACGAAAATACTATTATAGTCACATACAAATAGGAATTTAAGCATTAATGAGAATTTAATGGCAAAGAAATATTAACAGCTGTATATCTACACGACGTGTCTTTAATCAATTATATTTTATCAGATACAGAATCACTATCAAGTAGATATTACAGTAATATCAATAACACGTGGTTAGCAATAATTGAAATGTTCTTTAAAATGCATTATAAGTATCATCAAGCAGGGAAAACTTGACATGAACCATCAGTTTATCTGTAGACAGTTTTTGTGTTACTTGCAGTGGTTCAAAATGTTTAATCTGTACCGGATTTAAGCGTGTTGTACCGTAAATATAACAAAACAGGCCGAGAAAGTAAAACATATTGCACGTTCAAGTTTGATTATTTACATTAAATAAAGGCAAAATTATTTATTCTTTGACCTGAGTTGATTCTCCGTCTCAATCATTTCTAGTTACTTCGATATTACCACTCAAATAAAAAGAAAACAATTTGAATCATCTTCGTCAATTGCATGCATGTGTTTCTGATCTTACAGTTTCTGTTGCATGATAAATTTTAACAGAATGAAAAAGAGGGTGAAAAGAGAAAGTAGGTAGATAAGGGGATAGAGTAAAGTGAGAGGAAGACTTTTATAAGTGGAAAATATACCAGTGTATTCTCTCGTGTAAACGTACATATTTGCAGGTAAACATCTGATAGATCTGTTTAAATATATAAATATTATAAATAGTTAAGTTGTTTGTTTCCTTTCAATTTGCTGATATTAATTCTTTTTTACTGCTGTAAATCCGGTTTTATTTGCGAAAATTTTATTTGAGCGTAATTCTGCGACCGCTCTTCATCTCCAAAATTAATTATTGAAATAAGAAATCGTGAAATTATTATCTTGCGAATAAATTTAGAACTTGTGTACCGCGAAAAATAAAGTCCGGTGAACATTTTTGGATTTACAGTAAATTGATAATTTAGATATATATATCAGTCTAGAAGCAGTGTGAGGACAAATCAAGTAAAGTAAATTAAAGTTGAATTTTATGTCATCGTATATAAGGAAATAAGAATGATAAATACATATAACTGTTCTGTATTTGGTGTATAACGCGGTGAAAAAATCGTAATACTGCGAATATGATCACCATAATACATGGAAAAACACAACACTGCAAATGCTTATAAAGAACTATTTTTGTTAAATTCGAGAAAATTTTAGTTCATATTTCTCTGTTACTGTCTGACAGATCTCTTAATTTAGTGTATACTTTTCCCTGCTCCGATGTGTAAATCATCTAACATTCAGTTTATAGTCTTATTTTTTCATGTCATATTAGATTATGAGGTTTTGATTTGTTATTCGTTATAACCTTCGTCAAATGAATTTTCAAATCGAGAATAATATCAGTATATACATATCATTTACTTTCAAAAAAGATAAACAATATTAGATTTAATGTTTCATACACTAGATGGTAGGAGATACCGAGGCTTTTTATTGAGAAATCAGGAAATGAACCGGAGTGATGTATCAAATTAATTACCAAACATGATCAGTGCAACTTATTCAATTGTCAATCAAACTGCCAGAATGTTTTAAAAGTTACAAAATACCCGTATTCTAGATCAGATAATGTGAAAGTTATCTCTCGACGTAAGTGTATATATACTTTCTTAAACAAGTATAAACAATATATAGATGTTATGGGAATCTGCAAAAAGTACTGTAAACACTTTGAATTTATATCATTCAATACTTTGTATAAAGGCGCATTCAGTTTTACTTAGATCCTATTAAAATGACAAGACACCATAATGGATTTACACCTGTCGACCTTCTAAATTAAGTTTTCAATTTGAAAATCCTAATTCTCGGTTCTATTGTTTTTAAATTAATGCAAAGAACTAGATTTTAAAAATTGTGTTTGATTTTAAACTCACGCTTAGAGAAGTATTATCTAGCTGGAGTATAAGTTTAATCGCCGTCAAAATACATTTTTAAGATTGATATAAAATTCACGAAAGTACTGAATTGTATATGACATTTATTATATGCGAGAAAAAATCAAGAACTCAGTAAGTTTTAAGTCACTAGTTGAACCAGCAGCAGCAGCAACAACAACAACAACAACAACATCAACAATGATGATGATGATGATGATGATGATGATGATGATGATGATGATGATAATGATGCAGTGCAAGGTGTGATGAAGACCGTTTTTGTCAAAATATGAGCTTTCATCGCACGGTAAGCAAACCTTGTCAATATAGATAGACGTGTGATATCAGTTTACATATGAAGGCTTGCCGCTATAATTATTTGCGTTTTGTGTTTGACAGTGATCTTGTACGAAAGCCGATTAGTATCAAAGAAACAAATAAAATTATCTCGTAATTACGAGATAGTTATCTCGTTATTACGAGAACAGATCTCTTAATAACAAGTAAATTATATCGTTATAACGAGAAAAGATCTCGTAATTACGAGATAATTATGTCATAATAACAAGAACAGATCTTGTTATTACGAGATGATTATGTCGTGATTACGAGAAAAAGATCTCATAATTAAGATCTGCTAATTACTAGATACTTATCTCCTTATTACGAGAAAAGATCTCGTAATCACGAGATACTTATGTCGTTTTTACGACATAATTATCTCGTAATTACGAAATACTTATGTTGTTATTACGAGAAAAGATCTCGTAATTACGAGACAGTTAGGGACAGGAAATTATTGTTAATTATTTCATTTTATGTAATATTTTCATCATTTTGATAATGAAAACAAATATATGAAATTTTATTATTCTAATAATGACCAAATTTGTCTTGCTCTTTGGCAACGATGGTTGACATAAGGGTTATGTCGATTTCCAATTAATCGTTTTAACTGAGTAAATCAAATTCTCTTTAACTCAAGTAAACATAAATTACACATGATAAATTTTCTTTATTTTTCTTGAGATATTGGAATATTTGTCCAGATATTGAGGTAAAATTAATCAGTGTTATATGATCAATTACCAATGTTCAAGATTAAAATTAATTACAATGGCTTCCCGTAGGTCTCTGACCAATTGTTGTGTTGACCAGAACTGAATGCATCTATTAATACCTCTCTCAAAATCAAAGTAGATAACTCGAAATTTCAATATAATAACTCGAAATATTTAGATAATAATTCGAAATTTCGGTATTATATATTTTTAAACATGGCAGCATTACGCTTCCGTAGAATAATGACCGCTGTCGTATAATAATAAAATGCGTCCGGCCGGACCGAAAATGTTAACATTTTTGGTCCGAGTCTCCATAATTACCTATCCCTATAATTATCTCGTTATTACGAGATCTTTTCTCGTAATCACGACATAATAATCTCGTATTTACGAGATATTTTCTCGTCATAACGACATAAGTATCTCGTAATTACGAGATAATTAAGTCGTAATAACAACATCAGTATCTAGTAACTACGAGATTTTTTCTTGTAATAACGACATAATTATCTCGTAATTACGAGATCTTGTCTCGTTATACCGACATAATTATCTCGTAATTACAAGATCTTTACGAGATTTTTTTCTCGTAATTACGAGATAATCTTATTTTTTTCTTTGATACTAATCGGCTATCGTAACCTTGATAACCCGGATCCAATATTTTGACAGGACTGCTTGGGATGCCTCTATTGGTTATGGCTTTCGGCTCGCTCGCTAAAGGAAGGTCTCAAATTTATCCAGAATACCGGTCAATAATTTTGGTCTTTCTTACAGCTGATGGAGTTTCTTTAAATGAAAAACTTGAACAAAAATATTCCGAAAGGCGCCATCAAGACAAGAACAGGAAAAAAACATAGAGCAGACGATCAAATAGATTTCAACGATAATGAGAAATAGATTGATTTTGTTGACAGCTGTAATTCAGGTAAGCATTTGGCAATAGATTCTGTGTAGTGTTATAGTCTCAGCCAAGACATTCAAAGAAAAAAAATGTCGGAATGTAATGTAGTTCTAAAACATTAACAATTCATCATATGTAGTATACCGCATTTCAACTGAGGTTCACTCAAAACATACAAGTTATATATTGTCCCGATGTAGACAAATTAAAAATACATCACTCTCTGAAACACTTTCATGTTTTCTGTATATATATCGTACTCCGTTCAGTAAAACGTCGTTGAAACTGCATCACAAAAACAGAATTTGTAAACATATTTACGCTCACACGTAAACTTACCGATACAAATATGTTGTACCGATATCGCTCTTTATTTACTATTTATTAAACGCTAATAAGTGTATATTGTTATACCTTTTCGTTTATTACCGCGGAAATTAACCAAACACAAAAGTGTTTGCACTGTAAAATCGCAAAATTAACCACATTGTAAACATCAACATGTACAGTACAGCTGCCAGCAATTTATACTAGTGAACGCATATACCACAAGAAATTATTTGGCCTTGTATTATACCACTTTCCCTTTAGAAAATATTTTTAATTGGAGCTCAACCGATGAAGTCCAGTTGACATGAGCATTATAATTTTGGTATTATGGTTATAATAGTTCTTTGTGATTCTATATTTGTGACCGCGGCTTACAAAGTGAACACAGATGAGGCACAGCAAAACGTGACATCTACAACTTTGCCATGGATATTTTACTAACTACGGATACAGACGGGAAAGTAAAAACCAAGCTTTACTACAAACGTGATTATTCCGAATTTTTTTCCACATTTGGGTAGTCATATCTCAGATGACCCGATATTGCAGGGCGTATTCAACATATAAAAAATACATATAACCTACAGGGACAAACTAATTATTAATAAGTTTAATGTCAATTTTTAAAAACATTTACAGTCGGAATAACGACGTTGTTTGCAATTACTATGCTTCACTAAATGGAATGTTGAATCGTCTTTACTGGTTCATTTAACACTTATTTCACTTATTCAACAGGAGCCGGTCTGGCTCAGTTGGTAGCGCGCTCGACTCTTGATCGTGAGTCCATTCGGCGGCAGGTTGGTTTCCTGTCCTTCGGATGAGACAGTAAAACCGAGGTCCCGTATCACAGTAGTTGTCGGCACGTTAAAGAACCCTCACTGCTCAATTGCTGTAAGTGCCGAGCATAGACAAAAATTTGAAGCCCTTCACCGGCATACGGCATCGTATGAGTGAAAGATTCTTGAGTGGGACCTTAAACAACAATTAACAAATAAACAAACTTATTCAACACTTATTTTATTTGAATTTTGACTACGAAATTTGAAAAGGAATGGGAGTTCTTACATATTTTATTCATATGTATATTCATCTTCGCAGGTGATAAACAATATATAATTATACATTTTTCCAAATTGTCATATAACGTGTGTATGCAATTATGAGGAATAAAAGTATCCTCAGATTTGTATATTGTCCCCTGAGCATCCTGACGAGTAATATTTTGGTATATGTTATTTTTATATTGCTAATTATCCCTACTTTTCTGTTTTATATCAGCGTCATGTAGTGATAGATATATATCTAGAATTATTTGACTCACTGGACAATGTCCGGGCTACATATGTGTTCAGTAGAAAATTTGCTTGTATTTCCATGATAGTAGTAGTTTTTTCCCTTGAAAGTTTTGCGCTTAATGAAAGTAAAGTAATTTTAAAATGTGTGTATGTTTCTTTTCTTGAACATTCATTCAATAATATTTCACTCAAAGATTGCATTTACTTACAGGTATCAAGCTTGAAAAAAATATTCCTTAACTGACAAATGTAGTTCATGTGATGATTCAAAAATTTTCTGAACTTCATAATGATAAAACGGCTTGCAATTTAATCGGACTTTTCATTAAACTGTAAACCAATATAGGTGACTTTGATAATTTTTACACAAATAGTGAGTGTAGCTTCACCGTAACCACCCCAACACACACACCAAAAGAAAAAATATAAAAGAGCCAAAATATCCGTATATCAAATAAGACCTAAACCAAAGTTCGCCAATCATTATGGAAAACCTGCTCCTTTGTTACGAGTTGATAGTAATAAAAAAGCTAGGACCTGATTACGTCTTAACAAGCAGACAGACACACATATTTGTTTTGTTTAAATACTTTTTCTATAAACGATCTAATGTAAATGATGTAGACTACATCTTCTTATTATGGTCCTTTTGTCCACATTTACTTCTTGCTTTATGCCCATAAGCTGATCCATTATTGGTAATTTTGCCTCTGTGAGCATTTTATATATATATATATATATATATATATATATATATATATATATATATATATATATATATATATATATATATATATATATATATATATATATATACCCATCATTATTTCTTCATTGCAATTTAGTATCCTCGCAACGTTGTTATTTTTTAACAAAGAACGACCATTTTTGTTTATCTGTAAAACTTGGCGACAAAACAAATTTTGGTTTGTACGCTTACAGCACACTAAACATGTAAAAGACTTTCATTACAAAAAACGTTATACCCTGTCGATAGTTATCCATTTCAAATGTCTACACTAATAGCTTCTTGCAAGTCATCAATTTTTGCGTCTCCCATGAGGGGAATAAAATAAGCCAGAAATGAAGTTGGATTCATTTCCGGAAGTATGATGCATGCACTTGGAACAGATACCACTATATTGTTTCATTTAGTAGGTCAAATCCTCCTTCATCTTGTACGAAGATAAAATATTTAACGTTTCATTTCTCTGTCTAGATGGATATAAAGTTATGTGCCAGGTATGGTAATACTGTAAACTGAAGTTTTACCATTACATATACTTTTTCTATTATAAGAAAATCATATTCCAATAAATTCTATATGCTGTGATAAAAAGTATAATTATTGATTATAAAATAAAAACAGTTTTGTTTGATTGTTGTTGTTGTTTTGTTGTTGTTGTTGTTGTTTTGTAAATGTTCTGTAATTTTCTGTAATTAGTATTTTTTTAAATCCTTTATTTAATAAATAACTAATACTTCGATTGATTGAATTGAACATGAAGGACATTTTACGCATATCTTCATTGGTCGACATGGCAACAGTTGCAAAAAACTCATTGCATTGCTACTCATTGACTTCAGATTTAATATAAAAAATCTCAGATATCAATTAGGATGTCCAGGTTATAGGTACATATCTAGTAAAAAATGGACCTATTGAAATCAAGAGATGGTATCAGGTGTCATGGAGGAGTAAGCATCGCTTGTCGACCGGTCACACCCGCCGTGAGTCCACGGTCAAATTAAATTAAATACGTGAGGAACAAATCCTCGTCATGATAAAAATAAATCGCTGATACCAAAGTATAAATCTTCAGGATGTCCAGGATAAAGATAAGGAATAGATAACTCGAATGATTATTAATGAATATCAAACTTTGATTGTTTTAGTTTGTTCCCTTGAAAAGTTTTGAATCATGCTATCTGATGTAGTTTATGTCCTTTTCCAGAGAATAACCTCAATTCAAGAATCATTTTGGAATTCATTCCTTGGATACTTGTTTTAGGTGCATGGTATATATCTTATGAATTTGTAAATCATTTACGTGAACAATTAGTCACTTGTAATGAAATAAAACTTCAATATCTTTGTTTTCAACGCTCTCTCTCTCTCTCTCTCTCTCTCTCTCTCTCTCTCTCTCTCTCTCTCTCTCTCTCTCTCTCTCTCTCTCTCTCTCTCCACTAGTGTCTGTTTTTCTCTTGGTCAGAGTTCCATGTCGTTACAATTAGTCCACATATACCGTTTATCGTGCAGTAATATGGCTGTTAATTAATATTCAATAGCGTTTGTATTGACAGAATGAGCTGCATCTAATAACCATTAAACGTTAATTTAAGTATCTATTCATTCCAGTTTTTTAAATGTCAGCAGCTCTTTTGTCATATCTACAAAATCATTGCACATATATTTATATCGCTATTTAATACTGACTGTCGATGTTGAAATCTGATTTACAATTAATTAAAGAGTGCGCTAAATGTCAGTTTTCTAAAGTACGTTCTGTTTGATTCATCAAATCATTATCATAAATCCACAAAAGCAATCATTATAACAAATATTGACTTTTTTCTTCTTCGGAAACGCATTATGTCTAGGATTATCGTGCGATGTTGATAATTGACATATGAAAACGTATTTAAAGATTGGTAATTACCTGGCCTTGTATTCTTGTGATAAAATATTTTCCAGTAACATACAAGCAAAAAGGATATCAATTTCATAACGTAACACAGTTATATATTCAATTACAATTTTCCTTCATACAGCATTATTCCCATGTCAGTATATTTGACCAGTAACGAACTATACAATTTTTCCATACGATGATCCGACCTTGTGTATTGCATCAAGATACGGCTACATACGATGATCCGAGTATGTGTAATTTATCAAGATGCTACCACAGATAATGATCCGTATCCCGACAAAATACAACGATTCCGCGCTAGCGTAATATATTAAGATGCTGCTACAGATAATCCTGAGCTTGTGTATTCTATCAAGACACTGCTACATACGATATTTTTATGAATGAAAACGCGCCTTCAAAGGTAAATCCATGTGAAATAGATTCCTTAACTATAAATTAAGAATGACATGCATAAACTGTCGATTTCTAAATGTTTTTTTTTATTTATAAATTTATTTTAAGTTGGTGTCATTATTTAACAATTAACAATCCCTACATACGACTGTGAAAAAGCATCGTTAAGAATTGCCACGTCATACTAACTATATCCCTGTCATTTTAGTCCAAATAGTCAAAGGATTACAGGGAAACATGTTATAGTCAATATGAATGAGTTATCCGATATTACAAATCAAATCTATTTTAATATGAAACATACTGTAACACTATATTGTTTTTATGTGGATGTCAGTTTCTATCTTATATAATTGCCATAGATGGACATTTATATTAAATATTTACTCTATCATATCATTTCATGGTGTACGTATTGTTTTCAGTAAGATCTATCAGACGTTTTAGATAAGATTTGCATACTGAGTATGAATATTACCGCTAAATGTAAAGCATTTTATATATCAAATCATGTTCTGATTGATCAATTCCAGAAACAGGACAGGGAGACTGTATCCAGATGTTGACAGCGTAAAAACTATGTGTTAATTGTTGATGTAGGATTTTATTGAAAATTATTAATGAAATACTCTTACATTATACAATGATATAACAGTACCCTCGATAACTACAACCAAATACATTTAATATAAGACAACTAACGAGCTATATTTGATATAAGACAACCAACGAAAAAATATTTAATATAAGGCAACTAACGAAATATATTTAATATAAGACAACTACGTCATCTATTTATATCTGTGCCAAAAGGAGTTGGCTTGGATTCTAGAGGAAGTTTCTTGTAAACATTGTTTGTAAAAAATCAACTATTTCATTTTTCTGATGTTTAAGTCAATCAATGTCTAATATCTGAAGGTTCTTTGTGATATATCAATAAGAAACATCCCCGGTTGACACATTGGGTGGTCTTTTGAAATGTTTGTTTATTACATAACTCATCATCTTTCAATATAATTAAAGAAACATCTGTCAAGCATAGATGTTGAAATGATAGATAAAAGCTAAATGTCTGTAATGCATGTATGTATGCTCTCTCTCTCTCTCTCTCTCTCTCTCTCTCTCTCTCTCTCTCTCTCTCTCTCTCTCTCTCTCTCTCTCTCTCTCTCTCTCTCTCTCCTAATTCCAATATACAGTCAAGAGACTGTCCAAGGGTAGAGGCAAAATGGTCGCATAATTCAGGTGATTTGAATAGAACAAATACACTTTGGGAAGCACACATTTAAGCATGTGGTCTTTTAAGTCAGTGAGTCACTAAGGCAGGTTAGACTGTACATACATTTAAAATGTACAACATCACAACTTTAGACTACGATATTAAACTATATTCATATTCATGTCTTGTCTATAACGCTATAGACCGATTTCATTTTCAGAATTCAGTTATTCAGATGAAATATTACCGATTTAGAATGATCAAAGAATAATAAAATAAATAAAATACTAACAACATCGGTAATTACCCAAAATATGATCCACATAGACGAAAACCTAAGTAATATAATTATAGTACATTTAAGTATTCCGTTTTCCGATTGACATTATTGGATGAGTGGGATGATTTACGATTAAACACTAATGGGACATATACATCACAATCTTGGTTCAAAAGACGAATGAAATATACCAAACAGCTAAGCAAAGAACAAGTTTTGTTATTGAATTTGTTTTTTCATATATACACTGTATAAATGTTTTCCACCATCAGACATATATACATGTTTATAATCATGGTGTAATATCTAGACAGTATGCAAATATATTAACGAAAAGTATACATATTTTCACAAAAACATCATAAAAATAGATATAAAAACCCAATTTATAGACTAATTTACGGAATCGTATTGTAATCCCCTAAAACCAACTTTTAAGTGGTTAAATTTTACCTTTTTATGACGCCCAACCTTCTGAAAATCGCTCTCACAATGTTTATACATTATACTAACGACGTAAAAGAAGCTTCTTTATTGTTTTCTTGTTTTTACTACATCAGCTGTCGGCATTCCTATGGGAACCAATTGTGCCCCTTTATTGGCCGACCTGTTCCTTTATTCATACGAAGCAGACTTCATTCAGAAATGCTGAATCAAAAGAAGAATTTAGCGGTGTCCTTTAATTTGACATTTAGATATATCGACGACATTTTGTCAATTAATAATGACAATTTTCATTCATATGCCAATGCGATATATTCTAGCGAACTACAAATTAAAGATACAACAGAATCAAGCATACACGCTTCATACTTAGACATTTTACTTACTATCGACACAGACGGGAAATTAGCAACCAATCTATGCGACAAACGCGACGATTTCGGCTTCCCCATCGTAAATTTTCCACATTTAAGAAGTAATATCCCTCAGTCACCCGCATATGGAGTTTATATTTCACAAATGATCCGATATGCCAGGGCGTGTACAACATATGAAGATTTCATATACAGAGGTAAACTACTCACTGACAAAAATTGACACAGGGATATCGAAAACCTCGTTTAATGTCAAAGTTCCGCAAATTTTATGGTCGGTATAATTGTCTTGTTTTCGATTAGTCTGTTTCACTAAGTGAAATGTTTAGTTGCCTTTTCGTTGGCGGTTGTTGAGACGTCTGTACCCATTGTGACGAGGATTCACTCCTCGCGTATTTCATTGGACTTGACTGTGGACTCACGGTCTGTGTGACCGGTCGAAGGGGGATGCTTACTCCTCCATGGCACCTGGTCCGACCTCTTGGTTTCCAGAGGTCCGTATTTGTCCATTTTTACCGGATTTGTAACTATGTCCTGGACATTCTATTGATTTATACTTTGATATCTGAGATTTTTTATATCTTTCACATCCTACTGACATTTTTTGTAAATTTGACATCTCACCGACAGGTTTTGTCACCCCTCGAAGCAGACTTCATTCAGAAACTGCTGAATCAAAAGAAGAAAAAGGTAACGGTGTCCTTTAATTTGACATTTAGATATATCGACGACGTTTTGTCAATTAATAATGACAATTTTCATACATATGTCAATGCGATATATCCCAGCGAACTAGAAATTAAAGATACAACAGAATCAAGCACACACGCTTCATACTTAGACATTTTTACTTAATATAAACACAGACGGGAAATTAGCAACTAAGCTATACGATAGACGCGACGATTTCGGCTTTCCCATATTAAATTTTCCACATTTAAGTAGTAATATCCCTCAGTCACCCGCATATGGAGTTTATATTTCACAAATGATCCGATATGCCAGGGCGTGCACAACAAATGAAGATTTCATATACAGAGGTAAACTACTCACTGACAAATTATTGACACAGGGATATCGAAAACCACGTTTAATGTCAACGTTCCGCAAATTTTACGGTGTGTATAATAGTCTTGTTTGCGACTACTCTGTTTCACTAAGTGGAATGTTGAGTTAACTGTTCGATGAGAAGTCTGTACCAGTTATTACGAGGATTCTTCCTCAACTGGTCTGGTCTGGGGTTTACACGCGTCCGTTAAAACATCACACATGAGGCAAAACCAACCAACTTTAAATTTGTGTTTTATTATGTACTATCCTACTTCACAAATAACAAGGATGGACACAGAACTACACTAGTTTCTGTTTATTTTCATCAATGGCAATGATTACAAAGTGGCTGCCGGTCTCAAGTCACCACTCAATATGCAATGATTACCGCGTGATTTCATTTAGAAGTTGTTAAGACGTTTTTTTTAATATTATAAACATAATACAAAAGTTATAATGCTCAAGACGATCGTTTCTGTCAATTAGACTTCATCAATTGAGCTCCAATTTCAAATGTCTTTGTATTTTCTAAAGAGAAAGTGGTATCATACAAGGCCAAATAATAAATCTAAAAGTAAAGCCGAAATCCGTCTAAGAGTAACCACTGTAAAAAGATGACTATCTTCACGATAATATTACTATAACACCATCAAAGCGTATTAGTAAGAAACTGCGAAAACGTGTTTGAACTATTTAATTTTCGCGAGCTCTTTTTCTCGTTATCACTCACTGACAAATTATTGACACAGGGATATCGAAAACCGCGTTTAATGTCAACGTTCCGCAAATTTTACGGTCGGTATAATAGGCTTGTTTGCGACTACTCTGTTTCACTAAGTGAAATGCTGAGTTGCCTTTTCGTTGGCGGTTGTTGAGACGTCTGTACCAATTGTGACGAGGATACACTCCTTACGTGTTTCACTTGACTTGACTGTGGACTCACGGCGGGTGTGACCGGTCGACAGGGGATGCTTACTCCTCCATGACACCAATACTTGGTTGATTTCAGGGGGTCACAATACGCTTCTGCACTTATTAGCATCAATCCAAATAAACATACATAATTTACAGTATGTGTTGGACAAATGATTTTGTTTTATACCTTTGTACTGTTACCCTTCTATGAACATTTATTTTGAAATTTAATAGTACTATTTCTTACTGAGCTTATAAGAGAAATTAAACTTTTATTACACTTATGAATTTCTTTTGTGACATTGGTATACAAATTTATATTAGCAATACTTTTAAAGGTTAATCTAATTGTAGCAAGAAGCTTCTACTGTCTATTAACTTTGAAATATGTAGAAATGATTATATTATAGTTAAGAGTTATTGTTTTAAGTACCCAACGAAAAATATTTGAATAAAATTTATTTTGCACATTTAATATTTGGTGTAGATCCAAAATGGTGTCCAAATTCAAATATAAATCTATGTATAATGAAATTCAAATGTTTTGCGTTCGAAAACGTAGGTTAAGTGAAAGTCTATCAAAACAAAAACTTGTGTCAGTTTTATCTGACAAAGTGCTTTATATGGGATTCAAAAATGTAAAAGCAATGTATTAAATTATTAATATAGATATACATGTATATGAAAATGGTCATATAATAATCTCTCTCTCTCTCTCTCTCTCTCTCTCTCTCTCTCTCTCTCTCTCTCGATAGATAGATAGATAGATAGATATTCTTTATGTAACACTTTCTCTTTACGGTCATTGGCTAAACATAACATAGTATTATTCAGAATTTGATACCCCTCTCGGTGGATCAGTTCCCCAGAGGGATTTACAAGCAAGTGCAAGATCTCGATTTCAATTCCCAGAAACCTGTCATACCTTACACTTTTAAGGGGAATAAGGGTACCCTGGAGTATACAAAAACATCATTTTTTGCTTGATTTTTGCATACTTATTCATTATGAATGTATGAATTGGTAGAATGAATAATCTGGCACAAGGAATATTAACATATGATTTGTACCCTTTCACCGAATTTTGCTTGTTTTTCGTTCTTATAAACAGTCATTTATTTTCAAAAATGTTCTATCTAACTTGGTAAAAATTTATCTGAAGTTATGGCATCCATGTGTTTTATGCCCTTATAAGAGTTGATTAATAAAGAAGACGAAAGATTGAAAGCTGTGGCCGTAAACATACCAAATTTTTATCACACTTAAATCTTAAATTCGGTCACTGTATAAAATTCATTCATCAATTTCTTTGTAAATGATCAATTCAGAATGGTAAACAATTAAACAAGTTGTGGGTATATAGTGAAGAAATAACACCTTGAAATTGAGAATTTTTAACAAAAATCCGTTTAGAGAAGATTGAACTTAAGTGTGATCTTAAACATGACCTTGACTGGGTGATGCACCTAATCAACTAATCAAAATGAATCTTTCCTGTAAGTTTCACAAAAGTATCATATACAATAAGAAAGTTATGAAATTTTATGTAAAAATGTGACTGCACCAAGAGAAACAGACAGAGCGGGAACAAAAGGTTTCAGGCAATGTGAAGCTGTGCTGTGCTTTAACATGACTGTAAAAACTTTCAGTACGTTTACAAATGTCCATAGCACGGTTATAATGTATAAAACTTCACCTATAACTCGCGGATCTCTCCATGTGGTTTTTGACGGGACGTAAAACAACGATCAAGCCAGCAAACACATTGATTTCTGAAATTTACTTGAATGTAGGGTAATACTTGACTTTGAACAATGTAACAGCATTAACAATCCACCTCTCAGGCGAATGACATTAAAGTGTACATGTATGTTGTTTGGATGTATGAATGCAAAGAATAGATACGAATAGGATGTCTGCATCTCCACAAACACAGATAAGCCTCTCACATTGCTAATTTATTTAGTGTATAGATTACATTTTGGTACCATTCTCGAGACGAATGAACAATTTCTATAATAATTCATATTGATAAGTTTTGAATTATAAAATGATTAAACAGATCAATGTCTTAGCTGCAAGACACAATCTGAGAATTGTTTACGACTAATGTTTCAGTGTTTTGAGTAATGGCCACCTTGAAAATCGAATTTGTCATTCGTAACTTCAAATGTTCGAAAGGGACGATCCATGTACATGTTTTATCGATATATATATATATACATGTATATACATGTATATATAATATTACGATTTAGTGGGAAATTGTTGATGTTTTGTTTGTTTGTTTTAATTCTAACAATGTATACCTAACAAAAATGAATTTCACTAGGTAACAAACAGAAACGTCTGTATCAATTTATTTTCCTTACGGAACATTATCTGCTATATATGCCGTTTAAAATCCTATACCATCAATCAATTCTGGAATGACTTACCACTCTGGAATTTGTCATAGTATGTATTACATCCAACATACAATGTCTGACGTACAGTTGGGAAAAACTTGGTATTTTGTAATCCCTTGACGAATAATCAATTGTCAACTTCTGTTTACTTCCGTCGATGCTGATAACTTGATTTATTTTAAATTCGCTTAGAGTTTAATCCTCTTGATGTAACGTTGATACAGTTGTGGTGTATTGGTATGCGGTATATCACATTATTTCAGAGATGAAAAATTGCGGATGACATGTTAAATAAACACTGAATAGCATGAAATATTTGCAGCTTTTGTTGGCATCAAAGATAGTTCAATTTTGTCAGTTAATTTTTCGTCATTTTCGTCAGTTCACGAATACAATCGTTATATGGAAAATCAAAAACTAATGCCATGAGTACCGATCATGCTGGCTGACCTGTAACAAAAAAGTAAAACGTGGAATACACTTACGTAACTTGCAAGTAACACGCTTCAAGTGCACAACATTAATATACTAACGGAAAAACGAAACTGTGTAATTGAGTAATTTTATTTATAGATTCATATGCAAAATATTATGTTGCATTATGTATATTATTATTTAATATAATGCATTGTCTTTCAATTCAAACATCAAATAACGGGTTATGTCCATTATGGTCGATACGGACAGCCACTGAAAGTAAAGGGGGTGCAAAAAGTTTCACAAGTTTAATAGCGTGTATTACCGCCATTTGCTCCGATGCATTCTTCATACCTACGACGCAATGAACAGAAATGCCCGGGGGAATGTTCCACCATATACGCAATAAAGAACGACGCAAAACGTCAAACGTAGCAGGGAGGTTTGGCACTAGGCGTAGACATCGTTCCATTTCATCCCAAACAGGTTCTATAGGCGATAAATCCGGTGACATCGCAGGCCAGGGTAGCACATTCACATTTTGCTGCTGTAGATAGTCACTAACAACGCGTGCGGTGTGCAGTCGTGCGTTGTCCTGCTGCAAAATGACGTTACGCTGGTTGTTGTGAATGAATGGAAGGCGTGCTGACATACAATATCGTCACGGTAGCGTACGCCGAGGAAATTTCCCTCCACTTTCACAAAAGGGGTCCTTCCATATATTGTAATTCCACCCCAGACTATAACGCTCCCTTCGCCGAATTGGCGGCGCTAAATAATGCAGGAGTCAATGTAACGTTCTCCGGCACGATGGTATGTCCGAACACGACCGTCACTGCTATCGAGATGAAATCTCGACTCGTCCGTAAACAGAACTTCCGCCTAATCTCTGTTATTGAAACAACGATGCCTCCTACACAACGCTAACCTCGCAACACGGTGTCACCAGAGCAGAACAAGACGGATAGCAGGACGTCGAGGACGGATGTTGGTCTGTCGCAATCTGTCCCTTACGATACGAGGACTTATCCGTCGATGCCCAGGGAAGCTTCTAGCGGTCAAAAGAGCCGATCGGAATCGATTACCCAAATGTGACGTCCATATATACGTATTTATCGACGTGAGGTCACATGCGGGCGTCCTGATCGTGGTCGGTCCCGAACGGTTCCAGTTTGCTGATATCTTCTCCAAACTGCCTTGCCACAATGCTTTGAGACACCCCAGCTTCCAGCAACCCCAAAACACGCAAACGATCATTTTCAATCATCCAAGGCATCTATCAATCAAACTTTTATTCCAAAAACCAATGTTTTTTTCTGTTTCAATGCTGTCATTAAATGCAAGAAATTCTAATCGATTACTAACCACGTGTCGCTTAGGCTCCAAACTCAAGAAAAGCATGCTGTGGCCATCAAAGTGAATTAAACGCAATTTTTAACAAATTAAGTACTCAAACACGCGTTTAATATATAAGACTGTGCCTTTTAGAATAAAGAGCAATCAAAGAATACTTTTTATGTTTATTTTTAATACACAATTCCTTTTTTCCGCTAATATATATTTTTTCGTCTTGTTTTGGCGCCCTTTTGGCTCATCATAAACAGTTAGCAGCAAACAAGTTTTTTTTAAATTTTCAGGTCTGACAAATTCTTCGTGGAATATTAATTGCTAAACATTTTGCATAGATTAAGGGGCTTCAAAACGTCAAAGATATATCACACATCATTGTCAAACACCACTCTGATTCTACACATAAATACACTGAAGTTGATATAAAAACATGCTGGAATTTCTAATAGACAATATATTTGTAATGTGTTTGGAGACGTGGTCTTTCAACAAACTGTCGGCATTCCTATGGGAACCAATTGTGCCCCTTTATTGGCCGACCTGTTCCTTTATTCATACGAAGCAGACTTCATTCAGAAATGCTGAATCAAAAGAAGAATTTAGCGGTGTCCTTTAATTTGACATTTAGATATATCGACGACATTTTGTCAATTAATAATGACAATTTTCATTCATTTGCCAATGCGATATATCCCAGCGAACTAGAAATTAAAGATACAACAGAATCAAGCACACACGCTTCATACTTAGACATTTTACTTAATATAAACACAGACGGGAAATTAGCAACTAAGCTATACGATAAACGCGACGATTTCGGCTTTCCCATATTAAATTTTCCACATTTAAGAAGTAATATCCCTCAGTCACCCGCATATGGAGTTTATATTTCACAAATGATCCGATATGCCAGGGCGTGTACAACATATGAATATTTCATATACAGAGGTAAACTACTCACTGACAAAAATTGACACAGGGATATCGAAAACCTCGTTTAATGTCAAAGTTCCGCAAATTTTTATGGTCGGTATAATTGTCTTGTTTTCGATTAGTCTGTTTCACTAAGTGAAATGTTTAGTTGCCTTTTTCGTTGGCGGTTGTTGAGACGTCTGTACCCATTGTGACGAGGGATTCACTCCTCGCGTATTTCATTGGACTTGACTGTGGACTCACGGTCTGTGTGACCGGTCGAAGGGGGATGCTTACTCCTCCATGGCACCTGGTCCGACCTCTTGGTTTCCAGAGGTCCGTATTTGTCCATTTTTACCGGATTTGTAACTATGTCCTGGACATTCTATTGATTTATACTTTGATATCTGAGATTTTTTATATCTTTCACATCCTACTGACATTTTTTGTAAATTTGACATCTCACCGACAGGTTTTGTCACCCTCAGATCTAACTAACATCTGTCGTCACCATCAAACCTTACTTACATCTGTTGTCTTCATCAAACCTTACTGACATTTGTTGACACCATCACACCTTACTGACATATTTCAACACAATCAAACCTTTCTGACATCTGTTGTCACCATTACACCTTTCTAACATATTTTGTCACCATAACATCTTACTGAAATCTGCTGTCACCATCAAACTTTGCTGACATATGTTGTCATCATTACACCATACTGACATATTTTGTCACCATCACCTTACTGACATCTGCTGTCATCATCAAACCTTATTGACATATGTTGTCACCATCACACCTTACTGACATATTTTGTCACCATCACACATTACTGACAACTGCTCTCACCATCAAACGTTACTGATATCTCCTGTCACCATGTCATCATCACACCATACTGACACATTTTTAACACACCTCACAAACATATTTTGTCACCATCACACCATACAGATATATGTATGTCACCATCACCTTAACTGAAATATTTTGTCACCATCACACTTTACTGACATATTTTGTCACCACAATACCTTACTGACATCTGTTGTCACCATCACACTTTACTAACTTCTGTTGTTACCATCACACTTTACTGAAATCTGTTGTCACCATCAAACCTTAATGACATATTTTGTCACCATCATACCTTACTAATATCTATTGTCACCTTCACACATTACTGACATCTGCTGTTACCATCACACCTTACTGACATCTGTTGTGACATCACACCTTACTACCAACTGTTGTCACCATCACACATTACTGACATCTGTTCTCACCATCACACATTACTGATATCTGCTGCAACCACCACACTTTACTGATGTATGTTGTCACCATCACTCTTTACTGACATATCTTGTCACCATCACACCTTACTAACATCTGTTGTCACCATCACACCTTACTGACATCTGTTGACACCATCAAGCGTTACTAACATCTGTTGTCACCATCACACCATAATGACATATTTTGTCACCATCACACATTACTGATATCTGTTGTAACCATCACACCTTACTGATATCTGTTGTCATCATCACACCTTACTAACATATTTTGTCACTATCACACCTTTTTGACATTTGCTGTCACCATCAAACATTATGGACATCTCTTGTCACATCACACCTTAATAACATCTGTTGTTACCATCACATAATACTGACATCTGTTGTCATCATCACACCTTACTGACATCTGTTGTCACCATCATACCTTACTAATATATATTGTCACCTTCACACATTACTGACATCTGCTGTCACCATCACACCTTACTGATATCTGCTGCAACCACCACACTTTACTGATGCATGTTGTCACCATCACACAGAACTGATATATGTTGTCATCATCACACCTTACTAACATATTTTGTCACCATCACACCTTACTGACATCTGCTGACACTATCAACCGTTACTTACATCTGTTGTCACCATCACACCATAATGACATATTTTGTCACCATCACACATTACTGATCTGTTGTAACCATCACACCTTACTGATATCTGTTGTCATCATCACACCTTACTAACTTATTTTGTCACCATCCCACCTTACTGACATCTCCTGTCACCATCAAACGTTATTGACATCTCTTGTCACCATGTCACCATCACACCATACTGACATATTTTGTCACCATCATACATTACTAATGTATATTGTCACCATCACACCTTATTAACATATTTTGTCCCCATCACACCTTACTGACATCTGCTGACACTATCAACCGTTATTTACATCTGTTGTCACCATCACACCATAATGACATATTTTGTCACCATCACATATTACTGATCTGTTGTAACCATCACACCTTACTGATATCTGTTGTCATCATCACACCTTACCAACTTATTTTGTCACCATCCCACCTTACTGACATCTCCTGTCACCATCAAACGTTATTGACATCTCTTGTCACCATGTCACCATCACACCATACTGACATATTTTGTCACCATCATACATTACTAATGTATATTGTCACCATCACACCTTATTAACATATTTTGTCCCCATCACACCTAACTGATATCTGCTGTCATCATCAAACGTTACTTACATCTGTTGTCACCATCACACTATACTGACATATGCTGTCACCATCAAACCTTACTGGCATCTGTTGTCACCGTCACACCTTACTTACATCTGCTGTCACCGTCACACGTTACTAACATCTGTTGTCACCATCACACGTTACTGACATCTGTTGTCACCTCACACCTTCCTGATGAATGTTTTCACCATCACACCTTACTGACATCTTTTGTCAGCATCACACCTTATTGACATCTTTTTCACTATCAGATCTAACTGACACATTTTTTCACTACCGTTTCTGATTGACAATTTTTGTCAACAATTGTAATTATTTTACCAAGTATCAAAAGTTGTAATTTTTATATTCATAATTTAGTCACTAGATCACAGAGTTATCCAATGACAAAAAATGAGTTTATATGTCCCGGGATGGTAGAGGTTCTTGACGATCATGTGATTTGACATGTTGGTTGTTAGTAAATTGTGTGATAAATAAGGATACATGCGTGATAAAGATAATGGTATCTATCTTTTAAATGTCTATTATTTATTCAGCGAAAAACGTATTTAAATGATTTCATTCCGTTATCATTGGAGGCCATTAAACCTTTATTGTAAGGTAGAGAAGAATTTCCTGGATGAAGTAAATTATTGCCACATTATCCTCACCCTTCCCCTCGGATCATAAATTTTATAATTTTGGTGTAGGAATAATGAAGAATATTTGTAAAAAGATTTCTGGAAGTTTTGCCCCCATCAAAAGGGCCCGGGAGTACAATAATAACGATATTCACAATTTGTGTTTTCCTTACCATTGAGAAGCTTCTTTGAATATAATTGACAAAGTATTTTTCGATAAATTTAAAAAGGTCAATTGTTAATAAACTATGGAAGGCGAACGACGTAGAACGAAGACCTATGGCATAAGGTCACATGACTCAGTTGATCTAAAATCCAGGTTTCGAATTCTATTATCATCAAAATATCAAAGAATTGTAATTGATTCTATTAATTCAATCAATCCACCTAGCAAGCTATATCTATCTATCTTATTTCTTTTTTAAAAAATGATGTGAATACTATAATGCCAATCATTTAACACATACACTCTTTCCCTATCCCCTCTTACACGTTATCTTTCATAATATTTAACACGTACATTCTTTCCCTATCTCCCTCTCTCACTTCCTTTGTAATATTTAACACATACATTCTTTCCCAATTCCCCTCTATCGCGTCATCTTTCATATTATTCAACACATACACTCTTTCCCTATCTCCCTCTCTCACTTCATCCTTTATAATATTTAACAAGTACAGTCTCTCTCTCTCTCTCTCTCTCTCTCTCTCTCTCTCTCTCTCTCTCTCTCTCTCTCTCTCACTTCATCCTTTATAATATTTAACACATACATTCTTTCCCAATTCCCCTCTACCGCGTCATCTTTCATATTATTCAACACATACACTCTTTCCCTATCTCCCTCTCTCACTTCATCCTTTATAATATTTAACAAGTACAGTCTCTCTCTCTCTCTCTCTCTCTCTCTCTCTCTCTCTCTCTCTCTCTCTCTCTCTCTCTCTCTCTCTCTCACTTCATCCTTTATAATATTTAACACATACATTCTTTCCCAATCCCCATCTATCACGTCATCTTTCATATCATTCAACACATACACTCTTTCCCTATCCCCTCTCACACGTTATCTTTCATAATATTTAACACGTACATTCTTTCCCTGTCTCCCTCTCTCACTTCATCCTTTATAATATTTAACACATACATTATTTCCCTATCCCTCTCTCTCTCTCATTTCATCCTCTATAATATTTAACACATACATTCTTTCCCTATCTCCCTCTCTCACTTCATCTTTTATAATATTTAACACATACATTCTTTCCCTATCTCCCTCTCTCACGTCATCTTTTATAATATTTAACACATACACTCTTTCACTGTCCCCCTCTCTCTCATTTCATCCTTTATAATATTTAACACATACATTCTTTCCCTATCCCTCTCTCTCTAATTTCATCCTCTATAATATTTAACACATACATTCTTTCCCTATCTCCCTCTCTCACTTCATCCTTTATCATATTTAACACGTACATTCTTTCCCTCTCTCCCTCTCTCACGTCATCTTTTATAATATTTAACACATACATTCCTTCCCTATCCTCTTCTATCACTTCAACCTTTATAATATTTAACACATACATTCTCTCCCAATCCCCCTCTCTCCTGTCACCTTTCATCATATTCAACATACACACTCTTTCCCTACCCCCTTCTCTAACTTCCTCTTTTATAATATTTAACACATAAACTCTTTTCGTATCCCCCTCTCTCACTTCATCTTTTATAATATTTCACATTATATATGCAACTGAAATTTTTCTGTTAACGTTTAGGACCTGACTTTGACACTTTGACCATAAAATTTCACAATAATCCTTAATTATTCTTTAAAACTTTCTTAGATGTATATATACAAAGAGTCAATCAGCTTTGACTTTGTAAGACATTTTCATTGGACCATGGCAACGCTTCACAGCTGCTTCGTCAAGCACCCGATAACGTGGGTGGAATTCACAAATTTTCAAGGTTACAATTAGAGGTACTTCGTACTTTACTAATCGCTGAAGGTGGGACTTAAAACATCAATGAAAATGAGTACAAAATTTATACTCTTGTCATGAATATGTCTGCCATTCCACACAAACAAGATTCCACGTGTATATATATTCAACCGTTGTCATTCATTAAAATATTTCAGAGTAATTAGACTTGAACTGGTACACAAATACTGTTATTGGAAATCGTCTGTAGAGAAAACGATTTGTCCGTTCATTTGTCAACAGATCAAATCTATGGATTTAAATATGAACAGAATTATGGCGTCTATACAGTTGCCAGTTATTGGTAAAGTGCGATCGCGCCAGCAACTTTCTATAGAGCAATTATAGAACTCCCAAACCATTCTGACACCGAAGGAAGTACAGATAAACTATCAAGATAAAACAAGATATCTAACTTGCCGTAAATGATAAATGCAATGTCTGATAAAAATTAGTGTTTCATGATCTTTCCAATTTTCTCTATTTTACTGTAACGCATTTGCGCTTCCGTACCTTTTTATCGAAATTCGACACATCAGCATTTCTGTAGTTTCGCAACATGAATGACATCAGAAAGATGTAAGTTATTGGGAGATCAAGAAAGTACATAAATTACATTGAAGCATTTCAAATACGAATCAAGGTTGTGAAACCAAGCCAATACATAAATAATACCATTTAACTTTCCATGAACATGAAGATTTTAACGACAGGTTTGGCTGTAAGGATTGCTGTCCTGTTTCAAAAGCACAGTATCCGTTTTTGTGATAAAAGACCTCAGCGATTCAGCTATCTAATGGACTCTCCCCAATGAATTAAGGTTCATTAGAGGGTACCATTTGATCTGTAACCCATCAGCCAAAATCTATGACAGTAATTTACGTTTCGTGATACGATTGCGTTTTACAACAATATTACAGAATGTACCTCTAAATGTGTGTTTGCTGGAAAATTTTGGCATTAAGAGAATACAGAAAGAAGAATAATAGGGTGATTTGTGATCAGTAAAGTATTAATTTACTCAATTACCACAGAATCGAAGATGCTGTTTGGGATTGTTGTAGAAAGATCTGTCTAGATATATTTGAGGTTCTTCCTACTTGCAGTCTGTGAAAATAAACAGATAATTCCTTGTATAACATGAATCATTGTAAAAATACAAAATATATCTCCATATGTATACTTGACATTTGCTGTGCCACATCGTTACCTCTTGGTTTCTAGTCATTCTGGAGAAAAATGGTGTAAATATTATAAACATAACATCAAAGTTATATTGCTCAAGACATTTCTTCTGTAAGTAGTTACTTCAACTGAGCTGAATTTAAAATAAACTTGGAAAACATCACACAAGGCCATGTAATAAATCTAAAAACTTGAAAAATATCATAGGAATAGTATACTTCAACTGATGAATTAAACTTGGAAACATTTTTTTATACTGGAATAAATCATAGGATAGATAATTACATTTCAATTTTCCGAAACTCAAAATTGATTTCATACAAATACAAAACAAATAAATGTTTTTTTATCGTCAGAAAACATAATATAAGGAGCTTCTTGTTGAATAAATCAAAAAATTAGAAACTTAGAGATATTTCTCTCTGATCATGGAGCCGACCTGAATCAATCGGTAGCGCGCTCGACTCTTGATCATGAGGTCGTGAGTTCGAGTCCAGCCGGCGGCGGGTAGGTTTCCTGTCCTTCGGATGAGACAATAAAAACCGAGGTCCCGTCTCACAGTATATGTCGGCACGTCAAAGAACCCTCACTGCTCAATGGCCGTAAGTGCCGAGCATAGGCCAAAACTTGGAGTCATTTACCGGCATTTGGTGACGTCTCCATATGAGTGAAAATTCCTGAATGGGACGTTAAGCAACAATAAACAAACAAACAAACTCTCTGGCCGTGCGCAAAGCAAATTTCTGTAATGCCAAATTATACTAAATCGTGTGTGAAAATTATACTAAATCGTGTATGAAAATTATACAAAATCGTGTGTGCAAATTATACTAAATCGTATGTGAAAATTATACTAAATCGTGTGTGCAAATTAAACTAAATCGTGTGTGATATAAACAACAACAGGATGGGATGATGCCCAACCCATGACACCTGATCCAGACTCTGGATTTCCATATGTCTTTATTTGTCCAGTGACCACTAGATTAGTAAATTTATTCTGGACATCCTAAAGATTTATAATATGGTATCTGAGATTTTTATATTCTAAAATATCATCCATGTGGCGCATGTTACCAATAACAACTTCACAATCTAGAAAGTAGAAAATACACCCCTTTTTAAATCATTGTTTATTATGAAATCATGACGTGTGTACCATGTTAGACGACATACTCCGTGTTACTCGATCTCATTTCTAATACTGCAAGTCCTTCGTTGTCGACTTTTTTCATGTTTACACGGCGCTCTATTCCACCTCAAATACGTGTCCATGTTAGAATAATAAATGAACAAGTTGATGCACTCTGTTATTTCCAAATAACGGGCTAAAAAAACGTATTAACAATACAACGATTTTTTGTAAAATGATCAACAGGACGTCAAAACCCACTGACAGCGTCGTAAATTTTATTTTCCATAAAGAAAGAGTAATATTTTAAGCTTTAAAGATTGCATCTGGAATATTGAAATATGAAATGCAAAAATATAGTGTTCGACACAATTAAAAGAAAATGATCGCGAAATAATACAATTAGCCAAAGAAGTGTGCCAGCGTGAAGGATAATTGGAAATGTCGTTGTAATACCGTAGTCATTTACTATTCTATTATGCTGCTGTAGTTTTGCCTACTCAAATCTTTTATTTGAACACCGTTGTTGTTCATAAAAATTAAACCATGTACATGTAACTACCTTTTATCTTGATCAAAATTATGTATCCATGTCTGCTTCATGTTTTCTCTTATGGGAACTGTTCCTTGACTTCATATAAATATAATGTCAAAAACTCTTTTCTCTAAAAAAAAAAATGATAAACATTTTTTCAAATAATTCCATCTTTAACGTGTTATCAAATGAGTACAAAGCATGATAAAGCCTTTGACACCAAGTTTTTAATGGTTTTTTTATGTGCTGTTGCTCTTATGTATAAAACAATATTCCTAAGTCTGATATTCTTATTCATGCTTGGCCAATCAAATCTAAGGATTAACTGATTAATGTTTAGTAAAATTATCTCACTAAATTCTCAGTAATATCCAGACTTTAAGCAATGGGGCACTGGTCCCTCTCTAGCATTGGTATCTTAAATACATGGTAATCTTACTGCATACATACATACATAGTGTTACACTTAACCATTGAACGCATCACGGAGTGTATCGATTGTCAACATCAATGTTGTCTGGGTGACAGGAATGACGACCATTATGCGTTATACGTCATCAATATCATTTTGATGGGAAAGCTAATTTCAGAATATAAGGAATGGAAGGACGAGATAAACTTAATGGGTTTTCTTTGCTGTTATTTCAAACCTGTCCGAATATATGACGTAAAAGAGCATTTAGATGTATGCAAGCCAACGAACTTTATGTACGTTGCTACGAACAACGCCCAGTTATATGCATGACGAACCACCATTTCCCCGATATAAATGCAGTCTAGATGGCAAGATACTGAATCAATTGGATATTAGTGTGCATGAAATGTGAAAAACAGAGAGAGAGAGAGAGAGAGAGAGAGAGAGAGAGAGAGAGAGAGAGAGAGAGAGAGAGAGAGAGAGAGAGAGAGAGAGAGACTTGCATATCTAGTACATAGCTAATTTGTAGTAAAAGTAAAACCTTGGTGAACATTTATACTATATAAAACATTGCACTAAATTTGTTTTTGAACTTGAAAACTTCTGGAATTAAAGTCAGCTAGGGATACGAGACAATCAGTCTACCTTATACTAAAAGCACAAAAGACATCAGTAAGCGAACACTTTTCTAAATGAAACAGACAACATAGATATTAACAGTTTCGTTTATGGATCTTTAAAACTTTCGGTTATTGAAAAGCCCGAGACCAATGTAAAACATTTGAATTCAATATTTGTATATAAAACCTTCGAAAATGATCTATTTGTGGATAAAAGCCCTAAGAAGCCGACAGGCTCTTGGTGTACAGTGTAGAGCTAAAACATGGTAATGCCGAGAGACCGATATTTGCGCTAACAAAAATATTAAATGCGAATCAGAAATAAATTGATTACAGGCGATATGGGAATAATGTGACCACGTCACGAAGACACACATTTACGACATAATTGAATTTGCAGTAGTAATACTTCTCTCGAGTATTGAAAAATCTTTTCGTGAGAACTATTTCTACTGTGGAAAATGGCTCAATTAGAGAATATAGATACCATATAAATCAATAAATATTCCCATCACACCTTCACACATTGTCTTATATCAACATTGTTTTACAAAGGTTCATTGACAAACGACCTGAATACGAAACTAACGCTGTAACATATAATGGATTGATGAAACAAACTTTCCTAATTATGCAATTTGTATCGGAAATAAAAACCCAGTAGTGTGTGCACTTTTATCATCTTAGCCTAATCAATAATTTAATCATTTTGAACGGGGAAACTTAATTACAAACATAACCTTGACATACAGTTTTGAAATGAGTTCGGTACAGCGGAAAATAACTTTGAAATTGAGTCTTGAAAACCGAATTGCCATTATGAATTTGTATTTTGATTTGTATAAACGCAACAAAATGGTTAAATACTTTGGTTCAAATATTGGTTTGGTTTGAGTAAAGTGTCGCGGTTATCTTTACTTTCAGCATAACATTTTGTGTAATTGAGTTGAAACTAACAGGTGTCGACGTCAAAACGGCAGCAGAGGCCTTGAAACTAAGACAAATTTGCCGAGCCTAAGATACAAATATAGCTGTTACATCCGCGATACATACCGATAACATCAACAAGAAAGCGAGAATTCTTTTAACAGCTGAGTTTCGACAGATTTCTTCCATTTCAATATATCTGTTTTCAATTTTTCATAAGGTGAGTGAACAGGACACGAAGGGAAGAGTGTTTTATATTTCAATCAGTAGAGAGATAAATTACCCGATACGTTATCAAGACGAGGAACAAGAAATGCTATTGACTTTTGAAATACAGAACAAGCATATCAACCATTTTGTCTCCTAGACGAAACGATAACATCCCAACACATTTACACAATTTAAACTGCCGTGGTATAAAGTAACCTTCGATGACAAAAGATGTTAAAATTGGCGGCAAAGAGACGTTAGTATTCCTATTTATATAATTGTATTAGATGTAATACAATATGTCTTAATATATATATGTGTGTGTGTGTGTGTGTGTGTGTGTGTGTGTGCGCGCGCAGTGGAATTTCGTTTAAAGACAACTATTCCAGTAGATATTCAATTCATTGAACTTAATTTTTTTAGATAAGTGCTCAGATCCTCACTTAATAGACCACCTCACCAAACAGACCACTATGAGTCCGTCAGTTAGAGGTCTTTATACCAAAGTTACACTGTATAACGTCCAGGACCCAGTTGCACAACAGGTCGTTAGATTTAACGTGACGTTAACCAATGTTAAACCAATGGGCTAACTGTACGTTAAATTTAACGTGAATTGTGCAACCACATGTTAAACAACAGGTTGTTAGCGTTAACAGTAAGTTAACCATGTTAAACCAATGGGCTATACGCATGTGGTGCAACCGGGTCCTGGACACAGTTGCACAACAGGTTGTTAGCGTTAACGTGAAGTTAACCAATGTTAAACCAATGGGCTAACAGTACGTTAAATTTAACGATGTGTTGTACAACCGGGTCCAGATCCTCACTTAATAGACCACCTCGCTAATCAGACCACTATGAATCCGTCGCTCTGTACATCGGTAACTCTTTACAAACTGTCAAAACAGATTTTACGGCTTGTATTGAAAGTTTCAAATATTCGATGTTTTATACAAATTAAATGTTTTTAAAAAATCAAGGGTTGAAAAGAAAACTTATTATAATATCGTATTCGTGGAAAGAAATCAAATGTGTATAATCAGCGAGTAAACATTTGTATTCTTACATTGATGACGGGAATATTAATCATCGACGCATTTAATTTATTTTAAGTAATATATGCATGATATGTTAATATTTTCTATGGCAATATATCTTATCAACCATTTTAAGTTTTTGTCTAATCGCAGGATCCTTCTTTTTATCAATATGACAACCTGTATGCCTTTAACCTTGCAATCGTATCTTTAAAGTATTACATTATATAATTATATAGTCAAAGTATAATACTGTCTTGCAGATTCATTGGAATTTTTCATATTTCATTTCCATTAATGTTGGGAATATTTTTTAAAAATTGTAAAATTTACATAAAAACGATATTATCAAAACATTGAAGCAAATACCAGTATTTAACAACAGTTTCTGTTTAACATTCCGCCCTTATCATTTAGGTTTTTATATGTTTTTGTAGCAATAAATGAAATAATGCTTTACATTTTGTAGGAAAAGTGTAACCGACAACTTTTTTAATTATACAAAAAACAGATTAGAGCTTTTTAAACCTCAATATATGTGAGATGTTGCTAAATATATATATAAATCACAAATACCAAAGTATAAATTAAAAGGATGTTCATGAGACAATATACAAATAAAGTGAAAATTGGACATGAACAGACCTCTGGAGGTACAGAAGTGGGATCAGATGCCATGGATAATTAAGTATCCTTTGTCAACCGGTCACATCAGCCACGAGTCCATAATTAAATTCAAATAAAATATTTGATGGAATCCTCTTCTGTTAAGAGGATTCAACAACCACAATCAAACTTTCACTCAGTGAATCACTGAAAAGAGGATCTAACAACCACTATCAACTTTCACTCGGTGAATCACTGTAAAGAGGATTCAACAACCACAATCAACTTTCACTCAGTGAATCACTGAAAAGAGGATTCAACAACCACTATCAAACTTGCACTCAGTGAAACTATGTAATTGCAAACAAGGTCATTACAGAAATGTTTTCATAGCAATATGTTACAAACAGTATAATCATCATACCAAAGTTATAATGCTTAAGACGATCATTTCTGTCAATAACACTTCATCAGTTGAACTCCTCCAATTTTGAAAACATTTTCTAAAGGAAAGTGGTAAAATACACGGCAAAATAATAAATCTAAATGCATAGCCAAATCTATAGTTTTAAATCATCCATGCGTATACTTATCATGATGAACTAAAAACCAAGCATCTTAGTCATATTTGTAAGAATTCTCTTTAATGTTATTTAACATCTTAGCCTGGTTTGTAATACTCTTTAATTTCCATGAGCAATTGCTTTTATACCCCGGTGATGTTAAAAAAATGAAAAATAATCATTATATTTATATACATTACCATTTTTCAGTGAAACTGTAGTCCACTGGACTAGAATATTGACTTTGCAGGGGGGGGGGGGGTCATATGACGTAACGGCTCAACAGCTGTTTTGACATGAGAAGTAGTTCTCTTTTCTAATCGCAAATACTAAATGAAATTAAGGTTTAATTTCTTTTTTATATAATTTTGAAAGAAACTAGTGATATGGACAATTTTTAATACTTATTTTCAGATTTAGTTCGCGATTATTAATATTCGACCATTTAGTAGTGGCGTGTTAAATGTGTCGGAAGAGAATTGCCCGGATGGGCCGTGTGCAAATGGCTAATAGGCCTACCATGTGCGATTTGGATAGCAACAGATGATCGTTGTTTACAACAAATTTTCGTTTGAATTCTGATATTTTATCAGTGGAATATACCACAGAAAGTTTGAGTGTGACTGCTAATATTCGTTCATGACAACTGGAGGTAGCCATTCTAAATTTGAAATTTTTACCAATCGCTGAATCAGCTGGGAATTCCGTATCGGTGATGTTTTCGTAAGTATTTCAGTATACAGGCTAGCCCACTTGCAAATCATTGAAATCAATTGAAACAAGACAAATGCAGATTATGTTGTGAAATAACAAACTTTTATTTGTCTGTTTTAAAGATAATTATCGACACCTTCGTTATGGACAATCCGTGTAGGCCTAGGCTATAAAATATAATAGGTCCATATGTTGTTATGTAGGTCAATTCAGACTTCAGTATTTACCAGCTAATCATATATTTTATAATGCAAACACGATAGGTCTAACTATATAATATAGAGTATCCCGTCGATTTACTGAGAAACCTATGAACACTACTTATGCTAAGCATTAATATTACAGGTTGTGAAAGACAAGATGGACCTGGGAAGTAGGCTACTCTAGCAATTATAGGATCTGAGGTGAAATGAGAGCCGATTTCACACGATGCGAGTGACGAATTGTCTCTGACAGGAATATATGATGACGTCAAAGCAAGCTGTTTATCAGAGATGCGTGACAAAATTGCACTAGACCTTACTCTCCTTTTTTCTCTTCAACTTACAAGCAACGCAACTACGAACTAACGAAGCAAATTCTCATTATTTCACATCTTAGTCTGGTTTGTTATAATACTCTTTAATGTTATTTAACATCTTAGTCTGGTTTGTAATATCTTTTATATTGTTTAACACCTTAGTCTGGTTTGCAATACTCCATAATGTTGTTAAACAACTTAATCAGGTTTGTAATAATACTCTTTAATGTTATTTAACATCTTAGTCTGGTTTGCAATACTCTTTAATGTTATTTAACATCTTAGTCAAGTTTGTAATAATACTCTTTAATGTTATTTAACATCTTAGTCTGGTTTGCAATACTCTTTAATGTTATTTAACATCTTAGTCTGGTTTGCAATACTCTTTAATGTTATTTAATGTTATACTCTTTAATTATTTAACATCTTAGTCAAGTTTGTAATAATACTTTAATGTTATTTAACATCTTAGTCTGGTTTACTCTTTAATGTTAACATCTTAGTCTGGTTTGCAATACTCTTTAATGTTATTTAACATCTTACAAGTTTGTAATAATACTCTTAATGTCTTAGTCTGGTTTGCAATACTCTTTAATGTTATTTAACATCTTAGTCTGGTTTGCAATACTCTTTAATGTTATTTAACATCTTAGTCAAGTTTGTAATACTCTTTAATGTTATTTAACATCTTAGTCAGGTTTGTAATAATACTCTTTAATGTTATTTAACATCTTAGTCTGGTTTGTAATACTCTTTATCACATTGACCCCAGTAGGCACGTTTGAACTCAACCATGGCAGAGAATAGAAAGTCCTCTGTCAGAATTTGAGATTTTTTTAAATAGTGCAAACATTTCACAAGCAATATTAACTTGCTCACTCCTGAATTAGGAATGCTATCTATGCTCTCTATTGATTTGGATGAGTCTAAATGTGACCTTAGGGGTTCACAAGTTAATTGTTATTACACATCTTGTTAGGGATTTCACTTCCAACGGGAAACGTCACAAGGGCAGCACCATAAAGACAGAATTACTATGTGACTGGAAAATTTTACCCATAAATGACAGACATTTTGGCCTGAATAGTCTCTGATGTGATGTCTGGCTTGAACTTTCATTTTACATTCATTCTCTTATCTAAGGGAGAAAATTGAACAGGAAAAAAACTTTCCTAATATACAGTAAGTTAAATGATCTTCTTAATGTTACAATATGTAACTTGAGACCAAGTCTCAACAATGGGACATCAAACTCTGCTTTCAAGATGTATGTTCAACCAATAACAAAGCATTAGCAGCTTGACTTCAGAATTTGAATTCATTTAAATTCAATATATTATCAAAGTTTTTTATATAACTTTCAACAATATAATAAAAGAAACTTTGTTCAAACTTCCCTCCATATGACTTGATCATAACATGAGTTATCACAAAAACAAAGTGCATAACCACCTGCCTGCTTAGGTACATCAAATTTCATAAACATACCTAACACAACTCAAGATACATGCATTCATGGTTATTCATTTGAAAATGGTAATTTTCCATTGGTATTTAGCTTTGACAAAAAACAAAACTTTAAGTCAAGACAAATCACTGATTGAACAAATATGCTTACAAGAAAATAAACAATTTATCACTTATTGAAAGAACAACAACAAATTCACATCATTTATAGATAAATTTAATGGTAACCTGTAAAAGACTTTTTTTGCCTTCTAAGTAACAATTTACACTACATATATCTGAATCAGTTGATTGAAACTTTGATAACTGAACATGTAGATAAATACCAAGTGTTGATTGATACAGATTAGTCACTAACAATTCTGTTTAATTTGTTCTCTCAGAGATTGTGTACAGTCAACATATTGGCCTAAATATAAGTTTGAAAAATTACTTTGATTAGTTAAAATAAATTAAATTATATTGGTTTTTTTGTTGTTGTTTTTTTTGCATAATTTATATAAAGAACTGACAATGTGTTTTAGATGACATATCTCTTTTTAAAATTCAATGATTCAATTTTTTTTTTCACTGAACAAAAACAATTGACGTTAAAATGAAATAAATAGGAACTAATGAAATTCTGTAAAAGCATCTTTAGGGTGATAAAAATAGGTATTTATAGTTTAAACTAGTTGATATTGCTAAATGTTGTCAGAGATATTTAACTTAATACATAATCAGTTTATGTTAGTTTATATATAACAAAATCATTTATATTGCAGCTGAACATCATGACATTTTTTCAAATCATCTCAAAAATGTTAGTGTACTAGTTTCTCATAACCACCGAAACATTTCTAGAATTGTATCACAAACATAACATCATAACATTTCAAATTTGTATGAGAAACGTCCTTCATGTAACGTCCAAGGTTGCATTACTGGACTCATATATTCTTAAAGAAATGTCAAGTTAGAATATTTAATGCTATATGTCACACGTTTCCATTACATAAATACTAAAGTGACATCACAAAAAATGGAAGCATCTAATATATACATTGATATATGCGTGTACATGAATGTTCTGATGACATAAACAAGAGGTCTAAGTCGGCTTAATTCACTCACCTTTGCAACAGCTACAAATGTGAAAAGAATATGGAAAAGAACATGTATGCTGATTTGGCAAAAAAACCACAATGATAGTAGAGGATTGCAAGTACTTGGTTCCTGTAAAGTTTCGTAAAATACCCTGCTGTGGTTTCCAAGAACAAGCTGACTGTTTGAAAAAATGACAAATTTGTAAGCACATTTTTCACCATTTTACCAAAAAAATCATGAAAGTTTTTGAAAGTTAGATTTCAGCAAAAATTTTCTCAGAATGTATTTTCGCCTAGTTGCAGGTTAAACACATAAAATTAATGCATCATAGTTGATACAAGGGGAGATAACAAAAAAAAAAGATTGAAAATGACAAAGTCTGAAAAGACCTCAAAAACACAACAAAATCAATTATCTGATTTCTACAAAAAAAACTTAAATTATACATCCATGTGGATCACTCATATACAATCCGTTTTTCAATTCATGTGGTGCTACTTGAGAAGAAGTACCCTGTAGGACATTTTTTGCTCCACCCTTGATCCACTATTGAGCAAATCTGGTTGAAAAATATACACTTGGTAGAGGACACCGAGTACTTGCTTTCTGTTAAGTTTTGTCAAAATTCCTCCAACATGGCTTCAGAGAAGAAATTTAAAAGTTAACAGATGGTTGGACAGATGACGGACATGGAGTGATCACAAAAGCTCTCTTGAGCCTTTGGCTGAGGTAAGATAAAATAAAATAGAAACATATCACATTTATCACAGAGATTGTATTTGTAATCCTGCCAAATACCACCAAAGGAATCATTATGCCGATGAAATGTTATTTCAAGACCTGCCTATGTATCACTTCATCATTTACACATGTAGTGCCACTAAAACATTCTTTGCTTGGCAACATTACTAAAATAGTTAAAAACAAGAAATAAGTAACTGAAGAAAAATAAGTGATATGGTCCTATAAAATGTTATTTTTCTAATCAATAAACAATCTTTTTGTAACATACTCCCCAATTCTGCAAAAACATTACAGGAATCATTTAATTTCATATGCATAATTCATAGCTTCAAATTTCCTGTTCATAAAAGTCACACAAAAGTCACTGAAATCATTTCAAACCCATCATTATTGGCATTAACTCTATACTACTGAAAACACTTCATGGAATCATATGATATACATCACTGACATTTCCGATTTTGGTTTTACATAGGATGGAGTCCACCATTTCAGCGTCTACTAAAGTCCAATATATAGGCACCATGGTCCAGCGCAGAGTACAATCTTCGTTCATCAAAACAAAGAGAATATACTGGACTGGTCTTAAAACCACAGTAATATACCTGTCAAATAACCAAAGAGATTGTCACTTTATTTTTGTTAACATGTGCTTACAAATTTGTTTTTGTTTACACATACTGTATAACAGTCTAATGTTCAATATCATTATTTTTGTCTCCACGTGTAGTCTGAATTATTCTATCTTTGCTAAAGTTTGAATGTTCATTTCAAATGTCAATCAACTGTAAATACGACACAAACAAATTACAATTGTATATAACCATTTATCATTACCATGTACAAGAATGGTAGTGTGACTTCATCATTTTTATATCCCGAGAATAAAGGTTGGTCTTTCTGTTAGTCTCTTTGAAACATTTTGGTCTCCGTCAAATTACTTCAGTTTTTTAATAGAATTTTAACCAATTTGATTTGTTGAAAAACATAAATGATATATCATTTGAGTTTGATTTTAGACAATATTTGAAAATACATGCTAGTGTTATGGGACTTTTAAAATCTTCAACAAGGACTTCTTCACGACCAGGATATAGTATTTCATAATTTTCAGACTGTCCTGGAAACAAATATATAGATCTGCTGAATATAGGACAAACAAGGACCTCTAGAAATGTACAGGTGTCCTGTCAACCAGTCACACTCACCATGACTCAAATGGTCAAAGTCAAATGAGAAATAAATCCTTGCCACAATTGGTAGAGGCGATTCAACTACCGCTACTGAACATTCATTCCTCAGCTTTTATGAAGTAACATTTTTTCATCATTTCAGTGTTTATTTATCACTGAAATGTCTTTAAATGGATTGACTTTAATATACCAAAGTTCCCTGAAGTATGAGATGAAAGATTCGGTACCATCCATGTAATCAGAGGCATTACATAAGACTTAGGATTTAATATATGAGAGGGACATGCAAAGCTTAACTTTTAAGTAATAACAACAACATCAAAAATTGTGTACAATATTGATATCTGAAAATAACTTACGTAATGAAGACAATATGTATAACATAGTCATCTTCAAATACAAATAATTACCAGTTTTATTAATTACACCAAACTCCACAAAAGAAGTCAAAATCCAACAGTTACAGAGGCTTAAATGCACTATAGTAGTGATAAACCTTCATGTCAGAATTATCACATTATATAAAAGCATGTCAGAGATCACAGAGTTACTTTACTTGATCAAAGACCTGTTGAATTTGCAATGTATTATCAAACAGAATGTTAAAGCCGATTATGCGACAAGGGAAGCAACTCTTACAAAACTCCATTTGTTAACCTTGCAGTACTACTACTACTACTACAACTAAAGGAGAATATGTACTGTAGATTGCCAAAAATGCTATGTATTTTGATTGAATTTAAATTTTCATCAATATTAATTCAATTTTTTAATCAAATGTATCCAGGAAATAATGTTTATTACCAGAAATGTGTAAAAGGCATTGAATCAGGTGCACTAATGTTAGTTTTTAGTAGTCTACAATGTTTCTGTGATGGAAAGGGGGATATCCCCTCTTTATGAAAAATAATCCAGTATTCTTTCAAAATAATTAGTGAAAGATATTCATGCATGGGGTACAGCTTGCAAGCTTATTTGGAACATAAGCCTCTTTTTGTTTTGTTTATTGTTTATGATGTGTGCTTATCAATTCAGTTTTGAGTTTTGAGCAATGTTGTCTGCACTGTGTTCTTATCAATTAATGGAGTTTTGAGCAATGTTGTCTGCACTATGTGTTCTTATCAATTAACGGAGTTTTGAGAAATGTTGTCTGCACTATGTGTTCTTATCAATAAATGGAGTTTTGAGCAATGTTGTCTGCAAATTTAATATGTTATTTACCTGTAATGGTTTAACTTTTCTTTTGTCCCAAAGACGAATCATTCCATGTCGAGCTGTTCCTGTAAACATCGTCATATCATTGTCTGTCTGTAGACAATAAATAGCCGAATCATCAGGTTCCTCCCACTTACAAACACTACAAAATACAAAACATAAGATATAGCAGTCGTATAACACCTCCAACTTACAAACACTATAAAATACAAAACATAAGATGTAGCAGTCTTATGGCTCCTCCCACTTACAAACACTACAAAATACAAAACATAAGATATAGCAGTCGTATAACACCTCATACTTACAAACACTATAAAATACAAAACATAAGATACAGCAGTCATATGATTCCTTCCACTTACAAACACTATAAAATACAAAACATAAGATATAGCAGTCGTATGGCTCCTCCCACTTACAAACACTACAAAATATAAAACATAAGATACAGCAGTCATATGATTCCTTCCACTTATAAACACTACAAAATACAAAACATAAGATGAAGCAGTCGTATTGCTCCTCCCACTTACAAACACTATAAAATAAAAAACATAAGATGTAGCGGTCGTATGGCTCCTCCCACTTACAAACACTACAAAATATAAAACATAAGATGTAGCAGTCGTATGGCTCCTCCCACTTCCAAACACTATAAAATACAAAACGTAAGATACTGCAGTCATATGACTCCTCCCACTACTTACAAACACTATAAAATACAAAACATAAGATATAGCAGTCGTATGGCTCCTCCCACTTACAAACACTACAAAATACAAAACATAAGATATAGCAGTCGTATAACACCTCCAACTTACAAACACTATAAAATACAAAACATAAGATGTAGCAGTCTTATGGCTCCTCCCACTTACAAACACTACAAAATACAAAACATAAGATATAGCAGTCGTATAACACCTCATACTTACAAACACTATAAAATACAAAACATAAGATACAGCAGTCATATGATTCCTTCCACTTACAAACACTATAAAATACAAAACATAAGATATCAGCAGTCGTATGGCTCCTCCTACTTACAAACACTACAAAATATAAAACATAAGATACAGTATCATATGATTCCTTCCACTTATAAACACTACAAAATACAAAACATAAGATGAAGCAGTCGTATGGCTCCTCCCACTTACAAACACTATAAAATAAAAAAACATAAGATTTAGCGGTCGTATGGCTCCTCCCACTTACAAACACTACAAAATATAAAACATAAGATGTAGCAGTCGTATGGCTCCTTACTTCCAAACACTATAAAATACAAAACGTAAGATACTGCAGTCATATGACTCCTCCCACTACTTACAAACACTATAAAATACAAAACATAAGATATAGCAGTCGTATGGCTCCTCCCACTTACAAACACTACAAAATACATTGGTAATATGGCTCCTCCCACTTACATATAACTATATAAATAATTTTATAATGTTGGCTTTCTGAGACGATCCCTAAACGGTTCACACGTCAATCCCACTATTCAATTTAGTAACTGAATACATACGTATAGAAATTTTCCACCAGTATTTTACATTAGGTTTTATAGACAACTTTTACATATCTGGACAAAAATACTTTGGTGTATGTAATTAGATATGGTTTTTATTTTCTGCGAAAATTCGATTTTTCTGTCCTATATGTAGTCAAACACATTATACACTAATACAATATAGCTATCATATGGCTCATCCCACTAACTCACTACAAAATACAGTAGTAATATGATGGCTCCACCCACTTACATACACTACAAAATATAAAACACAGATATAGCATCATATGGCTCATCCTACTAACACACTACAAAATACAATAGTAATATAGCTCCTCCCACTTACATACACTACAAAATATAAAACACAGATATAGCATCATATGGCTCATCCCACTAACACACTACAAAATACAATAGTAATATAGCTCCTCCCACTTACATACACTACAAAATATAAAACACAGATATAGCATCATATGGCTCCTCCCACTAACATACACTACAGAATACAAAATACAGTAGTAATATGACTCTTCCCATTTACAAATACCACAAAATATAAGACACAGATATCCAAAATGAATTAGATTATGATTAAGATGCTGAAACTTAGAACAGCACTGGACTTTGAAAATAGAATTCAACATTTATTTCACCTAATATCTGAATATTCACTTACCAAGTAAGAGATCTCATGTCCCAGAGTTTTACATTTGTATCATAACCACATGTCAATAACAAGTGTGGTGTCTCAAACTTCATGTCCAGTACACCTGCACCAATTCTGTTATCTTGACCCAGATGTGACATCAAGCATGCTCTGTTGAAAATAATAGTTCACTGACAATTTAAATGCTTTCTAATCTGAACAAAACACTAATTAATCCATTAAGGAAATTATCAACAAAAACATATCAAGGTAAGAGTTTTCTTTTATAAAAGAATCCACCCTCTAAAAAACTCCATTTCTCCAACTCTCTCTTTAACAACTTTTTTTTATGAAAACCATAATATCAATTTAAATATACCATAAATGACCCATTAAGCACCCATGTTTCTATAAGTGCCCATCCCCCTTTTTACATAAAATAGACAATCTTTGACAAGGCGATGTGGACATGAAAAAACTTAAGTAACAGTTTATCTGTAGACCGCTAGCAACAGAATTATGTTGATAGGTGTCCTTGTTAATAACTACAACAACTTTACCACTTTGCCTTTTAAGAATTAACTGTTTTATGTCAGTTTGACTAATTGGTCCCATCAAACGCCCACCCCTTTGTCCTGATTTTTGTAGTGCCCTGGATCCTTAATGGGTCAAATACAGCATATGAAATCCACATTTATATTGCTTAATATTCAATATTCCATCAAAATAAAATATGTTGAGGTAGTTTATGAGATAAGGCAACAAATCTAGACAAATACTTGAGACCCATAACAACACAGAGAGGTGTTTCTGTTCCCAGTTATAGGTCACAAATCTAGACAAATACTTGAGACCCATACCAACACAGAGTAATTTCTGTTCCCAGTTATAGGTCACATATCTAGACAAATACTTGAGACCCATAGCAACACAGAGTAATTTCTGCTCCCAGTTATAGGTCACATATCTAGACAAATACTTGAGACCCATAGCAACACAAAAGGGTTTCTGTTCCCAGTTATAGGTCACAAATTTAGACAAATACTTGAGACCCATAGCAACACAGAGGTGTTTCTGCATGTATGTAGTATGGATGATTGTCAATATATAAATGTTTCTACTTCAAGGTATTTGGAGAGACACTTACTTCTCTGTGACATCTTATCTCACCTCTGAATTGTCTAAAGATTTGTCTCAGTACATGTGTTTTCTTGGAGACATAGGGAGTTAACAGTCTGGTATTAAAATTTTATATACCAATCCCTGTAACATAATAGGTATACTACGGATTCATGCCAATAAAGAGAAGTTCCTGTTAAGTGTTACACCAAGTTTGACTTAAAAATTAAAGTCTCAAGTCTAAAAAATGTAAGAGAATTTCACACATAAAATTTATATTCTTAGGATTATAGTTAAGTCAAATAAAATGTAAAGTAGTTGGAGTATACCTGTCCAAATCCCAAACTCCAACAGGTGCCTCTCCTCTGCAAAAAGCTGTTCCACTGGCACAGATGCTAGAAAAATAAATTTCCAACAATAAGTTTTGTATGCGCTAAAACAAGTACCGGTAAAGGAAACTCACTAAAAGACACCAAGTACATGCCTTGTATATATACAGTCAAACTTGTATATAAAGACCGAGTACATGCCTTGTATATATACATGTACTTGTATATAAAGACCGAGTACATGCCTTGTATATATACAGTCAAACTTGTATATAAAGACCGAGTACATGCCTTGTATATATACAGTCAAACTTGTATATAAAGACCGAGTACATGCCTTGTATATATACAGTCAAACTTGTATGTAAAGACCGAGTACATGCCTTGTATATATACAGTCAAACTTGTATGTAAAGACCGAGTACATGCCTTGTATATATACAGTCAAACTTGTATATAAAGACCGAGTACATGCCTTGTATATATACAGTCAAACTTGTATATAAAAGACCGAGTACATGCCTTGTATATATACAGTCAAACTTGTATATAAAGACCGAGTACATGCCTTGTATATATACAGTCAAACTTGTATATAAAGACCGAGTACATGCCTTGTATATATACAGTCAAACTTGTATATAAAGACCGAGTACATGCCTTGTATATATACAGTCAAACTTGTATATAAAGACCGCCCGGGGGAATTACAAAAATGGTCTTTATAGACAGGTTGTCTTTATATAAAAGGTCACATGTACACAAGATATTATGAAATCCAAAGGATCAGAGATGACTTTCATCATTTCCAACTACATATTTCTTCCCTGATTAGATATTCCATTTAGTAAATGTACATTGTAATATTAAAGGAATTTTCCTACCTACAAAATTCTGGGTCCAGGATCTGGAAGATTAGGAAAATATACTTTTTTTTTTGTAAAATTCCAAATTGGGAATTTTTGCAAATTTTGGGGGAAATAAAAGCCATTTTTTAATTGGAAAGGGTCCTGTAATCGGAAAAATCCCTGTATTAATACATGTACAACATATAAATAATGAGAATAGGAAATGATTCAATATTTAATTAAAGTTTAATTAATTCATGACGCTATTGTATTATTTACATCACGGATAGCCCATGATACGGCACATTTTTAAAACTGAGATTAATCTCGCAAAAACTACTCAAAGTTGGTGATCTGTGTTGTTCCATAAGATAAGATGTAAGATAATTACCCCATTGCATTCCTGAATACGAGAAAACAAAACATCAATCCTTAAGCCATGATATCTAAATGCCCTGCTTGTAAAGACACCTCATCACAAGACGTGTCCTTATTTATTTTTTTATTTTTTAGTCTTAGTCTTTCACCGATTAAGTAATCATCACCGCAAACTTTGGTCTACAATTGACGATCGAAAACAAAACATCAATCAGTCAGCAATGATTGTTAGTTCTTGGTTGTAAAAACACCTTGTCAAAAAGCACGTCTGAGTGCCTAATTACCACCCGGGGCGTTCACTGATATCTCCAGGTGTGTTGTGACTGTCAAAACATCGTGTATTATCTTCGAGTTATCTCCCTTCCACCAGTAAGAAGTCACTATACACAAGTAAGATAACTACTGGTGGGCAAAATACACTGGTCGCTATATATGGGGCAAATATATAGTAATTCTTGAGGGGCAGTCCAAATACGGTTGTTATGGACAGGGAGTTGTTATATGTGGACGGTCCCTAAGGCAAGTTTGACTGTACATGTATATTGTAATTTTTGGCATATTATGCACAATGTTTTACCTAATATTTTTACATAATTTTTTACCTGCGCATTATATCAAAAAGCTGATAATTCAACCAATTTTTTGACTGCTGGAAAATGTAGAGTAAGAAAAAAGAATAAGTGCCTTTTACACTGGCCTGATCGGAGACAAGTAATACATGTATATGCATATTCCCTCTCATGGGGCACACACACACACTTCTGGACTTACGTTCCACATGGGGAAACAGCTACAGACCAAACTCTGTCTCCAGCAGGTAGATCTGCCTTTATACTGTAATTTACGTCATCTTTATCACAGGACAGTATCTATTTTGTAAAAAATAATAAGAAAAAGTATTAAAATACGATTAAATGCTTAAAGGGCATTAGCTGTGTTTCCTTCAAAAAAGAATTTCCATATTTTTTACTATTTAGATTAATATATAATTTCAAAAAGATATATGACAGGCATACAAATTCACATATATTTTGTGAAAATTGCTTCAGAAACCTGTGTTTGGCCCTTTTTCACTTGCATTTGAAATACTCAGCCTTACTATTTGTATATGAATACCACAATGGAGCTTACCTTATTGTCACAAAATATGTAGGAATATAAGATTTTTTATGCCAGTGTATAACTCTTATTTGTTATTGTACATCAAGTACAAGTAGTAAAAGCAGGAAAAAAATGAAATAATTTGTTGGGGTAAACACTGCTAATGCCAATTTAAAATGTATAAAACATGTTAGCTATAAAATGTATAAAACATGTTAGCTATAAAATGTATAAAACATGTTAGCTATAAAATGTATAAAACATGTCAGCTATAAAATGTATAAAACATGTTAGCTATAAAACATGTTAGCTATAAAATGTATAAAACATGTCAGCTATAAAATGTATAAAACATCAGTATAGCTATAAAATGTCAGCTATATATAAAACATGTTAGCTATAAAATGTATAAAACATGTTAGCTATAAAATGTATAAAACATGTTAGCTATAAAATGTATAAAACATGTTAGCTATAAAATGTATAAAACATGTTAGCTATAAAATGTATAAAACATGTTAGCTATAAAATGTATAAAACATGTTAGCTATAAAATGTATAAAACATGTTAGCTATAAAATGTATAAAACATGTTAGCTATAATATTTATTTAATTAGGTTGACAATAAAGGACATGCAAAACAAACATAAACAAAAATGGTGGAGGAACAGGGACTTAGCTGAAACTAAAATAATAAACAAGAGACTGCTAAAGGTGGTATGGCCAGAGTGCAGGGGCCTTGATAGAAATTGAAAACAAGTATGAAGTCTGTACCTCTATCCATTACCAAGAATTTGCTTCATTCTGAAACTTTAACTAAAATGTTGATTCCCACCTCCATTACTACTTTGATCCATCCCCTAAAATTCCAACCCACTTATTTCAATTGCACTTGTCACAGGTAACATACATTGTACAAACCAAGTATGAAGGCTGTACCTCTATCAATTGCTGAGAATTTTCTTCAACCAAAATGTTGAACCCCAAATCCATAACTTAACTACTTTGATTCACCCACCAAAATTCAAAAACAAAGGTTGTGATGGATAGTTCTGATCAAGGTAAATCTACATATGAAGTTTTAAAGAGATATCATCTATGGTCTTCCCACAATGGACCTAAATGCAAGAGCTAAACCAAATTGTTGACACTGACAGTCCAACCCCCATTATTACCTGAACCCCCTACCTTTAACATTCAATAATTTAATAAATTGTTAAATTGTTTTAAACTGTACTATTTTCAACTTATAATGAAATATTAAAATTTCCCCATTAGTTCCTATAGTATATATGTAAACTCAATCTCCACGCCTCATTACTTCATTGATCTACCTTCCAAATTCAAAATCAAAGCTGTGATGGATAGTTCTTATCAAGGTCTATCTACATGTGAAGTTTACAAGAGATATTATCTATAGTCTTCCCATAATAAACCTAAACGCAAGAGCTAAACCAAATTGTTGACAAAGAGACCACCCCCATTATTAATTTGATCCCTCCAAAAAATTCAAAAACAAAATTTATGATGTATAGTTCTCATCTACATGTATGTCTATGATTGATAGTTCTCATCTATGTCTATGATGGATAGTTCTCATCTATGTCTATGATGGATAGTTCTCATCTATGTCTATGATTGATAGTTCTCATCTATGTCTATGATTGATTGTTCTCATCTATGTCTATGATGGATAGTTCTCATCTATGTCTATGATGGATAGTTCTCATCTATGTCTATGATGGATAGTTCTCATCTATGTCTATGATTGATAGTTCTCATCTATGTCTATGATTGATAGTTCTCATCTATGTCTATGATTGATAGTTCTCATCTATGTCTATGATTGATAGTTCTCATCTATGTCTATGATGAATAGTTCTCATCTATGTCTATGATTGATAGTTCTCATCTATGTCTATGATTGATAGTTCTCATCTATGTCTATGATTGATAGTTCTCATCTATGTCTATGATGAATAGTTCTCATCTATGTCTATGATTGATAGTTCTCATCTATGTCTATGATGAATAGTTCTCATCTATGTCTATGATTGATAGTTCTCATCTATGTCTATGATTGATAGTTCTCATCTATGTCTATGATTGATAGTTCTCATCTATGTCTATGATGGATAGTTCTCATCTATGTCTATGATGGACAGTTCTCATCTATGTCTATGATGAATAGTTCTCATCTATGTCTATGATTGATAGTTCTCATCTATGTCTATGATTGATAGTTCTCATCTATGTCTATGATTGATAGTTCTCATCTATGTCTATGATGAATAGTTCTCATCAAGGTCAATCTACATATGAAGTTTCAAAGAGATATGATCTATGGTCTTCCCACAATGGACCTAAATGCAAGAGCTAAAACAAATTGCTGACACAGACAGTCCACCCCATTATTACTTTGATACCCCCTCCAAAATTCAAAAACAAAGGTTGTGATGGATAATTCATATCAAAGTCAATCTACATGTGAAGTTAACAAGAGATATCATCTATGGTTTTCCCACGATGGACCTAAACGCATGAGCTAAATCAAATTGTTTACACAGATGGACAGACGGTATTCGCATTTCATAAGCCAGATTTTGTTTCACAATCTGGCCAAAAATACCAGCCTTAATAAAATCAAAGATTTTACCTTTAAGGATGCATCTCTTGATCCAGATACAATTGTGTTGTCATGGAAATCAACTGCCTGAACGTCACCACTGTGTACATTGTCAAACTTAAAGAGGTGACGACAACTTTGTTTGTCCCACATATGTATGCTGCCATCTCTACAAGATTATATTATATATCGTATACCGTATTTGTCCTTGAAAGGGCATTCGTACTCGTAATGTCTGTTTCATGATCTCGCAGTTCAAATGGTAAATCTTAATTTGACAGTAACAAATTTTGCTACATTGTTTCTTTTCCATTATTAATACATCAGGGGGATTACAAAGTAATTAAGTCAGTAAAAACAGTCATATACACTGTAGATAAGGTTGCTAAAAGAAATATGAGTATTTTACCCATTTTTTATAGCAACGTAATCAAAAACTGTGCTTCATGAAAGAAATACAAAACTGTCAAATCGTATAAGGGCACCCTGTACTCCAATTACCATTCACAATGTCGGCGCCATTTTTAGGTCAAATATGGTATATTTTCCATTATATACATATATACAAAGTATTATCATACAGTCATAACACTGTAGATATTGCTATATATATGTATGCAGTTCTCTCTTCAAGACATAATGTCAAAATTTCTTTCGGTCAAATATGGTATCACCCCACTATATATATATATATAATATATATATATATACACAATTATATTTATATATATGTATGCAGTTCTCTCAAGACATACATTTCTTTCGGGACTAATCGCATTTCACCAACATTTCCTCAGAGAACATTTTACAAACAACAAACAAGAGGCCCATGGGCCACATCGCTCACCTGAACTGTGTTGGGATCTCACAAATATGGAAATCTAAAATTTACAAATTATTTTAACACTTGGGAGTGGAAGAGACTAAAAAATGAATGAAAATGACAAAGCCGGGAAAGATGTCAAAAAATGTCAAAAATTAATTTTCCAGTTTATTCCAAAATCAGGAAATTGAACCATGCATCCATAAAAATCACTCAGATGCAATTAGTTTTTCAATCTACGCATCAGTTCTAGAGAAGATTTTCAAACAGTGGTACCCTCTGAGACCTATTTTGATCACCTAGATCCACCTCTTGAGTCGATCTGGTCAAAAAACATAACCCTGTTAGAGGAAGTTGGATAACATACTTGCTACCTTTATTCTTCAGTGGTTGTGAAGAACATATGTGTGAAAAAAATGCCCCCTCCTTATTTTTGGAATTGTAAAAATTCATAACAAAATTTCAAAATACGAATTTCAGAATAATTCTTTCAGGGAAACATTACTGTACCTAACTACATGTAAAACACTTAATGCATCAAGATGAATAAATGAGGATGACAATGTGTAAAAAGATGTCCAAAACACATCAAAAAATAATTTTTTGATCTCTATGTAATTAACAAACTTTAATGTAGTACACTCAGATACAATTAGATTTTCTATCCATGCAGTGGTTCTGGAGGAGATTTCTAAAGAGGGGTACCCCCGGGGCCTCTTCTGCTTTTGAACCTTTGGTTCAGGTGAGCTAAAAAGAGATATTCATAGGCATAAAAATTCTTAAATTCCGAAACATTTTGTGAAACTTGCTAGAGAAACCCACGTTTGGCATTTTTTCACTTGCAATTGATTAACTCAACCTCACTACTTGTACATGTATATGTATACCACACTGGACCTCACCTTACTTTCACAGAATAAACAGAAATACAAGATTTTTTATGCCTGTGTATAGATCTTATTTCTTATTGTACATCAAGTACAAGTAGTTAAAGTAGAAAAAATCTAAATATTTATTTTGGTAAACAAAGTTAATGCCCCCTTTAATGTTGGATAATCATCTTCCCCAAGCCCAGGTTTAAACCAAATTTATATGCCCTGCGTTTGGTATAGTGAGTTGTAAACAGGATATCTTATACAGAGGGGATTACAGCCATGAAAATGGTTTACACCTTGAAAACCTCTATATATAGCCAAACCCATTTTACCACCAACATTGAGAAAACATATGATGGCAGAATAACGGGGGAGATCTATGTGTGTGTGTGTGTGTGTGTATGTGTGTGTACCTATATATATATATATATATATATATATATATATATATATATATATATATATATATATATATATATATATATATATATATATATATATATATACACACACACACACATATATATATATCAATCGGACGTCTATCACTCTAGAAGTTTGAAACTGTAGTTAGACACGATAAGTAACTTTCGGCACGTGTACTTTTCTATATTAAATATTGTGACCCAGTAAGGTCAAATGACACAGCACCCCCTGTCACATTACAGTAAGGCATTTTGAATCAGGGCCAAGAAATTGCTTGAGAAATCCCATGGTAGTCAAAACATAATGAAGAGTGCTTCGATCATCTCCTTCAGCAATATGCAATTTCTTTCCCATATCTAAACCTTGACAGGTCAAATGACACAGCACCCCCTGTCACATTACAGTAAGGCATTTTGAATCAGGGCTAAGAAATCCCTTGAGAAATCCCATGGTAGTCAAAACATGATGAAGAATGCTTCGATTATCTCCTTCAGCAATATGCAATTTCTTCCCATATCTAAACATTGACAGTCTCTGGCAAGGTGACGGCATTTTGTAAACAAATATCTGTCCAATTCAACATTAATGACTGCTCCCTCATAACATGCTGCTTCCACCACCGAAAATTCAAGCTTGCTTGCCATGAATGCAAGTTATCTCCCATTAATCACAAGTGCTGTAATGAGCGTACATACCGTTTCATATTATTATCAACTATTGCATACTTCTAGAGTAATAGACTTCAGATATATATATATATGTATGTATGTATATGTATGTATGTATAGGTATATGTATATATTAGTGTAACAGTCATGGATATAGATGGATTAACTGTCTAGTCCAATAGGTAGCTTTTGTGGCAGGATGGTTAAGTATTTATATCCATGCATTGAAGTTAAGCAATAGGGAGCCCAAAAGAGGAAGTGATTATATCCTGTCACATAAATTGCATTCTGAAAATGTAGATCTCCTTAACTGAATTAGTTTTCTGTTAAACGAAATGAACTGCTTATAACACTGAACAACTGTTCATTCTAGTAATTCACGAATGGTAACACTGAAATTACAATAACTACACATAACGTATTTATGTTGTACAATTTCATTTCTTATTTGAAAAGATCTAACCAAGTGAGGTCACACCTGCATCCACTAACAACTCTGTTTCCCCTGACAACGAATCTGCTGACATCTTCTGATAGTCCAGACAAAACTCTCTCACGAACTTCCCGAAAAGATCTATTTTTACTTTTTTGGAAACACCTGATTCTTCTTTCTACTGACAACCATAATTCCTTGCTATCAAACTGCATCCATGGCAAAAGTCTAGAGGCAAAAAAGAAAGACAAATACAAATTAATACAGCACTTTGTTGTAACAGAAATACACATATAGTGTAAACTTAATAATTGGATAATTTCTACTGTCTATAACCACATTTACAAAACTGACTTTATAGAGAAATATTATAAACTATAACAATTTATACAGGAGGCTAACAAATAAACTAATTAAAGACTGAAAAAAAGAACAAATTGATGAAATTGCAGTAAATACTTACAAAGTATATTTTTGTTGTTGTATTCATGTAAAATCAAGAATATATTGGTAAGCAAGAATTAGGGTAACCAAATATGATAAATACATGTTATGATGGTATTAATTTCACCTTATCTCCAGAATCCTTGATACCTGCCCTATATATACAGAACTCCTGATATCTAACCCAATCTACAGAACAGCTGATACCTGTCCTATACACAGAACTGCTGATACCTGTCCTATCCACAGAACTGTTGATACCTAACCTGTATACAGAACTGCTGATACCTAACCTGTATACAGAACAGCTGATACCTGTCCTATATACAGAACTGCTGATATCTGCCCTATATACAGAACAGCTGATACCTGTCCCATCCACAGAACAGCTGATACCTGTCCTATACACAGAACTGCTGATACCTGTCCTATCCACAGAACTGTTGATACCTAACCTGTATACAGAACTGCTGATACCTAACCTGTATACAGAACAGCTGATACCTGTCCTATATACAGAACTGCTGATATCTGCCCTATATACAGAACAGCTGATACCTGTCCCATCCACAGAACAGCTGATACCTGTCCCATCCACAGAACTGTTGATACCTGTCCAATCCACAGAACTGTTGATACCTGCTCTCTATATATAATGAACTGCTAATATCTAACCCTATCTACAGAATTTCCGATATCTAACCTTATCTACAGAATTGCTGATACCTGCCATATATATAAAACTGCTGAATACCTGCCCTATCTACAGAACTGTTGATACGTGCACTATATACAGAACTGTTGATACCTACAGTATCTACAGATCTGCTTATACCTGCCCTATCTACAGAACTGCTGATACCTGCCATATCTATAGAACTGCTTATACCTGCTCTATTTACAGAACTGCTGATACCTGCCCTATATACAGAACTGCTAATACCTGTCCTATCTACAGAACTGCTGATACCTGCCATATCTACAGGACTGCTGATAATTGTCCTATTTACAGAACTGTTGATACCTGTCCTATCTACAGAACTGCTGATACCTGTCCTATATACATAACTGCTGATAGCTGTCCTATCTACAGAACTGCTGATACCTGTCCTATATACATAACTGCTGATAGCTGCCCTTTACACAAATCAGCTGATACCTGTCCTATGTACAGGACTATTGATACCTGCTCTCTATATATAAAAACAGAACTGCTGATATCTAATCCTATCTACAGAATTGGTGATATCTAACTCTATCTACAGAATTGTTGATACCTGCAACATATATAGAATTGCTGATGCATGCCCTTTATACAGAACTGCTGATACCTGTTCTATATACAGAACTGCTGATACCTGCCCTATATACAGAATTACTGATATCTACCCTATCTACAAGCTACTGTAACATGTCCTATCTACTGTTCTAAAGAACTGCTGATACAAGCCCTATATACAGAACTACTGATATCTACCCTATCTACAGAACTGCCGATACATGTCCTATCTACAGAACTGCATACTTGCCAAGTCTCACCCCCCCCCCTAAATAGGATCCCTCCCTATTTTTCTTGTAAAATTTTGAGTTTCTTTAAAAGAAAGCATATCTCCCTCATGAAAAATTTTGATTTTCCTAATATTTCTTATTAAAATTTAGAGTCTTTCGTATGAGATTGAAAAATCTCTCCAATGAAAATTTTTCAATGTTGGCAAGTCTGGAACTGCTGATACCTGCCCTATATACAGAACTGCTTATACCTGTCCTATATACAGAACTGCTTATACCTGCCTTATATACAGAACTACTGATATCTACCCTATCTACAGAGCTATCGTAACATACCCTATCTGCTGTGCTACAGAACTGCTGATACCTGCCCTTTATACAGAACTGCTGATACAGAACTGCTGATACGCCTAACTATGACTACCCTATCTACAGAGCTACTGCAACATACCCTATCTACTGTTCTACAGAACTGCTGATACCTGCCCTATATACAGAACTGCTGATACCTGCCCTATATACAGAACTGCTGATACCTGCCCTATATACAGAACTGCTGATACCTGCCCTATATACAGAACTATGATACCTGCCCTATATACAGAACTGCTGATACCTGCCCTGAACTGCTGATACCTGCCCTATATATGATACCTGCCCTATATACAGAACTGCTGATACCTGCCCTATATACAGAACTGCTGATACCTGCCTTATATACAGAACTACTGATATCTACAGAGCTATCGTAACATACCCTATCTGCTGTGCTACAGAACTGCTGATACCTGCCCTTTATACAGAACTGCTGATACCTGCCCTATATACAGAACTGCTGATACCTGCCCTATATACAGAACTGCTGATACCTGCCCTATATACAGAACTGCTGATACCTGCCCTTTATACAGAACTGCTGATACCTGCCCTATATACAGAACTGCTGATACCTGCCCTATATACAGAACTGCTGATACCTGCCCTATATACAGAACAGCTGATATCTACCCTATCTACAGAGCTATCGTAACATACCCTATCTGCTGTGCTACAGAACTGCTGATACCTGCCCTTTATACAGAACTGCTGATACCTGCCCTATATACAGAACTGCTGATACCTGCCCTTTATACAGAACTGCTGATACCTGCCCTTTATACAGAACAGCTGATATCTACCCTATCTACAGAGCTATCGTAACATACCCTATCTGCTGTGCTACAGAACTGCTGATACCTGCCCTTTATACAGAACTGCTGATACCTGCCCTATATACAGAACTGCTGATACCTGCCTTATATACAGAACTACTTATACCTGCCTTATATACAGAACTACTGACATTTACCCTATCTACAAAGCTACTGCAACATACCCTATCTACTGTTCTACAGAACTGCTGATACCAGCCCTATATACAGAACTGCTGATATCTACTCTATCTACAAAGCTAATGTAACCTATCTACAGAACAAATATTTCCTGTCCTATCTACAGAACTGCCTATACTTATCTTTTCTACAAAACTGCTGACTGTGGGAAATGTATATCAGTTTGTGTGACCCTTATCTTAGATCTAGGGATGCTATATATTCAGTTTGAAAGGAAATGAACAGCTGGATTTATATGAGATGCTGAAGTTAAAATATGATGTACAGTATACCTACAAGATGCATAATGATGGATAGCACAGATCATGTTACCTGTAATGCTTATATTCTATGGAAGAAAAAGTCATAAAAGCGACAAATTTTATTAAAATCTGAACTTACTTAGCATGGTACTTTAATAACAGGAATTCATAGTAATATCCTTCCACTCTGTTGATGGAAAGTCTAATAGCCTCCTTCACAGATAATCTGAAAAAAAAAATCACTGATTACACAAAAGTACAAGTAAAAGTTGAAGGAAATAAAGGACTGCATATGTACATTGCATTTAGACTTCTACTAGGTTTCAGAAAAAATTAGCATTGTGACATTTATCCAGATATTTGGCATTCAACAGGCCACAAAATAATAAAAATTATTGTACCGGGTAACCCATTTATAGGTTATACTTTTAAGTCATAACCATAAGCTGAAGGTTACGCCAGCAATAATGAAGACTTAAAATGACAATCACAGAGAACGAAGAGGAGGTTACATAATTTGTATTTAACATAACCTCCATTTAACCTGAACAATCTCTCCCATGCTACTTTGTGGTCCGATCAAACATGTTAAATACAGAGATTTCCCAATAATTGTACTCGCCGCTGTAAAAGATATCAAAATGGCATATCAATACTTAAATCACAAACATTATCTGACCAGAAACTGACATGTGAAACCTTTACAAATCATTTATACTGACAAATATAATGTCAGAGTACATGAGGAAAAATCAACAAATTATCATTTAGCTGGAATACAAACAATCCCATATTGACATTTATGTCATGTTTAATTCTAATCCATTCAGTGTTCACTTGCAGAGGATTATTGTATGTTCTTCCTATATAGTCCTATGTAAAACTAACTACCCATTCCACAGTCATCTTGGATGACAGATAGGCACCAAAGAAATAACACTTGGTCAGCGCCTAGAAGTAATATTCATGCCATGTTTGGTTTTGATCTCTCCAGCAGTTCTCTGGAAGAAGGTATTTGTATGTACAGTCACTGTCAACTCCACTTATATAATGAGATTCTGGTTATAACAATTAACGTGAATTAAGAACATGTCTATTTCCCATACTACTCTATATAAATTTGAATCAATGAATGCCAATTATGAGACAAATTAATGTATGGTAATAAAATATCACTTGTAACTAGGTCATAAAATTACCCCCAAAAGGTAACATGGTGTTACTTTACTGCTGTTCATTGTAAAAAAAGTTGTTAACCTACGTCCAGCTAGCCTTGACATTTATTGATCAGACATTGACTTGTCTTTGAAGGAAAAAGACTAAGGGTGTGTCTATCCATGTGCAGTACTCCAGATAAGCTGAGTATTTGCCTATTTTATGTAAAAAAATAAATGGATATTACACAAGCAAATTAAAATCTATGCATAAGATACCAAATGCAAATCAAAATTGAAGCATAAAATTAAACATTTGGAATCTGAAACATGTTGAGAGATAAAATATCGAGTTTACTTGTTCTTGGTCATAATCCAGAGTTTTTTAAATTCATTGGTCTTGCTAGAAAAAACCGATAAATTTTAAAAAAAAGTCTGGTGAAATCTATCTGAAAACTAGTCCAAATCACTAATAATTTTCCATTTCATTTCAACTGTGTATAGATACAGACCAGTAAAAAAGTTTTCTTTCACCAGTGAAATTCCTTTATTCACTGGTTGGGTTGACCAGTAATTATTTTTTTTTTTCAAAATGTCTGATAATCTTGTGTTAAAGATCTGTAGTGATAATGCAGTTAAGCTGACCCAAACCCAGATGTTTAAATTATGGATTTACATTGTACAGACACTTAAATACAGATTAATTAATCATAATTTAGCAACCAAAGCTTTATAGTAAAAACAATGGCAATTGTAATATGGTAACAGAATTGGAAAATACCCCTTGACAGAAATTTTGCGGGAAAAAGTACCCACTGCATTTGGAAATGATGAATATTATACCCATGTGCTCAGAAAGTTATCTGGAGTACTGTTTATGTACATGATACATGTTCAAACAACAATTTTAGTAAGAACATGCAAGTACTTTCTATTTTCACTAAAATAAGATAAGTTTTTCACCTATGTACATGTCTGTATATCTTCAATCTATATATGACCCGTAAAGTGACCTCATTCCGAATAATGAAATCTGGTTATGGCCAGGTGTAAGTCTTATTTTCCCGTTCCAGTTCCACTTCATTACAAGTGGAGTTGACAGAATATCCCATATAGGGCCCTACTGGTATCAGCGATATATAAAGCTAACAGCTTTATATATCGCTGCTGATATACATGTATTCTAAACAAAGTCCCCTTTTTGTGACCATGAAGGATAACAGATTGGCACCAAAGTAACAATTAAGTTGGTCAGCACCTTGTAAGGAATAGTCAAGCCATGAATTATGTTTGGTTTTAATCCACTCTGCAGTACTCTAGAAGAAGATTTCTGTATGTATTCCCAATAGGGTCATGTGTTAAACTATGTGTTAAACTTTGACAAAGTCCCACTGGTGATGGCCATCTCCACTAATGGATTGACACCAATGTCATAAGTAATAACACTTGGTCACAACTTTGTAAGTAACATTTATGCCATGTTTCATTTCAATCCATTCTGTGGTTTTCTAGAAGAAGTTCAAAATATTTAATGGAACTCATACATGTACCACATGATAACCGATAACGTTTGTGCGGTACTAGTATCTCAAATGGTGATGGAACATAAATCTACATAATTTTCCAGCTGAAATTATGTTACTGTGGGCTATCGTCAGAATCCCCAATGGGATTAAGATGAAAAGGCAATAACTCATGACCCAAAAGGAGCTAAAAACTTTAAAGAAAAAACTTCCTTTGCTTGGGGGTACATCATTACATTATGATCAAATTAGGATTTGTATATTTTGATATATGTTCATTTTGAAAGTTTTTTTTTTTAGTTTACATGAAAAACACGTTGATAAAATTGATGAAAACTTACACAGAACTATCACGTGTGGTGTTGGATAAAAGGGTCAAGTACCTTGACCGCCAGATGTGATCTTTTGATGCTACCTTGTTCAGATATTTGCAGACACTACAAAGTCTACCAAGAGACTGTATATCGCAGTATTTAAATATTAAATACAAAACATCATCCGGCAAGTCGAGGATATTTTGAAAAGTCAAGCCACTCGAGGACAACTGTCGTGTTTCTTTTTTGTCTTCGATTGACATATTTATTTGTCGTTTTTGCATTACCGCGATACAATTTATGACAAAAATAACGTAAATAAGTGTGATAAGTTAAAATTAAACGACTTAAGTTATCGTTGATCATTTTAGTCTGTCGTAACGTCAGATTTCGCAATCAATGTTTTGGTGATGAAATGTCAGCTCCATGGCGTTGAAATATCGAGGTCTGTTAGATGCTTTTCGTTGCGAACAATAACATTATTTTTCAAGCACTTGAATGACGAATAAATTGAGAAACCAATAACGTTATAGTTACGGCTCACATTCCGGATTTAGCATCACCACTAGTCCTACTAAAATTTCCTTATAGCAAATATTTTGTAACGTCTAGATTTTTCCCGTATATTTATAATTCTGTTAACTTCACTTTCTTTGTGATTAATAATAATTTTTAATGATAAATCTCTACCAATAATCACACAAGAACACATTATAAGATAAAATGAGAGAGAGAGAGAGAGAGAGAGAGAGAGAGAGAGAGAGAGAGAGAGAGAGAGAGAGAGAGACTTGTGTATCTAGCACAAGAGACTTTGCAAAATATAAAACTACGCAATATGATTCTATAAAATTTATTGACTAGTATTTTACTTCAAACAAAGTACTGATTACAATGAATGTATTTATAGTCATGCTTTAGTTCTGAAAGCATGTAGGACTTCCTGGGCATCCCAGTATACCTGGCAGACTGCCTAGCATCCATGGTCAATTTTCACTCTAGCCAACTTGTTGAAAGACTATGCTAGACATATAGGTGTCCAGTATTTTCACTCTTGTCATCTTGAAGAGAAACCATGCTAGACATATAGGTGTCCGGTGTTTTTTTCAGTGTGAGAATTATTTGTCAGAATTTTCTAATAAAATCTACATAGCAACTGTTAAACAAAGAAGTTTTTTACCATGACATTAAAGGTTCTAAATTGCTGGCTGATATTACTGTAATCAAACTAATATCTGTCACTTACTTGATGTATAATCAAGTTTTGATTACGGTAGTCTGATCAATTCATATAAATCAGGAAAATATTCAACAACTTTTCACAAAGTTTGAGAGCTCTGATTAAGTCTATATATATATATATATATATAAAGCAATAAAATGACTAATGACATGGACAAGATGAGAGTCGTTAGTCATTTTAGTGCTTTATGTATTCTTTTTTTGACTTTAATCTATTGTTTAGATCTGACACCCAAGAATATAGTGTTGTTGGTTTTAGTGCTTTGTGTGTGTGTGTATATATATATATATATATATATATATATATATATATATATATATATATATATATATATATATATATATATATATATATATATATATATATATATATATATATATATATATATATATATATATATATATATATAGTAATGAGAGAATAAAAGTTCCACCAATGGAAAAAAAAATTTCTTAATACAAAATCACAAACTGAGCTGTATTGCCAAATATACATGTAGGCCTACCTGTTAGTATAACATGTATATCAAAGTAGAATACGATGAAAACATAAATTTCCATACAGACCTTTTGTAAAGAGTTAAAAAAATTATTACCACTGACTGTATGTGGAGATGGATTTATGTAAATACTGAGCTAGTAATACACATACGCTTACATGGTCTGAATTCTACACTGACTGACTTTAAGTGATACTCAAGAGTTGTCTGAAGTCATATATACCATGTATATGTACCAGTAATAATGACAAATAAACAGCTGACCAAGTCTATTGATTTAATTGGCATAGTTTGGGATTGTCCACCTTCTTTTTGTTATGTTTAAGAGGTGAAACTAAAATAAAAACCAACACAATGAACATTTAAACATAAGCTTCAATCCAGAAAAACACAATAATAATTTAAAATCAAACAAAATATAATTACAGCAGCAGTTATTATCAGAAACACATGGATTTTAAGTTCATTTTGAAAGAAAAAATCCAGAAAAAGCAATACTTCTTTTATTTTTTTGCAGTTATTTTGCTACAGATACATGTACTTACAAAAAATCTATGAAACAGACTTACTTTTACACAGTACAATAAAATAATGGATCTAGTTAATAACCTCTCAGGGTGCCAGATCTCATTTTCAGTTTTTATCTATCCAGAACACTTATGTTATCTTCTGTTTACAAGTACATGTACACACAAACATATAGCCTACAAAGGATAACGGTCACTATTTTCACATTTATGCAATTTTTTATAATACATGTATTTTGTCATTTTCAGTTTCTAATTACCTACCCAGAATACATCTACTTCCTAATTACCTACCCAGAATACATCTACTTCCTAATTACCTACCCAGAATACATCTACTTCCTAATTACCTCTGACTTCTAGAGTTTGTAACAGCATATGATAACCTTTGTTATCTATAATAGTTGTTACTGATTTCTATTTAATACCGATACCAAGAAAACTTATGTCATTTTTTATTTATTAGTCAGGAATGTTATTGCTTTTTCCTTGCAATATCATTCAAACCAGATTACAAATGTAAGACTGGTATATTGTACACGTCGTCAACTGTCATCAAAGAAACAAATTAACATACAAATAGTGACATACAAAAATCTACAAACTGTACACTGCAGACTCATCTTGAGATTTTATACAACCAAAATTGGAATAAATAGCTTTAAGTCTAAATTTACAGATTTTAAAATGAAATGATACAAGTGTGAAATGAATATTTCATTGTAATTTATTTACTGAAATGATATGCATTGCCATTATGCTGTCAAAAGTTTGTTATAATAAGTGCATGTTATATAAGAAGTCAAATTGTATGATAAAAAGACTTAGTCAAAATCAATGACAAAAAAAACCTACAAAATGTATGTGTTAAAGACAGGTACAAACCGAATACTTGAGTCGAATACATGGGCAGTATTGTATTGAATATCAAAAGTAAAAATAACTGCTGAATCAGAAAATTTGGTAGTGGGTTTCATTTTGTTTATTTCATTGTTTATATTTATCACTGAAATTAAAACCATGACGAAAGTTTACATAATCTTTACCTAATAATAGTAATATGTTCGTTTTCAAACATGGTTTTTTTTCATTTTAACGAAATTTATTATCAATAAATGTTTTATTTTTTAAACAACAAATTTTAAAGGGATGGTTCACCCTTTTGACAAGTTTTGTTTAAAATAAAAATTATGATTCCCTGAATATATTCTGAAAATATTAACTGAGATACAGCTGTTTTATTACGATAAAATTACGGCTATAGAGAGCAGCCACATTGTTTTTCAAACACTCAAAAAGACAGTGCCCTCTGTTGTTTGTGATGTAGGCTACACCGTTCTTTTCATATAAATCACATACGTACATGCTTACAGATTCCAGATCACGTTTTATTCCTCAAATTATATTAAAATGTCGGGTTTTGAATTTTAAAAAGTAAACTTAAAATAAAAGTTAAATGGTAATGAAATAAAAATTTTAAAATCCTGTTTTTTTTATAAATAATTATTGATTGGACCCGCTTTGTATGAATTAAACAGTCTAGATCTACCCAGAGACATGCATAGCATGTGTTATATATGTCTCTGATCTACCCTAGAGTCAGGATTTATCCATACATTTGTGTGTTTTGATTTCAGTGCACCTGATGCGACAGTCCACATTCAGCATTGTGCCATACATACGTACACTTGGACGGTGTATAAAGTCGGCTGGCTTGGATTATGATAGCTTTGTTTGATTAAAGAATACGATTCTAATATACCAATAGTAAATACTCCATCATAACTGAGGTATTCAAAATATACAGCTTTCAGAATTTCCAACAACCCTGACAACATGAGCTGTTTACATCGCAGTATTCTACAAGAATCATTATCATTTACTATGGCTAGGGATGTCCCTGGTTTTACATCCATGTGTGTATACCACCGGTTTTCATATGACTAAAATCTAAGTATACATGTCCCAAATGTCGATGATCAAATAGACCGTGTAAAGTAACAACAATTTGAAATTATATAGGGCCTATGTAATTCAGAAATTTTAATCACTAATCTATATCATGGGATAAAATTTCAATTTTTTCATTTGTTAGCTAGACATAATTAATATGTTCTTAGTTTGAGCACCGATTGCTGTTTTGAGTGCATGTCTGGCCAAACCGACTCTAATATGTATGATATTTGGCAAAATTTATCTATTTAATTTTTCAAATATATATCACTGAAATAAATCAATTAACCTGTCAATTGATCTGTCGACTTCTATACCAAATTCTGAAACAGTTAGTTGTCTCTGCAGTTATCATTTTCTTTATAAATGATTATCATACATCCAAAACAATGGATGAAGCTGGTGTACATGCAAGTTGGTCAAATTCTGTTTGCTCCTCTACCAAGTCCATTGTATGTTCTCATATGACTAAACAGACATGCAAATGACCCACAGAGGAAACGTACTCAAGCTAATTGAACCGACACAGTGAGTTACATATACAGGTAGTGGACGGTCCTTAAAATTTTGCCTTCAATGATATGTAAAGGCCTACATCTATATTTTAATAATTAATACATTGTTTATGATAGGTAATATGAGAGAGAGAGAGAGAGAGAGAGGGAGAGAGAGAGAGAGAGAGAGAGAATACTATATAGCACGTTTTGTAATGTTAAATTAAAATCTAAATTTCCATTTTCAGTAATAGTGCCAGCGATATACAAAGCGATATATAAAGTTTCTTTTATGTTTTATTTATTGATTTTAGCAATTTTTGATCAATACACATTTGTAAAAATATCGATCTGCAAAGCTCATAAAATAATTGTCTCATACTTATTTTAACATACAGCTATGGTTGGGAGATCATAATAGGTTTATTTACAAATGTCAGCTATTTTAAATTTAATCTTAAATTTCAACCTTGATGTTTACCAACAATTGATTGAATAGCTATGTGTCACTCATTATAAGTAAAATGATTTCCCGACATCAAAGGGGATTAAAAGATGAAGGTACCAACATCACAAAAGTTGATGTTTATGGGGTATTGTACACAACACCTGATAAGACCTAGTTGGGGACATATGATGCTGGTATTTCCATATAGCGGTGATAAAAAAGGAATAGCCACTTATTCATTCAAACAAATAATGATTTTCTGCTTAATTTATTGTTGTTAATGAAAAAAAATATGAATTTACAGAACACGTTTTCCCTGGCTTGTTGGCTATTCAGGAACAGTGTAATCTATGTCATGAAAACAGCGCCATCTAAACGAAGTGTGATTTCCCCGTACCAACTTAATTTTGAACTTTTAAAGTTTATTCCTTGTCAATGCGTGGTCCGATTGAAAATATTTTTTTAGTTTTGGGATCAGGAAGATAATCTCTTTCAAATAAATCCAACTGGTGTAAGGGTGACTATCCCTTTAACCTCACAAAACTGTCTGATTCTACATATCGTTATTATATTTTTTTTATGAGAAAGGAGGGAAAGATGCAAATATTTATAAAAGATTGGAATAAAATTTATTTTACCATTTGTACTGTAAAAATGGGGCCTGGTACAAACTGATTGAGTATTTTTCATTTTTGAAATGGAAACATAAGAAAAGTGTCCAAGTGACCATAGAGGGATATACTTTTTTTTTTACTTTAACCAGGGTTTCCACTAGGAGCTGAGAGTCAAAGGTCATTGACCCCTCAGGGAAAATTTCTGGGGGTCAAAACTCCAAATTAAAGAGTCATAAAACAAGTTTCACTGCATCTTCTGTAAATGTAGATGTAATGCCTACGTAACTTGTAAATGCTCAGCCAGTCAGGGTTACAATGTGTTACCATGTGTAAAGTCTATTTTTAAATGAGGAGATCTATTTCTAAATTTAATGTTGACTTGATTTTCTCCTTTATTTGTGCATACTCCATCATGATGTTAGTTATGGTACATTTCTGAAGTTCCATCAGACTTGCCTTAACCATTTTTGGGGGATGGGGAGGGGTATGCAGAAATTCTGCTCCGATTTTAAGTTGTTTTTTTTTTAAATGGGATTTACCAGAACAGTAACTTTAAAAATCTGGGTATAATTCCAGCAGTGATATATAATAATAATAATAATGATAATAAAACAGTAGGCTTGATAGTTTATACATGGTTTATATAGTTTCCAATGACAATCTAAGGTCACAATAAGATAAATTGGAATTAGTTTGCTGATACAGTAAACATTAAAACAGAATAAATAAACTCATTCCCTATTTTATAACATGCCGACCGCTTTCGTGCATCTCACCATGAGGACAAACATGAATTGCTGACAGGCTTTGGATCGGCACTACACAGTAATTAACAATCAGCAAAAATGATTTGTTTATTTAACGACGGACAGGCGAGATTAAATTACACCGCCCACTTGAAACTGACCACTTGTCAATAAGCATGTGCTATCAAATTACGCAATTTCATTGGTCTATCACTTTACAAATCTTTGTAAGAAACTTTAGATTGACTCTTCGGTAAAAATATTGAGGGTCAAAATGACCCCTGTGGCTAATTGGTCAAGTGTTGTAGTTGTTGTAGTGAAATTTCAGGGGTCAAAACCCTGGACCTCGAGTCAAATGGAAACCCTGCTTTAACTGAAAATCCAAACATTATCCAAAAAATTAGGAACTAACAAATCTTTAAGTTCTTAGGTGGGAATAATACTATTTTTGATGGCAATGAAAGACATAAAAAACGATCACAATAGGTCACCTTGAGCCTTTGGTGGTCTAAATAATTTTAGATCATCAATACAAGATGAAGAGTGTTACTATGACTACCCCTGTAACTATGGTACTTTTTAGGTAACAATCAATTTTATTATCATCTACAGAAGTCTATAATGAAACTGATATACTGAAAAAAAAAAAATATTTTAAAGCAAAATATGACGGACTCAAAATTATTTTTAAACTGACAAAAAATGATCTATTATTGTACATAGAGAATTAATACACACAGCTAAATACATCGAGATTGGAAAACAACCACCACTAAAAGATACAATAAAATAAATACTGTGTGTCAATTCAAAGTCAGTCTGATTTCATCATTTTTGCTAACATTACACAAGGTATATAATTGTCCTGAGCAGTGTTTCACAAAGGATCCTAACCTTCTGATCAAGCGATCATGTACTGGATGTATGGTAAATTATCTGATTACTTTACAACATTCTGTAAAATGTTACTCTGTTTTGTGAAACAGAAGCATAAGGGAAAAGTAAAAATAATGTTTTGTTAGTAATCGATCATATGACACTACAAACCAAATATGAGATCCACTCATGCTATGAGCCACATCACTAATAACTCTAGGATAATACAGATCTTGATGAGTTTCTGTTTCTTGCAATTAATATTACTATCTTTTCAAGTTACAAAGTATCAATGAAACTATAGTGTTTTGTTTGCGGGTGTATGTGTATTAACAAGTGTTATCATATATATAGATGTTTTTAAAATAGGTATAAGTAATCACAGGTATGAAGGCGTTTTCCTGTTCATGTCTGCATTGATATATTTTGTCAGCATAGGTGTGCATCAAGATATTCTGTCTGTAAATACTAAGTGTGTTCAGGTGTTTGTCTGCATACATAGGTAACAGATTCTGTCCACAAATACTAAGGGTGTTCAGGTGTTTGTCTGTATAGGTGTGTATCAAGATATTCTGTCTGTAAATACTAAGTGTGTTCAGGTGTTTGTCTGTATCAAGATATTCTGTCTGTAAATACTAAGTGTGTTCAGGTGTTTGTCTGCATACATAGGTAACAAATATTCTAACCATAAAAAAGCTAAGGGTTAAACAGGATCATTACTTACTAGGTGTGTAATCAAGAAAACAACTGTATAGGAAACTAAGTGCTTTCAAACTGTATAGTGTGTATCAAATGTTCTAAAAAACAAAAAAATCTTAAACTGGATCATTACTTACTACAAAAAATCAGCAAAATAACTGATAGGAAACTAGACAGCTTCAAACACAGTCCAAATGTAAAATAAAAAAATATCTTTCAACAAAATCAAAGTATCAACTGCTTGTATGTGTATGTTTAAAATAGTTATGTGTGCATGGTGTGATCCTGATGACCCTGTATATAAAACTACTACATGTACATTTAATCTGATGGAGAGATACACGTCAAGAAATCCAGCCTTAATCATAAACAACTTCTAGATTTATATTTAATTTGGTAGTCTCTGCTTATCAGAATTCACTGGTCAAAAATGATGAAAATGAACATTCCATTTGAATACTTAGGTATGCTAGGATTATATATACATCACCGAAATGAATCTGATCAGCAGTCCAGCTAACTATCATAAATGCAAATATATATATATATATAAATTCTATAATGATTGATCTCTATACACAATCAATAAATTATACACTTTGATATTCTCATCTTGTTCCTTCAACTCTGATTGACCTATATTGCTTCACTTTTGTTCTCAGAATTAGCACAAGCAGAATTATTTTTCTGTTCTTTTTCTTGTTTTTCTTTCAGTTTCTCTTCCTGATCAATCACATCTTCCTGCTTCAACAAGTCAATTATATCTGAAACTTGTGACGAGTTCAACATCACATTTTCTTTTCCTAGTAACTCTATAACCTGAAATACAAAGTCAATGAAAAATGAATAAAGACACTTATTCTTATCCAATATAACAGTTCAGTATATTAAAATCCACCAGAACTACAGATACTAGAATTCTTATCCAATATAACAGTTTAGTATATTAAAATCCACCAGTACTACAGATACTAGAATTCTTATCCAGTTCAGTATAACAGTGCAGTATATTAAAATCCACCAGTACTACAGATATTAAAATTCATTAGAACTACAGATACTAGAATTCTTTTACAGTTCAGTATATCAAAATCCACCAGTACTACAGATATTAGAATTCTTATCCAATATAACAGTTTAGTATATTAAAATTCATTAGAACTACAGATACTAGAATTCTTTTACAGTTCAGTATATCAAAATCCACCAGTACTACAGATACTAGAATTCTTATTCAATAGAACAGTTTAGCATATTAAAATCCACAGTATTACAGATACTTAAATCATAATCCACAATAACATGTCATATAATACTATATTACAAATGACTTTTAAATAAAATTTGTTAAGATTTGTAGGTGTGAGAAAAATTAACGAAATTTTCAGAGTTCAAAGGGCAATTACTCCAACAAAAATAATGGTATAGTACTGAAATTCAAATTTGACTGAGATAATACTTAATCCCAACTATGATACATGTGTATAGATCTAAATAAAAAACATTGTCTAAGATCAACATGAATTTTATAAAAATTTATTGAGAAATGTAGGCTTGAGAGTGCTTACAATGTCAGATACATGCACACATGCATGGATGAACGAACACCCAGTATTTATGCCCGCTCTGCATTGCAGAAGAGGACATTGAATCGCCTCTGATTACATATCAGACATAGATATATATGATACATAGATATTGATATCAAAGTACATATGACACTTTAAACATATGTAGTCCACACAAAATAGTCATAAACAAATCAAAATATCAAATTCTAATACTAAGTTTCAGATTCTGTCATATATAGTGGAATTTCGTTACGTCAAAATTGTATGAGTGGAAATTCCAGATATGTCACGATTGAAAGGCCTGTCAGGATATTTATGGTTAGAACAATATATCAATTAAAAATTTTGGTTATCTCGAATTCTGAATATCTTGAAGTAATAGTGGTAGTCCTGTGAGTTTCGAGATAAAGAGATTCCACTTTATTTCTTTAAAATATAACTTACCTTTAAAACATGAGAGACATCAATGTTTCCATCCCTGTCTTCATCTAACACTTGTACTATTTTTTGTAGTCTAGTTTCATCTGACACTTTCTGAATCCTCTTCATAGCTAGCACCAGTTCATTGATACTTATGACATTTCCTCTGAAAGGTCAAGGACAAGCAATAGTGTGAGTACTCCTTTGAAATATTTCAGATTATATGTTAAAAAGTTTGTGCATTTGTGTATGTGTGCATTTGTGTTTGACCAAGGGAGATACATTTGGTGTATGAGTAGGTTTCATGAGTTCATATAAGTAATTTTTTTTCATTCATTGAGGTTCGATATACATGTCTTCATGTTTGACTTTTCAAAGTCATATACTATAGATCTCACTGTGATTTGTTTATGATACATGTACAAAGACTTACAAGCAAAGAGATCAACAACCCATAAAAGCAAATGAAAAACAGAGATTCTAATATCAATTTTATTTTTGGTTGGGTGTGATTATTTAAAACTGTAAGTATGGTAATTTCAAATGATAACTGATTATAAAGCCATAATCAATTGCATCTGAAAATGAACCTACAGATTTTTTATTATAATCAATCATTGTTTCATCACTTCATCATAGCGAAAGCAAGAGCAGAGTAACTGCAGAAACACATAGTCATGCACATTTTGTACACAGCACTCTGACCATCAAAGATAAGTATCAACCCAGGAAAAGGGGAACAGAGGTACAAATATGGTTAAAACAAACAAAAATCAACAATGAGAAATAACTCTTGAAAAACAGATCATTAGAGACTAATTTTTGTATATGAGGCTCTGTCTATTTGAGATGCATATCAAATATATATATATCTGCACTACATAACGTCGACAGCCTAAGTGAAATATTGACATAGATTTGTCCCAAAAAATAAAATCAACAATTTTGATTGCTGAAATACACTGTAACTAAAATAAGGGTGGTAGGTGTGCAATTTTGGTACGCAACAACCCATCTACATAGGAAGTATAACTGCATCAAATATGCTGAAACAAGGAAAAGAAATGACTTTGATTCGACCAGGAAAAATAAAATCAACAAAGGGGAATAACTTTAAGAATAAGGTTATAGGTTTGTAATTTTTGTATGTGACACTTCATTTCCATTTAAAAGATGTTTAATTGCATCGCATTGGGTAATTCTGGACAAAATAAAAATAAAATAAGCCATTTGTATAAAACTGTCATTTGATGCACCTGCTCAAGGCTGGTTTATGAACAGGTTTAGTTTTAATGAATTAATTCACAAACTTTTTGAATATAGCAGTCGTGTATACAAAATTTGAAAGAAAAATGATAATTAATACATAAAAAGAATTTTAAAGATGTACCAATGTGCCTTTGAGCCTTAGCCCTTTACATTTGCAAACTTTATGTGGTTCCATATGGGGAAATAAATTCCTGTCAATTTTGGTTAAAAGTGACCCATTGGTTCCTCTTCAGAAGAAGAAGTAAATGTGTAAAAGTTGTCTACGCACAATACAGTAGATGACCCATGACAACTGACAAAAGACAATCACAAAAGTCACCATAAGGGTAGAAGTTATCCAATCAAATCAACAAATACTTTTGTAATAAGGGTAGAAGTTACCTAATCAAATCAACAAAAACTTTTGTAATAAGGGTAGAAGTTACCTAATCTTTTGTAATAAGGGTAGAAGTTAATCAACAAAAACTTTTGTAATAAGGGTAGAAGTTACCTAATCAAATCAACAAAAACTTTTGTAATAAGGGTAGAAGTTACCTAATCAAATCAACAAAAACTTTTGTAATAAGGGTAGAAGTTACCTAATCAAATCAACAAATACTTTTGTAATAAGGGTAGAAGTTACCTAATCAAATCAACAAAAACTTTTGTAATAAGGGTAGAAGTTACCTAATCAAATCAACAAATACTTTTGTAATAAGGGTAGAAGTTACCTAATCAAATCAACAAATACTTTTGTAATAAGGGTAGAAGTTATCTAATCAAATCAACAAAAACTTTTGTAATAAGGGTAGAAGTTATCCAATCTAATCAAATCAAATCAACAAAAACTTTTGTAATAAGGGTAGAAGTTACCTAATCAAATCAAATCAATCAAAAACTTTTGTAATAAGGGTAGAAGTTACCTAATCAAATCAACAAATACTTTTGTAATAAGGGTAACAAGGCATCAGAGTAGAAGAACCTAATCAAATCAACAAAAATTTTTGTAAACAGGATAACACAAGTGGACGAATTATGAATTAAACAGGATCTGTTTATTAATATTTTTTTACAAAGGGGAATAACTGTGAAAACAAGCATGAGTTAAAGTTCTTCTTCACACACTCCTCCTCGATGTGGTCTTGACGTGTATGAAGTTTGATGAAATTATCATGCATTGTTTGAGAGTTATGCTCTGGACAAATATAGTATGTACTTACTTACATACGGGCAGATCCCTATATCCCCTCGGCGACTCATCGCAAGGCAATAATAAGTGTAGAAGTTACCTAATCAAATCAACAAAAACTTTTGTAATAAGGGCAGTGGAAGTCCACTTTTTGTATGCCATACTCTGTCTACCCAGGATGTATATCTGAACCAAATATGGAAGCCTAGTTGAGAATATGAGGAAGATATATGGATCTGAAGAAGCATGTATGCAAAATATCTTGAAGAAACCAATACAATTAAGCTGACCTTTTTGCACGAAGACTTTTCAACATCTCCTTTCGTTTTTCCTCATCTTGTTGCAGTTCTTGACTTCTTCTTAGCTTGACTTCACCAACCTCGATTTCTGTCTGAATTTCATCCTTTTCTTGATGAAGTTCCTCGATTCTTTCATCTAACTGTTGTATAATACGATTCACTCGTTTTGCCAATCTCTTTGCTGACTTGGACTCTTTTAAATCTTGCTCAGTTCCACCAGAGGCAAGAATTACTGCACGCAAATCTTCCAAATCCTAAAAATAGAAACACCCTGCTGTAATGCATGTAAAAGTGTTTCTTTTATCGTTTAAGCTGCCATGATAATTCAAATTACTGATAGATCAAGATCATTATTACACTGTCTGAAAGGTGATTCTGAAGACAAATGGTCTCTATAGACTGGTCTCCCATATATATATATATATATATATATATATATATATATATATATATATATATATATATATATATATATATATATATATATTTTATGAATTTAGACAGGCACCTTTAATAAGTAGACTTTTGTTTTCTGAGTTGTATCATAGGAAGATGTCCCCTATAAATGCACTACTAAGGATATCTACCTCTTGATACTCCTCAATGTCCTCTTTCAGATCATCCAGTTCCTCTTTATCAATATTAAATTGTTTTTCTTCTGCAATTTCTTCTAAAGCCACCTCAATTTCTGATAGGTCACGGATAGTTATCTTTTCTTCTTCACTCTCTGTGATATCTTTCAGTTCTGTAAAAGAAGAGAAAAAAGATATACCAAAGAGTAACACACTGTAAGTGATATTTTTTCACAAGAATTTCATTTTCTATATTAATCCAGGCTGTTTCATTGACAATGAGAACAAGAAATGTGTCAATATAAACTATACATATTATGGAAACATTGGAGTAAAAAACATTCTTCAAATTTTGTTTTGCTGACAAATTCAATAAAATCATACCATAGTTCTGTTTGTTTTAATTTTGTTTATCATGTTTACATGTGTCTACAACAGTACGTACCTTCCCCCGGCTGTGCCTCTAACACCAGTGATGGATCAGCTATACTTTCTTGTACCTCCATTGCAGTTTTAGCAGCAACAGCTTCTGCCATCTCCAGCTCCAGCTTAAAATAACAATACAGATTATACTGAGCACATCGTTGACAAATCATGTACAGCTCAGCTTGAACATTTCAATTAGGAATTACCTCAGGTATGAAGTATGGCTTACCGCATCCAAAAAATCAAATTCATGATAGGACACAATGGTGTTGCACATTTACGAAAACTACAAAGTCTATAGGTCTATACAATGACAGAAAAGTGTGTATGTGTGTGTGCATTTCTATGAAAGCAAGGCATGTGTGTGTTCATTTCTGTAAAAAATATAATAGCATTATCATAAATCAACTCAAGGAGTGTCCATATGACTGTACCTAACATATTGGATCAACAATCAAACCAAGTAAAAAATTTAGGTGGGTTCACTACTTTGGCTGACAAACTGCTAGTTTTAAAGAGTACAGGAGAAGAACACATGGATCAGGACAACACTCACAGAGAACAGGAGAGGAAAACAGAGATCAGGACAACACTCACAGAGTACAGGAGAAGAACACATAGATCAGGACAGCACTCACAGAGAACAGGAGAGGAAAACAGAGATCAGGACAACACTCACAGAGAACAGGAGAAGAACACATGGATCAGGACAACACTCACAGAGAACAGGAGAGGAAAACAGAGATCAGGACAACACTCACAGAGTACAGGAGAAGAACACATAGATCAGGACAGCACTCACAGAGAACAGGAGAGGAAAACAGAGATCAGGACAACACTCACAGAGAACAGGAGAAGAACAAAAAGATCAGGACAACACTCACAGAGAACAGGAGAGGAACAAAAAGATCAGGACAACACTCACAGAGAACAGGAGAGGAAAACAGAGATCAGGACAACACTCACAGAGAACAGGAGAAGAACAAAAAGATCAGGACAACACTCACAGAGAACAGGAGAGGAAAACAGAGATCAGGACAACACTCACAGAGAACAGGAGAGGAAAAACAGGATCAGGACAACACTCACAGAGAACAGGAGAAGAAACAAAAAGATCAGGACAACACTCACAGAGTACAGGAGAAGAACAAAAAGATCAGAACAACACTCACAGAGAACAGGAGAGGAAAACAGAGATCAGGACAACACTCACAGAGAACAGGAGAGGAAAACAGAGATCAGCACAACACTCACAGAGAACAGGAGAAGAACACAAAGATCAGGACAACACTCACAGAGAACCGAAGAAGAACACAAAGATCAGGACAACACTCACAAAGAACAGGAGAAGAACACAAAGATCAGGACAACACTCACAGAGAACAGGAGAGGAAAACAGAGATCAGGACAACATTCACAGAGTACAGGAGAGGAAAACAGAGATCAGGACAACATTCACAGAGAACAGGAGAAGAACACAGAGATCAGGACAACACTCACAGAGTACAGGAGAAGAACAAAAAGATCAGGACAACACTCACAGAGAACAGGAGAACAACACATAGATCAGGACAACACTCAAAGAGTACAGGAGAGGAAAACAGAGATCAGGACAACACTCACAGAGAACAGGAGAAGAACACAGAGATCAGGACAACACTCACAGAGAACAGGAGAACAATACATAGATCAGGACAACACTCACAGAGAACAGGAGAACAACACATAGATCAGGACAACACTCACAGAGAACAGGAGAAGAACATATAGATCAGGACAACACTCACAGAGAACAGGAGAACAACACATAGATCAGGACAACACTCACAGAGAACATGAGAAGAACACATAGATCAGGACAACACTCACACTTTATTGAATTTCTCACCATTAACCAGCCATGCAATAGTTAAATTGCGATTCCTGATTAAGCATACCTGCAATTCATACTATCTCTTATAATACCCCAATCATCATCCATGAATGGTAATTAATAATACTTTAATGAGATTTAAAACTCAAAAAAGTGCTGATATGTCAGATGACGAACCAATGACATCGGGTCATGCTTTAAATAATTACACCTCCAATTAACCAAATAATGTTTCAGAGTCCAAATGCACTTACTAGATCCCCAATAAAATGACAAAAGTTGTAATAAGGTAGATAAGAGAGAATGAGTATGACATTGTTTGACTTGTTCATGGATATGCAATGCATGATAATCATTTGGTCAAAACTTTGTGCTCATATGCTGATCATTATGCCACAGAAAAATAAAACTGTATTTCCAGTGGCTCTACTATGCAATAGGGCTGGAAAGTCTCGTTAATATTTATTTCCGGTTTATGACTTCCGGGCACCATAATCAATGCCCCTCTGTTTTGCCTATGGCCAAACAATTTAATTTTTATGATCAGCAATTTATAAAGATATGTTATTTAACCACTTTAATTAATTTCCCCAAAGTTATAATCAATCAATGTCAGAAATTTTATTTAATTCAACAGTTTTTCAATACTATTTACTTGAAATTCTCCTTAGTGTATCACAGAGAAAAAGGAAAGTCCTGAGAAATTCAGAAGTCGTAGATGGATTCTATAATGCGAAGTGGAAAAGCATAAAATTGATTTCAGTTTTGGCAGAATCCAATTTTCCATTATTTTTAACAGCAATTACTTGTTATAAAAGCAATCCTTAGTGACATAGTACACTTATTAAACACTCTGTCATCGCGCAACTGTAACCATGTCGGTCGACATATCTGGGGAAGTCATACTGTCAGAATTGCCATAGACGAAATGCAAACTCGTTTTCACGAGAGAGTGTAGCTAGCACAGATGTAACTTTGGAATGATTTTGAAGAAGGTTTGGGCTATTAGCATCCGAATGATACAGATCCGTATAAATATTTATTTTCATTACTTTATATTTTTTTAACAACGTCATGTTACTTTTTACTTAGTTACTGCCCGGGAGTTGCAATCTCTCAGCGGTCATGTGCCGAGACTTTCCGGCCCTATTTGAACTTCTTGAGATCTCACCTGTTTTTCCTTTTCTTCTTCCTCTTTCTTAGCTTCGTTTTCCTTTTTAATTGCTTCCTCCTGTTGTCTGATGACTTCCAATTTAGCTTTGTTGTCAACCTTCTCTCCATACATTTCGGACAACTTTACTTTAGCCTCGGTTGTCTAAAATACAGGAAATAAATATAAGCAGAATATAAATAGCATGACAGGAATATTATCTCTGTTTTTAATTACTGAACAGTTGTTAACAGGTCCAAATTTTGCAATTAAGAATACATATATACTGGAATGAATTATGAATAGAAGAATCCATTAATAAAATATGGGTTTTTACAGTAACTGTGTCCAATTTAGTTGTTCTCACGATGTGGTTATACAGAACTGTGGGCTAACATATTGATGACATTACAGTTTAAAATGAAATGTGTATCATTTCAAGTATTACAGCAACAAATTAGCCATGTGGTCAACTTCCATGGCTTAGAATATTTAAATGAATTTTGAAAGAAAAATATCCAATAGAAGCACCTTAACATAATCTAGAAAACCAGTAAAATGTCTGTCCATGTGTTAACAAAGGTTGTCCAGGGAAAATATCCTACAGAAGCACCTTAACATAATCTAGAAAACCAGTAAAATGTTTGCCCATGTGTCAACAAAGGTTGTCCAGGGAAAATATCCTACAGAAGCACCTTAACATAAACTATAAAACAAGTAAAATGTATGGCCATGTGTTTACAACGGGTACCAAAAGGGAAAATATCAATATGTATATTCTTTACAGGAAATTTTAAATACAACCCAATTCAATTCTTCTGTATCATGAATTGAGCTAGAAAAAAAAAATCAATGACATACTGAAATTTTATGTAAAATAAAATTAAGGCAAGTAATTTTGTTTCCTGGACTAAAAAATGACATACAGCAGTATCTGAGAGTTTGGATATGGTTTCTGTCAACTGTTCTGTAGTAGACAATTCTTCTGGAAGATACAAGGCTCTGGAAAGCAGTAGAAGTGATGTTGGAATTTTCTCATTGAGGTGTAGATCTAGCCACTGTTGAAGCTGGAATCTCAACCTCGTTTCTGGCATTCCAAGGGCTCTCATTCCACGAGCTCTGCAAGCTGCCTGTAGTTCCCATAATGTTAGACTATTAATTCCTTCTCTATGTATCATCTGAAAGTAAATAAGATGTTTATATTAGCATAACAGTAAGTAAACCTTATCTAAATATTACCATAGTTACAAACTCAAGGCACACTCATATAGGTGTATTCCTTTCTGAAATCTGATCAACTCAAGAAAGTATGACACCATAAATTCAAAGTACATATCACAAGAATTTTAAGGGTCATTTGGATGAAACTTAAAACTGAGGTCCCGTGTCCCGGCAGGCAAGGCATGTAACAGAACCCTCATCTGTTGGCATCAGTCCATAGCACAGGTGTAATTTGTGGTATTTCTCCTAAAACTACATATAAACACAGTATATAAAAAAACAATAAAATCATAACAAATAACAAGATTTTTACATAAGTTTTTTTTGGGGGTAGAATCTTATAGTGGAAACTGTAATCTGTATCAAACTTAAAAGGGTTCATATCACAGAAGCTTTTGTGGAATCTTATAGTGGAAACTGAAGTCTATATAATAAACTTAAGACAGTTTATATCACAAAAGTTTTTGTAGAATCTTATAGTGGAAACTGTAGCCTGTATCAAACTTAAAACAAAAACTTTATCATTGTATTTTGAAGTAAACATCATTTTCTTCAGAAATTTAGTACACATGTTCTATGAACTGACTGTTTTGTATGGAGACACACCTATAATAGACTGTGTTTGTACAATAATTGAACCTGTTATGTAGAAATACAAAAATGTGATAAAACTAGATTTTCAAAATATGTGATAAACCTGGATTTACAATAATTGTGATAAAACTAGATTTACTAAAACTGTGATAAAACTAGATTTATATGTACCTATTATGTAGATACAAAAATTGTGATAAAACTAGATTTAAATTCAACTGTTATATAGAAATATGTCAAATTTGTGATAAATAAAAATAGATTTATATGTATCTATGATATAGAAATATGTAAATTTGTGATAAAACTAGATTTATTATGTCCCTGTTATACAGAAATACATTGTTTGTTTGTTGTTGTTTAATGTCCCACTCAAGAACCTTTCACTCATATGGAGACGTCACCAAATGCTGGTGAAGGGCTTCAAATTTTGGCCTATGCTTGACACTTACGGCCATTGAGCAGTGAGGGTTCTTTAACGTGCCGACACCTACTGTGACACAGGACCTCAGTTTTTACTGTCTCATCCGAAGGAAAGGAAACTAACCTGTCACTGGTTTGTTTGACTTGTTTAAACTCATGACCTCACACGATCAAGAATGCGGTGAAGCGCTTCTAATTTTGGCCTACTGAACCAGGCCAGCTCACAGAAATACATAAACCTGTGATAAAGCTAGATTTGTATATACCTGTGATATAGACAAATGTAAATTTGTGATAAAAATATATTTATATTTACCTGTTAAATATAAATACATAAACTTGTGATAAAACTAAAGTTATATGTACTGAACCTGTTATATGAAAATACAAAAACTTGTGATAAAAATTGATTTATATGTACCTGCTATATATAAATATGTAAAGTTTTTATAAACTTAGTTAGAAATTCACCTGTTATATAGAGATACAAAAATGTGTGATAAAAATAAATTTATATGTACCTGTTATTTGGAGGTACTTTAATGTGTAACAGAATTAGATTAGGGTCTTGAGGAAAATGCAGTGATACCAAAGTTAGAGAAGATGAAAAATCTAAATTGATTGGTAATATGATAGGGAAGCATATAAAAACTGTTTGAATCCTCTAAAATAAACATTTATTACCACCGTATCAGAGTTACGGCCCTTGGATCACTCTTTTGACGCGAAGAACAAAAATACCACAAATCTTGCAAGAGTATAGGGACAATGTGTAAATAAAAACAGAGTAGCTTGGTAGATTGACATGGATGTAAAATATGCCTGTGAATTACTGCATCACAGTAGAGTGTATCTGGGATAGCAGAAAAAAAAGATTTTACCATTTGCCAAAAGTTTGCAATAGTCCCAAAAAGTGGCTAGATTTAATAAGATGAGAAGAACTTAAAATAAATACTGTGTCAGACACTTGCCATGAGGCAAATTTAATGTGTTGGTAATCTCACACAGGTCAACAAGTTCATCTTTTTTCTTGTTGGAATGTTGAATTCCATTGGACTACAATATTTACCCTAAAGAATTGCATTGTAAACAACGACAATTTGTATTTGCCGCCATGTTGAAGTTCATTTGTTTACAGGGTGTTCCAGATACTATGATATATACTTTAATATGAAGAGTTCCACTAATGGAAATAAGACGTATTGAAATAACTGTGACCTGTTGTCTTTTACCTTATCATCAGTAAGCAGCTGGCGAAGTTTCATCCGAAGTTGAAAACGTAGTATCATATCAGTACCTATGGTTGGTAAACTAAGTACACGGCACAAAGCCATCAGTTGCTCTCGAGACAGATTGTCTAAAGTTATTTCATCTTCAAACAATTTAGAAAACTTCAGAATCTCACTAGTTGAAACTTGAATGCCTTTACTTCTTATCTGTAGAAAATGAAACATATGTTACAGAAATATCAACAGTTCTTAACGTTATACTCAGCACTTACAGAAATAAAGATGCCTCAACCTCTATGATATGTAATAAAATGTGATAAAAAAAATCAAAATAGTGTTTACAATGTAATAACATACAGTGAAACTTGTATATAACGACCTTCTTAGGAACACAAGAAAACTAGTCTTTATGGGGAGGTGGTCTTTATACACAGAGGTTGATTTGTACACAAATGTTACAATTGGGGATAGCAAAATTCAGTCTTTGTGACCAGGTGGTCTTTTTACACAGGTGGTCACTAAAGCAGGTTTTACTGTATTCCAGTTACTTGTCTAGATTCATCAGCCCAATTATCAAGTACAGTACTGTTATGAATTGTCAGATAAAACTCTTTTAATTTAAATAATGATTTTTAAATTCTCTGATTCGACAGTACCGATAGTTCAAACCACAAAATAAAATGGGAACGATAGTTTAGATTACATGTAGGTTACAACAAATACAAATCACGTAACCTCCTTTTGGTTCTTGATGAATTCCATTTTTAAGTTTTTATCATTATTGTTATTGTAACCTGCAGGTTGTGGTCATTCCATTTCTGTTTGTGGCCTGTAGTTTAAGGAACTTATAAAGCGTTTTAGAAAACATAGCTGTTTTTCAACATCCTGAATCTTTATTGAGATGCATTTTTAAATATTATTTTTCAGTGAATAAAAACATTTTATGGTAGGAAAGATGTGAATAAAATCTTATGAAATTCTGTGAACATCATTTTAATGAGTTTGTTAGCATCTGACAAATGTATACATATATCCAACAAATGGAGCTAGATATGTGACAAATGGACATAATATTTGACAAATGGGCCGGGATATATGACAAATTGGTCTAAATATCTGACAAATGGATGTAGATATCCGACAAATGGGCCTAGATGTCTGACAATCTAGATATCTGACAAATGGATATGAATATTTGACAAATATCAAGATATATGACCAAAAAAATCTAGATATCTGACAAATGGATCTAGATATCTGAAAAATATTTGAAAAAAGATCAAACTATCTGACAAAGGGATCTAGATATCTGACAAATGGTTCAAGATATTAGACAAAAAGATAAAGATATCAGAGAAAGGAATGTAGATATCTAACAAATGGATCTAGATATCTTACAAATGAATCAAGATATATGACAAAATGTTCAAGGTATTTGACAAAATAATCAAGATATAAAAGCTATATATCATAAATTGTATAATGACATCAATCCAATGTAGCTTGTTAATACCCTAGGTGTTGACAAGAAAATCAGTCCCCATAAAAAGAAGGAAAATTCTGTGAACTATGGGTGAAATAATGATTGATACATGATTTCTTATCACTGTAGCCAAGCCCAGCATCAATACATGATTTCTTATCATGGTAGACCAGGTCAGCATCAATACATTATTTTTTATCACTGTAGCCAAGCCCAGCATCAATACATGATTTCTTATCATGGTAGACCAGGTCAGCATCAATACATTATTTTTTATCACTGTAGCCTAGGTCAGCATCAGTACATGATTTCTGATCATGGTAGCCCAGGCCAGTATCAATACATATGATTTCTGACTATGGTAGCCCAGATCAGTATCAATACATGATTACTGATCACTGTAGCCAAGACTAGCATCAATACATGATTTCTGATTATGGTAGCCCCAGTCAGTATCAATAGATGATTTCTGATCACTGTAGCCAAGACCAGCATCAATACATGATTTCTGATCACTGTAGCCCAGGCCAGTATCAATACATGATTTCTGATCACTGAAGCCAAGACCAGCATCAATGATTCAATTCATGATTTCTGGTTATGGTACTAGCCCAGGTCAGTATAAATACATGATTTCTGACCACTAAAGCCAAGACAAGCATCAATACACGATTTATGATCATGGTAGTCCAGGCCAGTATCTGATCAGCATAGCCAAGACTAGGCCGAATTTTCTGCCCCGATTTTAAGCAATTTTTTTTTAGGGGGGGTTAAAATCAGGGGCAGAAAAGACCTCCCATATACTTTCTTCATAGCAAAATGTTGTGACATTTTCACAGCAGTTTATCGATCGTTTTAACCATCTATTTCTTATCGCTGACATCTGATATTTGTTGATTCGCTTACCTGATCTTTTAGATTTATAAAAACCATCGTCACTAAGTTGTGGCATAACATATTTCATTCATACAAGACGTGAATTAAAGCTACCCATCATTTTTATTTACATGTCGTCCCGTTTTCCATTTTGAACTTAAGAATATCTAAGACGTTTGCTGATTGGTTGATCATAATTGCATATTTATTATTATCTTAAAGTTAACCAATCAGTGAACAACTTAGTTTTTCTTATATTCAAAATGAAGAAAGATATTGTGAATACAGAAACCGATATGTAGCTAGAATAAACGTCTCATAGATATGGAATTATGTCATGTCATTACTTAGTAATGATGGATTTATAAATTTAAAAGATCAAGTAAGCATATCAACAAATATCAGATGTCAAGGATGAGAAATAGATGTTAAAACGATTGCTAAACTGCTGTGAAAATGTCACAGCATCTTGCTACCAAGAAAGTATAGGGCCAGTGATTTTCTGTGATCGCGCAATCGCGGACAGAATCGCAGAATGAACAATATGAAACGGAATTTGCGTTTTTGAAAAATTTTCTGTCCCGATTTTAAGCAATTTCTTTTTTAGGGGGGTGTTAAAATCAGGGGCAGAAGTCCTCCCATATACTTTCTTCATAGCAAAATGCTGTGACATTTTAACCATCTATTTCTTATCGCTGACATCTGATATTTGATCATGGTTGCCAAGGCCAGTATCAATACATGATTCCTGATCATGGTAGCCTAGGCCAGTATCAATACATGATTTCTGATCATTGTAGCCCATGCCATTCCAGTATCAACCCATGATTTCTGATCATGGTAGCCCAGGCCAGTATCAATACATGATTTCTGATCATGGTAGCCAAGACCAGTATCAACACATGATTTCTGATCATGGTAGCCCAGGCCAGTATCAATACATATGATTTCTGATCATGGTTGCCAAGGCCAGTATCAATACATGATTTCTGATCATGCTAGCCCAGGCCAGGATCAATACATGATTCTGCTATCATGGTAGCCCAGGCCAGTATCAATACATAATTTCTAATCATCTCTTATTGTCATCAGATTAATTATGGCCATTATAATCACTTCCTGTTTCATCTTATCGATTTTTTTTTTTTTTTTTGGAAGCATAATGCTCTGATTTTGATAAATTTTAAGAATATCATGCCAGATTAATAACCTTGGAAACAAATTCAGAAAATTCTTCAGCCATGGGCATATCTTTTTTACTTCCTTGTAGAGCACTTTCTTCAATTGTGTCCTGTAAAAATTTTGCCATTTCTAGTTTCACTTTCAGCTGTTTCTTTATTTTCTCTTGCTGAAAAGATACAAAGAATAATTTATTAACATTTGTAATATGAAATCTTTACTTCTAGAGTTTTTATCAGAAATCATTAGTTCTAGTGTTTGTGATAAAAATCTAAAACTTCTAGTGTTTGTGATATTTACTTCTAGTGATTGTGATAAAAATCTAAAACTTCTAGTGTTTGTGATCAGAGGTCTTTACTTCTAGAGTTCGTAATAAGAAATCTAAAACTTCTACTGTTTGTGATATTTACTTCTAGAGTTTGTAATAAGAAATCTAAAACTTCTACTGTTTGTGATATTTACTTCTAGAGTTCGTAATAAGAAATCTAAAACTTCTACTGCTTGTGATATTTACTTCTAGTGTTTGTAATAAGAAATCTAAAACTTCTAGTGTTTGTGATAAAAATCTAAAACTTCTAGTGTTTGCAATAAGAAATCTTTACTTCTAGTGTTTGTAATCAGTAACCTTTACTTCTAGTGTTTGTAATAAGAAATCTTTACTTCTAGTGTTTGTAATAAGAAATCTTTACTTCTAGGTTTGTAATAAGAAATCTTTACTTCTAGTGTTTGTAATAAGAAATCTTTACTTCTCTGGCTTCTTCTCTGAATGTACTTGGAAGCATATTTGGGAATAATTTCAATGCCACTGGAAGCAAGAACTCCATGAAAGGAATGATGATAAATACCAGAAATGGAACAAGACGGAACAGATCAGCTGTCGTTCTGATGAGCTGTAAAAATAAGGGGAGATAATTAAAGAACAATAAGTATTTACTAGAGTACTTACATGTATAATTATGTTAGTGATAGGAAAATTATACAATTTTTTCAAACATCTGCGAGATAAGTTTATATATGGTATAAAGTGCAAAATTCTTTTCATTCAAAAATTTACTTGAAATGATATTTATTAATACCATGATTAGCACCCAAATTCAAATGGTATATCAATTACAGAGACCTTAAACTCCTACTGAGAAATTACTACACATTTATATATATTACTGATCAACTTCCTTATTAATGTATACCATATGTATTTGTGTATTTATTAATTACCAATTTGTGTGTAGAGTTTTACCCTGTGACAAATATTGTACTTGTTAGAATTTCAATGTTTGGTTTTATACTTAGTACTAGTTTTCTTTTACTTACATCACAAGCTATAGGAGAAGTACAAAGTACAGTTGTTAAAGTAATGCAGCTCTGAAGCTCACAAAACACAAAAGAATTATGTAATTTAGCCTTATATATATTAAATAAGCATTTACTGTGAGAGATAATATTTTTAATATTATGCACCCATCTATCTTACTAATGTATAATTATCATATGTAAATTATATGTACATGTAAATTTATGATACATGTATACACATTAAAGCCATGTTAAGTTGTGTGCTTAATACAGCACAACAATATAATATGTACATGTGTAACAATTGTCCACTGGACACAAGTCTAGGTTTATATTTGTATTCCACTGTATATGATGCACATGTATATGACTATGAGTCGTATAGCTGTGGATCAATAAGACCATAATAATTATGTTGTATCTGTGTTAGGTATTTATACAGTTGTAGCAAGGGCTCTTAAACATGCCTCACCTGTTAGGACACATGACCTACCATAATCAGAAATCATGTATTGATACTGGCCTTTGCAACCATGATCAGAAATTTGAACTCATCTGAAAGCTTTGTGTGTTCCACTTCTAATGTCATGTATAGGACTAACTATCACAAACTGTGTCAAAATTATGTCTTAGGTCTGAGTGACCAAGATTCAAAACAGAACCCCCTGCTTACAACTCAATTGCTCTACCACAAAACCACTGCCCTCAATTTCTAAATATTTAAAAAAGCTGTAGGAAAACCATGATTTTTACCTGTTTATGTTCTCTTCGGGAAAGCGTTTTTCCATTTAACAAGAGCCATAATAACCTTGACGATACTTTAACATCTATTGCCAACAAACGGAAGCCATGATAATAATGTTTTACTTCTGCAACTATTTTTTGCCATATTGTTTTCCTTGGAACAACTTCTTTCTTTGGTTCTTTGGTTGCCTGCAGTTTCACAGATTCCTCTTCAGTTTTCTTTGAGGTTTCTTTTTTCAGAGCTTTAACAGATTTTTCAACAACAGATTCCTCTTTATTTAGGCTAGGTGTGATATGATAGAAACGAACGGAACATAGACTTACAGGAGAGCTTATAGACCGAATAGGTAAGTCACATATAACATAATTGGTTTTAAAGTAATTATAGTAGGTTTGTTTGAACAGTTTTTTATATGTGACTCCTCTGTACTGTGAAACAGGTTCAGTATCATGGGTACTGGTATGGATATATTTATTTCCTATGTTACTGGAAAGAGCCTGTGGTACATTCCCAATACTCCTGAAAGACAGCAAAAATAAGGATTAATTGAAAGAGACAGGAATTTAGCCGCATCTAATCACATGACGTTTTACATATCTATAGCTTCCATAAAATTATTGGAACATCATTCTTAATATTTTAAAACAGTAATCAATACACTGAGAGGAGAAAAGGGAAAACTAAATTGCAGTAAAACAACAAGAGGCCCAATGGGCCTTAACGATCACCTGAGAAAATTTTTGAGTCAAGTTTGGTTAAAATTAGTCCACTGGTTTTTGAGAAGAAGTAAAAAATGTCTAAAATTTGACAAAAAACTTATATACTATCTGTTTACTTGGGTGTCTGTGACTTTGAACTTTTGACATTGTGACTGTGGACTTTGACATTTTGTTAAAATGATTCTTAGATAATTCCTAACAACTTTCTCACCTATCTTTGTATATACTAAAGTCCATTAGTTTTTAGTTAAGCCATATGTATACAACTGTACCCTATTGTATTCAAGCACCTCCTAGTGGAGTGTTTATCAACAGATTTCATTTTCATTCGCAAAAATTGTAGATACTGACTGTATAATCATGCATAAAAAATTTGAAAGTCATAATTATGATCATTGGTTCATGAGAAGAAGAGTTTTAAAGATGTACCAAGTTTTGGTCCTTTTGGCCCCTTTTAGGGCCCCATATGGGTCCTAGCCCCTTTTCATTTATTAACTTTATGCAGCTTCACATGGGGATAATACGTGCCTAGTTTGGTTAAAAATGGCCTATTGGTTCTTCAGAAGATGTCAAAAATGCCTCAAATTTGACAATAAAAGGGGAAATAACTCCAATAAGGTGCAACCTGACAATTTCAGCTCTGTTGACTTTTTTGTAGATCTTTGCCTGCTGAACATTTTTGCTTCTTCCACTTTCTCTTTATGTATTATACTTTTCAAGATAATATAATTGGACAAAACTGTCCAAAACATGAGAAATCCTCTTAAAAGGGGAAATAACTCCCATAAGGGTTGACCCAGCAATTTTGGCCATATTGACTTTTTTGTAGATCTTTGAGTACTGAACAATTTTGCTTCTTTCACTATCTCTCTATCTATGATACTTTTCAAGATAATAGGACAAAACTGTCCAAAACATGAGAAATCCACTAAAAAGGGGAAATAACTCCCATAAGGGTTGACCTGACAATTTCAGCTCTTTTTGACTTTACAGTAGATCTTTGCATGCTGAACAATTTTGCTTCTTTCACTTTCTCTCTATCTATCATACATTTCAAGATAATGTCAAAAAACAGCCTGAAACATGAAAAATCCATTTAAAAGGGTAAATAACTCCCATAACGGGCAACCTTACAATTTTGGTCCTATTGACTTTTTTCTAGATCTTTGAATGCTGAACATTTTTGCTTCTTTCACTTTTCCTTTATCTATTATACTTTTCAAGATTATGTCAAAGAACGTACAAAAACATGAAAAATCCACAAAAAAGGTAAATAACTCACATAAGGGTTGATCTGATTATTTTCACCAAATATAGTATTAGTAGACTTTTGCAAGCTGCTCATTTTAAGGTACATTTTTTTTTCTAGCTTTAAACATTTTGGAGATACATGTATTAAATCAAAAATATCTGCTGACTCATTTGTTCTATATTTAGCCATGGCAGCCATGTTTGGTCCTAGTCCCTTTTCATTGGCAAACTTTATGTGACTTTACATGGTTATACTTCCTGCCAAGTTTAGTTCCAATTGGCCTAATGGTTCTGGAGAAATAGTCAAAAATGTCAAAAATTTGACAAAAAAATCTTATATTTTCAGTTTACTTAGGTGCCTGTGACCTTGACCCTTAACCCATGACCTTGAAATTTTGTCAAAATGATCCATAGATAATTCCTAACAACTTTCTCATATCTTTGTATACAAAAAGTCGATCAGTTTTGAGTTATTAAACAATTTAAAATACAATTGTACCCTGTATTGTTGAAGCACCCCGTTGTGGCTCATTAATGGACAGATTTCATTTTCGTCGCAAACTTTGTAGATATTGACTTTACAATCATGCATACAAAATTTGAAAGTCATCTGATCATTGGTTCATGAGAAAAAGATTTTTAAAGATTGAGTTTTGTTTTTTTTAAGCCCCTTTTGGGGCCCCTATGGGTCCTAGCCCCTTTTCATTCGCACACTTTATGCGGCTTTACATGGTGATGCTGCATGCCAAGTTTGATTGGTTCTTTAGAAGAAGTCGAAACGTGTAAATGTTAACGACACATGATGGACGACAAAATGACAGACAAAAGACGATCGCAATAGGTCACCATGAGCCTCAGGTGACCTAAAATAAGAAATCGCTAAAGGCAGTAATATTAAGCACTGACAGAAATTGAAAATTAAGATTTATGGTGGTGGGTCACAACCCCCATACACACAACTAAGTATATCTTTCCATAAGAAACAAGAATATATATGGTTGGGGGGTGGAGATATGAAAGGTTTTCATAGATATGATATACATGTACAGGTAAATGTGACTTTAAATCTCCCATGGAGTCCAATGTATATCAAGGAATAGTTCTCCTCTTATGGAACATGTACCATAAATATACTGTTCAATTGTTGTAAGCTGTATCATTTTTATGTAATAATGAAATATTAAAAAATTACCAAAGGTTTCTATAGTAGCTATCTCCACCCCCCTTTCAACCCATCAAAATACTACTTTGAATTACTAGTTAAATAAAACAAATGTTGCAACAGATAGTTCTCATTAAGTTCTATCTATATATGGAATTTCAAAGAGGGATAATTAATGGTCTTTTCACAATGGAGCTAAATGCAAGAGCTAAACCAAATTATTGACACAGACAAAACTCCAGACAGATGAACATTTAGACAGAATTTTGTTTCGCAATCCAGCCAACAATGAGACGAATTTGTACATTGTGTATTAACAGTAACATATATCACATGAATACCTGGAAACAGGAATGTGACCACATCTGCAATGAATAAGCACTTTAACTGCATCTGAAAAAATATTAAAATGTGTATTAACAAATACATGTATTATCGATTTTAACTATTTATAGATTATGTACAAAATTTAAACGGACTGTGTATTAATATAATATGCAAATCAGATACCATGTGCTCTACATGTACTTCACAAACATTTTTGTGATAATCTTTAAATCACACATGTTGCATCCTCTTTGCTGTTTACTTTGAATTGGTGTCAAGGGAATATTTTCTAAATATAACATGTTAACCTGTACCTAATGGGTATTGATTGAATTAATTGTATCCGTATGTCAGTAACAATATGTAATATCATCAACTGTACCTGTATGTCAGTAACAATATGTAATGGCATCAACTGTATCCGTATGTCAGTAACAATATGTAATATCATCAACTGTACCTGTATGTCAGTAACAATATGTAATGGCATCAACTGTACAGGTATGTCAGTAACAATATGTAATGGCATCAACTGTACCTGTATGTCAGTAACAATATGTAATGGCATCAACTGTACCTGTATGTCAGTAACAATATGTAATGTCATCAACTGTACCTGTATGTCAGTAACAATATGTAATATCATCAACTGTACCTGTATGTCAGTAACAATATGTAACAATAGTAACAATATGTAATGGCATCAACTGTACCTGTATGTCAGTAACATTATGTAATGGCATCAACTGTACCTGTATGTCAGTAACAATATGTAATGGCATCAACTGTACCTGTATGTCAGTAACAATATGTAATGGCATCAACTGTACCTGTATGTCAGTAACAATATGTAATGGCATCAACTGTACAGGTATGTCAGTAACAATATGTAATGTTCAACTGTACAGGTATGTCAGTAACTGTAATGTTGTACCTGTATGTCAGTAACAATATGTAATGTTATCAACTGTACCTGTATGTCAGTAACAATATGTAATGTCATCAACTCTATCTGTATGTCAGTAACAATATGTAATGTCATCAACTGTATGTGTATGTCAGTAACAATATGTAATTTCATCAACTGTAGGCCTACCTGTATTTCAGTAACAATATGTAATGTCATCAACTGTACCTGTATGTTAGTAACAATATGTAATGTCATCAAGTCAACTGTACCTGTATGTCAGTAACAATATGTAATGTCATCAACTTATATTAGCAATGACTTCTTCTCCTTGCTTGTTCACCTTCTTAATTGGAAAAATTTCAATACATTTAGATACATACAATTTCAGCATAAAATGCATTTTACCACATTTTTATACAGCTCTGGAGTTTTGGAGAATTTACACAAAACACAGTGGGTAAGACACTGTGCAAATCCAAGTGCCTTTACATGTAAATACAATTCTTCACACCTTCAGGGTACAAGTATACCTGATTTAATTTATTGTTTATTGAAGTTTTATATAAAAAAAAAGTAAGTGGGGGAAAACTGCTTTAAAATGTTGGGGCGATGTCTTGAAAGTGAGCACAACTTGTCTTAAAAATGTAGGAAGTTACATACATGTCATAGGCGTCGGAAGCAAATTGAAAGTTGGGGGGCTAAACCAACTTAAAACACACACACGCCAGAAGTGGGGGGCTAAACCAACTTAAAACACACACACGCCAGAAACGTCTTTGGGGCTAAGCCCCAATTTTCAACACCTATGTCTATCTTTGCAAAAAAAGTGGGGGGGCTAAGCCCCCCCTAGCCCCCCCGGCTCAGACGCCTATGCATGTAGAAAACTTTTACCCTGAGTCTATCCAACTAAATAAGGGAAACATCTTTACTACAAAATAATGTCACAGAGTTTAATTATGTCACTCTTTAAAAATATAAACAAACAGTACAAGAATCAGAAAAAAATGACCTTGAAAATTTCCTAAAAACATCTGTTTTGAATATGTACATGTCTTTGTAAAGGTTGACTGGTCAAGCATCAAATTGAGCTGACCAAGTTTGCATATATTTTTACATGAAATAATAGTGGTACTCGACCAGTAGTTGGCTAAAATCAACAGTTTTGACATGAAATTTTCCCAATAAGATTTTTATTCTTATATCTGTACAGCTTGGTTTTGTCTTGTGAATAACAGCTTTCCTTTAGCCAAATGATATGGAGGGGTATGGAGCCATTTATGTTCAGTATAATACTGTGCCAGGCCAGTAGTCAGCTACGCCATTTCTGTGCATTCTGGATGCACCACGAGGTTGTTTTTAAGTGAAAAACAATAAGTTAGATAATAGATGAGTATGAAATAAAATGATTTACTTATACAATGGTACAGGTACAAATTATTGGAAATTTTCTATTTTTAACTTTGTGACTTCATTTTCCCTACCAACAGACACAAAGTAAGGTGCTAGAGAATGGTCAAGCCTATTTCTTTCAATTTTGTCTTTGCTTTGTACTACAACAAAATTTTTTCTATTTTCTGATTGAATACAATGTCCAACAGCAGACAAATGATCTAAACAAATCTCACAAAATCAGATTTTATATAGCCGAAATCATGTTACAGTCAACTACAGGTCCAAAATCAGTACAGTGTACACAAATCCTTGTTTGACAGTAATATTGTTAAGTGTGTTATTACAGTTATTTTGACACACTACCGGTATATCTTTAGGCCCCGGACAGTTTTTATTGGTGGAGCAGAGAACCTGGGCCCCGTTTTACAAAAGGTCGTAAGTCCTAAATCCTAACTTTTAGTCCTAACTACCATGGCAACGCATCGCTGATTGGTCAGTTCCATGACAATTAGAACTAAGACTTAGGATTTAGGACTTACGACCTTCCGTAAAACGGGTCCCTGGTTACCATGTACAGTGTTCCCATACACGCAAAAACCTATGTGATTAACACAGATTCATTAATAAACACGGCACAAAAACAAAACACACCTCGTACATTCACGTGTAGTAGATGCCTAGTATGACATTATCATTTATTATTATATCATCATTATGATGTTAACACTGCAGCGATGTAGTATATGTGTGTACAACACTTTTCCAAGTCTTTCTCATCTTCAAAGACTGTCGCATGATTCTTATCAGTTGAAGGTCACGTTCCAGTGAACAGAGCTTGCAGTGTCCCGAGTGAAGACTTCAACTTCTCAGTGGGGTGCCAAGATAAAGGAATGATTTGAGATCTTTACAGATTTCAATTATACAATTTTTGACTCACTATCTAAATACTCTTGAATCCCAATGCTATCGTAACATGCAAGTCCACTACACCTAGCTGTCAATACATGTTGAACACAGTACATGATGTAGATCTACATTATCCGCATATGATTCAACATCAGATCCACACACACTTGTGTCTATTAATGGGGGTCGAGATAAGTAAAATAAACTTTTTTATTTGCTTTTGATTTAATTTTATGTATCTGTACCCCTGATTTGTATCCTTGTACCTCTATTTTTGCTACCCCGGGGTACAAAAACCCCTATTCTGAAAAAGCAGTGGGAACACTGATGTACCCAGAAAGAGACCACCAACCTTAAGAAAGTAAACTGGCAAACGTTCTCACAAAAATCAGCTTAGGTTCCGGCAGGGCTCAAACCCATGCTGACCAGAAGTGAGAGACTTTATGGTTCAAAGTGCTCTGACTGCTTGGCCACACAGGCCCCTCAAATATCAGTTAGACCATTTGGAGTCAGTCAGATAGGTGGTCTTAATAGTGAGTTTCCACTCTACTTATGTAACCCTGCTATTCCCCATTTGAAAAATTTCTAGATCCGCCACTGCAATATACAATAACATGTATTACATTTCTGACCACATGACAATGTTAATGGTGAAAAATGAAAATAAATAATCTGACTCTACAAAATTTGCCAGGACCCCACCTTAGAATCAAATAGTAGTCCGCTTAAGTTTGTTTTTCCTTTGCCACTTTGGAGAGTACAGCTGGGTTTCTTGCTTTATTTATTATTATAATTAAAGATTCGTGTTTGATTCAGTTCTACATTTATACAAATATTCTATTGCCCAACATTTTTATTCTTTGTGTGAGCTATTCATTTGGACTTTTATGTACATTCAAGTAGTCTACATTAATCATACTGAAAGAAAAACCCAACACCAACAATAACCAACATAAACAAATATGACACACATTCACCTAATGATAATGCTGGCTTGTGGTTACAAGCAGTTACAGGGGCACAAGTCGTTTAATGTGGTACGCATTATGTCAGTTTAACAGTTATAATTATCTAGATATATCGTGCTTATTAAGCGTGTGTTTTATTTCATGGATCAGAATTGATCCGTTATTGCCACAAGCGTACACGGTCCTTGGCACTGATGACGAAATAAACTCCATTATTAGCGATGTCAGGTGCACTCGTCCTTCGAGACTCTCAGAGCCATGTTGGTCGATGACCCTACCATTACCTTTAATAGTAAAGATAAGTCAAGTTCATCAACGTGCAAAAAGTGCAAACATACTGATTGGTGTGACTGATCGCATATTTAACTGAACAAGTCGAAAGGTCATTTTAATCTTTCAGTTCACCGACATAAGCTTGAAACGAAAGCTTGAACCGTCAGAAAATCATATTAAAAAGCAAATTTGATAATAAATTCAAACCGTTAGGTAATCCTTTAGATGTGAGTCCTATGATGTAACGATACGCCATTTGACTTTCTAAAAATATAAAACACCAAAGTGTTAGTTATTTCAGTGCTAGGTCTATTCCATAGTCAATTTCTCATATCGGACCATTTTATTCATTCGGGGTCGTCTAAACGGTTTGGATTTTATTACATGTGTATGCCGAACCCAATTTATATTTAAAAAAAACCCCATATGTTTCGATGTTTCACAAACTTGTTTGTCTTTTACCAAATGTTTAGTGTCAAAAGTTTTCAAAGAGAATATACTTAATATGTTTTTACTTAAAAGAAATAATTTTACACGAATCGACACGATATAACTGAAATATCGTTGAAAGTGGCGTTAAACACAAACAAACAAACATCGAGTTCAATGCTTTAGAACAAGGCTAGCCTACAGACCGGTAAAAAGTAAATAAAGATTTAAGACACACATTCATTAATTTACTAATTAATCATACGTTAGATAAGTTAGGACATGGACTATATAGATACGTTCAAGTAAGTTTTATAGTTACAATAACAACACCTGTAGGAATAAATTTATACGAAATATGAATAAAGCCCAAACGAACGGACTTATGGAAAATACAGAAATTGTTTCAGATGCCACAGATATGTAAACTGTATTGGCAGAGACATACCAGGTCAATTCGAAGTTTAAAATGGATAACAATTACAACCGGTGTTTGAAATCATAATGCATCTAGGCCTACTTTGGTATGCATTATATCTAGGCGAGGAGAATGATTCCCCCATAACAATGCATGATATTCTTCAGTTTTTTATGATCATTGAATGAGCTGTAATAATAGGTTAGAGATACACGATGTATTTGGGTTTAGCATGATTCGGCTTACCATTTTAGATTTTCGAGATGGTTTTTTTTTCAGTTTTGTTTTGTTTTCTAGTAGCAGTGTAGCACTAAAACAAACAACACTATATTTCCAATGATAAATGATCCCTATCTAAGCAAATCGATAGAGTATACAAGTCATAAAACGTATTATATCAACACTATATGAACACTAAAATGACTAACAACGCGAACAAAAAATGTACTCAAATTTTCGGATTTCCCCCTGCTTTATTATCAGTTAAAGATCTGAAAATTTAATCATCAATGATATCCACGGGCATATTTTTTACACATAATGAACGCACCATTTGCATATGTATATGGGGTCTTGTGCTCCCCCCCCCCCCCCCCAAAAAAAAAAAAAAACCCAAAACAAAAACAACTTTGGTCCATCCCGCTGGTATGCCGTTTGTCAATATACTGAAATGTGATAATTAACTCACGGGGAACAATGATTTTGTGCCTGAACGCTAGATAATACCTCATTTGTCTTCCGAATTAATCTATCAACGAGATATCGTTTTTAACGACAAAGAGGTCAAAAATAACTGTCTGGAGGATACTAGAACGACTTTCCCCCCGATTTTACTTTTCAGTCTGCTGATCCGACCTTCTTTTGAGAAGGGCAATCAAATTGATTTACTATCAGATCGGGCCTACTAGGCGTATTTTCGTGTCTGGACGCAGATAAATGCTTCCAAATTAAAAAAAATAATGCTTTTATTACATGCGTAAAACACGACCCTCTAATGAAATGTTGCCTCACAATTAATCCAACACTTGAAATTTTGCGTAGTGAGCAGGGATAGCGTGCCCCTAAAGTTGATAAAATAGCTGCAAAAACTTTATTTTTTCAGTAAAATTCCAAAACTTTTCGCGCCTCGATCCGCTCGGCGAATGAACGTTAATAAATTTACACCCGCTCAAACTTTGAATACTCAGTCTGCTTTTGATGATGTCTGCATTGCATCACAATAAGTATAATTTTATGTCACCAGCCTAAAAAACATCCACCTTTTAATTTTTTCTGTATCCGCCACTGATGTATATATTTATTGCATAATCAAACGGCACGTGAAAAAATTTTTTTACAGGCAAAAACATTTTCATAAAAAAATCGCTCATCCCACATTTGTTTTGCTTCCTACGCCACTGGAAAAGTAAAAATTGCGATGTGCCATTAGACAGACATAAGACTCCACGAAAATAAGGCCCACCTTGACATTTTAAAGTTTGGTAGCCTGTTGAGCAAATATGTTTTGTCTGTAATGTATGTGACTTAAAATCGTTTTGAAATTGTTATAGGTACCTACAAAGTATCAAAGTATTAACATTCCAATAGCACCACAAGGTAACTTGTGTGGACATCATCATCATCATCATCATCATCCAGTTATGTTGTAAGTGCTCCGTACAACACTGTGCAAGGGGGACACCTGTGCGTTTCTTTTTTTGTAATGCATATCTCATCAAAAGTAGAGTGAGAATTTTAATTTGGAGGGATACAAACTTGAAGAATATTCGCCTTTTTGATTTTCCTACTTTTATAGAAAAATCTTTAACTTTAGGAGCCACGCTCTCACTGATTACTGCACATATTTCTAAATGTTGGATTAATAGTGAGGCAATATTTCATTAGGAGGTCGGGTTAAACAAATCTTTTATATATATATTTTTAATTTGGAAGCCCGCAGATGTGTTATTCTGCGTGCAGACACGAAAATACGCCTACAAGTAGCAATCTCAATAACAAATCACATGTATTATCCGTCTCAAAATAAGATTGGATCAGCAAAAAAAATAGTTACTTAAAATCGAGGCACAATTTCTGCCTAATACCCTCCAGGCATTGAATTGTGACGTCTTTATCATTATAACATTTCGTTGATAGATTAATTCGAAAGTCCGATGAAGTATTCTCTAAATGTCCGTGACACAAAATCACGGTTTTCCCTATGGTCCAGCTGGAATGTTTCCCAGAAATTTCAATTTTAAAAGCCTATAGAGTTAATTATTACCTTGTGTTTCGTTTTAATCCCGACCAAATATTGCATTAAACTGGCAGACTTATAATTTACCCAGAATAAATTGAGTTTCAACAAACACAAATGTGTGTTGTATTATGAGAGTCCGAGGGCACTTTGCACTCGATGACCCCAAACCCCTTAAAAACTGTTAAAAATAGATAAACCGGGAATTCCCCCGGGCGGCCGCCAGACCGATAGCGTTCGCGAGTCCGATAGTCTCCCCCGGACGTCTATGTCATTAACAAAAATAAAATGTCTATGTCATTTCGGGTAATTTGATCATCGCTTAAAGAAAATGCTCTCTACTTAAAAAACAATGAACATCTTGAGAGGTATAAAGCGTTTATACAATGCTGGTAAATGGGGATATAAGAAAGCCGCCGAAACCGTTTGGGTCTATGTGACGGGCTCGTCGACGGAAGAGCAGACGAGAGAGACCGTCAGACAAAATTTACGACGGGCGTTGAAGGATGAACTCGGGGACGCTTCTTCCGGGATGCAACGCAAGTTAATTAAATCTCAATATAAAAAAATTCTACAGGAGGATCTTCCCAAAGGCGTTACCCGGCTTGAAGAAAAACGAAACGTCAGACGTAAGTTACGACGGACGTTGAACGAAAACCTCGAGGAAGGCGTTGCTCGGGTCGAGCGAAAACGAAGGCAACGTCGCGAGCTCGATTTGGGCGATAGTTTTCAACACTTCTATACCAGCTATAAAAAGGACGTTCGTCAACATATCCATCGAGCCAATCTCAGAGCGTTGTTGGAGTATTTTAAAGACGACTTCATCTCTAAGATGACCGAGGAAGTGAGAAAGGGTTCCATCAAGATCCAAATTCAAGTGGAACAGCGATTCAAGCGAGACATCTTAGAGGTCGGCGGGCAATTCATCACGCAACTCCACAAAACTCGACAACACGCGATTCTGAGAGAAGACGAGATCGAAGACGTGTTTAAGAGCATGATCGAAGAGTTGATGGATTCCCTAGATAAAACCGTTCAGGCGGGGTCTGGATGGGTCATCGACGACGCTCAAATGATCTATTTGAATATTGCCAAATACCAACCGCCCCTGGGAGCCTCCTATTTTAAGTTACCCGAGCGGATCGCGAAAAAACAGGCCGTCATCAACGTTCAAAACAAGGATCAGAGGTGTTTCATGTATAGCGTATTGGCGTGTCTATTTCACGACAATGTTAAACATAGCCATCGTAGACCTCAAAACTATTTACCGTACACCGAGTTGTACGACTTCAGATGCATCGATTATCCAACGCCGTTGAAGCAGATCCGCACATTCGAACGTCGCAACGAACTCACCGTCAACGTTCTCGGGTGGATGGGGAAGAACGGGTTCTTCCCTTATTACGCATCGGATCCTCCCTATCACCGCGAAGTCAATCTGTTGTTGCTAGAGGAAGAGGGTAATTGGCACTACTCTTGGATTAAGAACACGTCCAGATTGATTTCTTCTCACTCAAACCATAATGGTAAATCCTATCCGTGCCTTCGATGTCTCAAAATCCTATCCAGCGAGGAGGTCTATGAAAAGCACAGAGTTGATTGTCGCGGCATCAACAATCCGGCTATGAAACCCATCATGCCCGAGGAGGATAATAATATTCTCAATTTTAAGCATGAGGCTCACAAACAACCCGTCCATGCCACGATCTACGCCGACTTCGAGTGCATCGTTTCACCCCTCGACGAAGAGGCTGGAGATAAAACGACTAAGACGTCGCGTCACATTCCGTCGGGATACTGTTACGTCGTCGTCTGGAGATCGGTCAATGGAGTCGAGAAGATCGAAGAGCCCATTCTCTATCGCGGCGATGGCGTCGTGAAACATCTCATGGATAATCTGAGATTAGAAGAAGAGAAGATTAAAGACGTCGAGAAAAAGAAGCTTCTCATGACAGATGAGGATGAAAAACGTTTTAGAAAGGCTAAGCTATGTCACATCTGCGGAGACGAATTCTCGGGGAATTTAAGCGCGTTTATATCTCTGTGGACTCGGAGAAAGAAACTTCTTCAAGAACTGAACGAATTACCCAGTCAGGAACGTCGCGACGTTATCAAGACCGCGATCGATGACATCATGAAAGAGATCGGCTCCGGGAAATACGATTTCATCAAGGTCAGAGATCACTGCCACGTCTCCGGCGAGTTCCGGGGCGCCGCTTACAACAAGTGCAACAGGTTATTGAGAAGGGCAAAGCACATCCCCGTCGTCTTTCACAACCTGCGAGGATATGATTCTCATCTGATATTAGCCGAGATGGTGGTAGTCAGGTCCATCAAATGCATTCCGATGAATCAGGAGAAGTTCATCAGCTTCTCAGAAGGTTCTTTGCGATTCATCGACAGTTTCCAGTTTTTGTCGTGCGGTCTGGAGACTCTGGTTAAAAATCTAAAGGACTATCCCATCACGAAATCCGTATTCGGCGAGGAGGACGTCTCGCTCCTGACTAGAAAGGGAGTCTATCCCTACGAGTACATGGACTCGTACGCCAGGTTCGAGGAGACGTCCCTGCCACCCAGGGAAGCCTTCTACAGCACGCTGTCGGACGCCGAGATCTCTCCGGTGGAATACGAGCACGCTCGGAACGTCTCGCGCGTCCGAGGATGCAAGACCATGGGCGATTACCACGATCTCTATCTGAAGACAGACGTGATCCTGCTGGCCGACGTGTTCGAAGAGTTCCGCAACATCTCTCTGAATCACTACGCGTTGGATCCCGCTCACTACTACACGGCTCCAGGTTTAGCCTGGGACGCGGCGTTGCTCACCTCTAAGATCGAGTTGGAGCTGTTGACCGATTACGACATGCATCTGTTCGTGGAAAAGGGGATCCGAGGCGGGATCACCTACGTCCCGCAACGTCATTCCAAGGCGAACAACAAGTACTTGAAGGACTACGATCCCTCGCTACCGTCCAAATACATCATGTATCTGGATGCCAACGCGCTCTACAGCGAAGCCATGTCTCATCCCCTGCCCTACCGCAATTTCGAATGGGTCGAGGACGTGCCCGATCCGTGCCGTCCGCCGGAAGGAAAGGGTTACATTCTCGAAGTCGATCTAGAGTATCCGAAAGCGTTGCACGAATCGCACAACAACTATCCGCTCGCTCCGGAGACGATGAAGGTCGATCCCGACGATCTGTCCGACTATCAGAAGGGACTGATGAAGGAGTACGAGATGCGCGACGCGGGACCCCAGAAGCTCGTTCCCAATCTCCGCGACAAGAAGGAATACGTCGTGTACTACGAGACGCTGAAGCTCTATCTGGAGCTGGGACTGAAGCTGACGCGAGTGCACCGCGTTCTGCAGTTCGACATCTACTGCGGCCTGGCGATCTTGGATCTGTCCAAACGTCTGATGTACGGCTGGTATTACAAGCACTTGAAGGCCAGGTACGGTAGCGATTGTAATCTGCTGTACACGGACACCGATTCGTTGATCGTGGAGATACTGACCGACGACGTTTATAAAGACATGCTCGAAGACGAGGACGAGTACGATTTTTCCAATTTCAAAGACGATCATCCCTACGTTCCCGCGAACAAGAACAAGAACAAGAAGGTGATCGGCAAGTTCAAAGACGAATGCGGAGGGAAACCCATCAGAGAGTTCGTCGGTCTGAGACCCAAGATGTACGCCGTGTTGATGGACGACGAAAGCGTTACCAAACGAGCGAAAGGCGTGAGACGATGCGTCTTAAAAAATAAGATAGACTTCCACGATTACAGGGAGGCTCTCTTTCACGACGTCAGGACGTCGCATCCGATGCACAGTCTGAGATCCATCAAACAGATCATCTACGGGATCCGACAGGAAAAGACGACGTTAGATCCCCTGGACACTAAATTGCGCATTCAGGAGGATCGCGTTCACACTCTCGCTTTCGATTAATTTATAATTTCTATATCATTATAAATTATTATTCCACGATCAGCAACTCTTCTCGCACGAAACCTCTCGTCGGCGTCTTGGGATTTCTTCCAGGAGTGTCCTTCAGGTAATAGACGTCGATGCCCTGCATGTTGAACTGTCGTTCGATCTCGTGTTTGTCCACCGACCAGACGGGATCGGTCGCCCTGCGCTTCTGCGGAAGGTAATTTCTCACGGTGTCGTCCTTGTTCGCCTCGGCGGGTAGGTAGAGAAATCGGACTTTGTTGAACGGTCCTATCGGCGATCGGGCGGGAGAGTGCGTCTCTATCGGTTCGGGAGAGTGCGTCTCGTCGTTGAGCGTCTTCACGACGTCCTCCAGTCGTTTCACCCATTCGGTGATCACCTTCTTCGCGGTCTTGCCCTTTCCCATCTTGTTCGCCTTCATCTCTTCGGCGTACTGATGGGCGAAGAGCCGTTCTCCCAACGTCTTGTTGAATCGTTCGACGATGGCCTGGTCGCGATGGACGTCCACCCGCCCCGTCCTGATCTTCGCGTTGTGACGTTTCATGAGCGCGCGGACCTTTCCCATGAATTCTTTACCGGGATCGACTTGTAGCAACTTGGGATACGTCAGTCGTCGTTCGTAGATCCGTTCGAAGGCCTCCGCCACGGCCTCGCTGCTTCGGACAGCCAATGCTTCCGCCTCCTTGTGCCGCGTGCCCACGTCGGCTACCGTCAACGCGTATTTGTACGTCTTCCCGTCCACCCTATCGTGCGGCAGGTACAGGAGATCGGCCTGGTGGATGTCGTTTTCTTTTACGTTTTCGAATCGGGGTCGGGCGATCTTCTTGGGAGCGGGGAGATAGATCTGCCAGACGTCTTGTTTTTTCAAGAAGTCGAAGGCTTCCTTCTCGCCGACTTTAGCCGCCTTGGCCAATTTCTTGACGGCAGTCCATCCCTTCCAGTAACCTTTGGGGCTGTAATAGATCTCTTCCATTTTTTTATTTTACGTCGTTAATTTTTTAACGCCGTAGAACACGAGTCCCGTTCCCACGATCACGAAGAGGAGTTCCTTGTCTTTTTGTTCTTCCGAGGGCTGATAGAAATCGCTCAACTTCGGTTCGGGCGGCATCGCCGCTTCTTCCGTCATCTGCGAGTAGAGTCGCATGGCGGCTTCCACTTCTTTGTAGGTGTACAGGGAATGTCCTTCCTTCCTGAGTCTCTCGTTGAGAAAATCTAATCGCTTCGTGCGTTCGTGATTCCACCGATCTCTAGCCGCGGTCAGTTTTTCCATCGCCTCGTCGTGTCTTTTCTGTTCTTCGTGATTCGAGAATAGAAATTGCGATCCCGAGAAGGCGAGAGCATTGACTACCGCGCCGCCTATCATCATCGCGATCGTTGCCATTTTTTTTTTTTTAAGTTTTTTTTTTTATTTCATGATATCGGCGGGAATGACACCCTTCTTGACCAGCATGTTTTTGGTATACTCGGCGAGAATGTAGTCGACGAAGACCATCCCGAGATCCTTCGGATCTAGATCCAGCTTGGGCGACGTCGTCTTGAGGAACTTCTTGGAAAGTTGCGCGTACCCGGTGGCGATTCCCGTCACGACGGCCGCGTGATACGCGGTGTTGACCAAATCCTTTTCACTCATATTATTTTTTATATGAAAAAAATTATTATTTATCGGATTTTACCGTCCACGTCGCGCCGTTGTTCGAGTTGTAGATGTCGTCGCAGTAAGTGTCCATCGTGACGAGCATGTGTCCGATGTCGTTGTGGATGAGGTTTTCGTCGTCCGTCGTGTGATGGTGGTGATGAAGGACGTGAGCGTTCGCGTCCTCGTCGGTGTCGTAGCCAGTCGCGTAGGAATGAATATGGACGTGCTCGATTTTCTTGGTTTTGATGACGTTCGCGAGCGATCTGGTGACGGTGATTCCCGCCGTCGCCGCCGCCACCGTCAGCGCCGCCGCCGCCACCGCCATCGCCACATTCGACGTCGTTTCCGCGAACGTTTTCAGTTTGAGGGTATACATTTTTTTATACCGGAAAATATTTTTTTTAAATACTTTTCGTAGGAGTCCTACTCGTAGGGGTTATGGAGGTGGCGGTGAAGAAAGATGTGACCCGTCTCGTCGCCTTTCTTTCTGTCCAACACGTCGCGGATATGAACGTGGACGTGTTCGACTTTCTCGTGTTTTAATACGTCCGCGACTAAGAGCACGCACATGCTCGTGGCGACGATTCCTCCACCCACCATCGGTAGCGCTTCCAAAATATTTCTCATTCTCACACACATTTTTTTATAGTGAAAAAGATTTTTATTTAATACATTTCGTGGGATTGGGTTTGGAGTCTTCTTCTTTAGGTTCTGGAAGAGGAGGAGGAGGAGGAGATGTCGGCTGCGGCGACGGTTGTTTTTTCGTGTACAACAACAACACCAATCCGACCACGAGTCCGCCGGCCGCTAGCCATTTCCAGCTATCCTGGCCATTGGTCTGACTATTAGTCAGGCTATCCTGGCTATTAGCATTGCCAGAATAGCCATTAGCATTGCTATCCTGGTCATTAGCATTGCTATCCTGACCTTTACGACTCCACCTCTTTTGCGCTCCCTTCTTCCCCGCTTCCTGACGTTTCGGATTCTTTTTCGCTAGGAGTTCTTCCTGACGTTTCGGATTCTTTTTCGCTAGGAGTTCTTCCGGATTCATCGTCTTTTTCTATATCCTCCGATTTTTTAAATCCCGTTATATAGCGACTGGACGTGGCGGCGAGGCTGAGAGGGGCCAGGTAGGAACCGAAGTGGTGAAACAGGCTACAGCACGCTTCGCCGATGGCCGCGTCGAGGAAGGGGTCTTCGTTCAGTTCTTCGATCAGTCGAGGCTCGTTCTGCAGATCGAAAAAAATATTTTAGACTCTGGGCGTACAGCGTGATGATGGAATTGGCGATCGATTTACTCATGCGCATGCCGAGTCGCGCGTTGAGCAGACGATTTAGATTGCCCAGTTCCTTGTCGTTCATCTTGTTCAGATCGGCGACGGTCACGTCTTTTCCCAGGAAGTGACGCGCTCGTCCCGATCCGACGATGGTCGATAACCTGTCCTTGATCGACTCGTCTACCGTCGTCGCGCCGGCGGCAACGTTCGTTAGTATCTCGTCCACGTTCATGATTCTTTTTATAAAAAATTTTTTTTTTATAAAGAATGCAACAGTCTTCTCAACCCGCGTTCCGTGCGACGATACCGTTCCAAACGTAATAGATGTAGAATTAAGAAGATGACGATCAAGGCGCCTAACGCGACGAACGAGAGCAGCGCGAAGACGATCATTTCGGTGAAGCGTTTCATCGTTTTGTAATGCTCAGACTTAACGAGATGTCGACTTGTCACCGAGAAGGGTGCGGAGCTGTTTGCGCAGATCTTCCGTCTCGCGACTCGATACTTTTTTTACGACGTCGTCGGCTTTGTATTTGGCGTACAGTTTGTCCTTCATCTCGCGATACTTGGTCAGTTCGTGGGACACGGTGGCGAATTCTTCGTCCGTGATCTTCCCGTCCTCCAGCGCGCGACTCACCAGATCCGTGATGGAATTCAGTTTGCTCTCCGCGAGTTTGACGATCTTCAGGTGCTTCTCCGATTTCTTCAGCAACACTCGTCGGATTCCCTTCATGACCAGTCCCACGGATCCCACGGTCACGGCCACGATCTGCAGAGGTAAGCCCGCGATGGGTACGGCGAATCCCAGTCCTCCCACGACGAGACTTCCCGCGATCAGCGCGCCGTCGACGCCGTCCGCGGTGTTGACGATTCGCTTGTATTTCTTGTGCACGCTCTTCCGCGTCTCGATCTCTCGTCTGAACGTCTGCTCGATCTCTCCGATCCGTCTGAGACGATACTCTTGCGGATCGGGTTCTAACGTCGGGTATAACGTCTCTTTGTTGTTACTCATCTTTTAAGAAAAGGGGGAAAATTTTTTTATACGTCGAGAACGACGACGCCGTTGACGGATCCCGATTTCGATCCTTTGTTCACGGCGAAGTTGAGGACGTCGCCCGCCGTCACCCTCAACGGCGGATTCAGCGGGACGATCTCGCCGGTCTGGGTCCTGAAGGTTCTGTATTCCACGTCGTTCAGGACGAGCGTCACGTCCAGTTCGCCCAAGAGTCCCAGACGGATGACGTGACCGTCGAACAACATCGTCATTCCCAGCGTCGGTCGGAGTCTTCCGTTTTTATTCACCTCGAATTGGAAGGTGTTCATGATGCGACGGTTTTTGGCCAATGCGGTGATCTCTTTGGCGTCGTCGAGGTCTTTGAGAAGTCTCTCGTTCAGGTCCTCCACCAATTCTTCCCTTTCCACGTCTTCCCAATGGAATCCCGATCTAGACACCTTTTTATTTTTTAGAATTTCTTAAATTCCAATAGAACGTGAACGGAATGACCGTGATTGTCGACGGGGTTGCCTTCCTCGTCTTTTAGACGTATCGTCACTTCCGAGATGCGATCCCGTCTCAACGACAGGAACACGGGATGTTCGACGTCTTTTTCGTACAACTCGGAAAATTTCACGTTGGGACATGGCAGGGACATGAGGATGTCCTTCGCCGTGCCGTCTCTGACACCCTCCTCCAACTCGTCGAGATGGACGTTGAGGAGTTCCACCGGCTGCAGGTTGACGCTCCGGCTAGCGGAGATGGATCCGCCGAGAGCCGCATTCGCGCGAATGCCGAGAATCTTGCCGATTTCCGGCGGAAGCACCACCGCCGTGCTACCCGACCCGTCGATTCTCAATCTCATGGTGGTCTTGTCCAGGAACACCTTGTCAAAGTATTTCGCGAGAAGTCGTCGTAGGTCGGTGAAGCTGTACGACCCAGCGTGCACGCTTTGGACTTTGGGTCTGTCTCTCCCTACGGCGTAGCGTATCTCCACGTCTTTCTTGACGTTGTACAACCCGTTGTAAAGGCGAATGGACTTGACGCCCACGCACCACTCGCCGTTCTTCGCATTATCGACGTAACGAGAGAGTTTCACTGGTTTTTCGATGTCCGTCACGAGATAGAACATTGCTGTTTTTTTATATAAAAGTTTTACTTTTATATAAAATATACGATGAACGTCTACGAGTACAGAAAGAATCTAAATCTATCGTCGTTCGACGTCTACGTCAACGCGACCGAAAAGTTTCGCGCGTCGTTCGAGAACGTTTTCGACGAGTATAGTAATCCAATGACCCTCGAGTATAATAGCGATTATTATCGCGCGACGTTGAAACGATGGTACCTGCAGTCCATCGGCGGATTCTGGCAGAATCAAGTGAATTTCGCGGTGTGGTGCGCGACGACGGGATGCGGGGTGACGCTGGACATGGGAAACGATCACCTGTCCAAATCGTTCTTTAGCTTCCACATCTACTATCAGATCAGAAGAGTCCTGCAAGAACTCGCCGCACCCCTACCCTCCGATCCGTCCTTCGACCGTTATGCGAACAACATCGATAAGGGAGCGTATCGGAGACTCTGTCGCGAATTCGACGTCCCGGTCGAGACGGTTTGGAAGATCAAGGGAAACATCTTCGGAGACTACAAATCGAAGTGGTCTACCTTCGTCAACGATCGATCGGAGGGATTCACGACTCCGGGGTTGAGAAGATTAGACGCGTCCATTCGGGTCTTCGTCTGGGCGATCTTGGGAGCGCAGGGTCAGACGAGGACCTCGATCGCGGACATGAGCGCCACGTCGCTGGACGCCAAGAATCAGTTCCTGGCCAACGTCGAGGACGCCATCAACCGACCGCTCGACCTGCCCGCCGACATCTCGCGCTACGAAGACTGTCTGAAGTACGCCAATTCCAAGCTCGACTACGTCATCCATCCGGGGCTCTACATGCTGCCCAGCGACATGGAGCTGAAGATCGGCAAGAACATCGTCGGTTACAATAACGAGATCGTGATCGCCCCCGACACCGCGACGACGGGAACGAACACCGACCTCAACGCGAAGACGTTCGCGAAGATTCAACCGCCGCAGATCAAATCGCCACCCAAACAAGTTAAACCACCTTCTCCATCGCCACCCAAACAAGTTAAACCACCACCACCGCAGAACAAGCCACAGGACGATCACGAGGATCAGAAGACGGCCGTCTTGGTTATATCATTACTTTCTTTTCTGGTCTTCGTCGAGTTTCGTTAACAACCAGCCGACGACGACCATGCCCAAGACCCATAGATGTTCTCCCAACCACATCGCCGTCTTGCCGAGCGTCGACAGGATCCAAGACACGATGGCGCCTAATATACCGGGTAACGCCTCGCCGAACTTGACGGCCAGTCTCGCGAGTAATTTACCGATCGCGTCCAGCTGTTTCTTGATCCATTCCTTCGCTTCTTCCTCCTTGTTGGGAGGTTTAGGAGGTGGTGTGGGCGGTGGTGTGCTCGTCCCCGGAAGGAGCAATTCGACCAAGAAACCTATCGTCATGCCGATCGCCGTCAGGACGCTGAAGATGGTGATACCCTGTTCTCTGAACAGATTGGCGATTCTCTCTCTCAAGGGGAGATCGCTGTCGAGTAGTCCCTTGATCGACTCTCTTATGGTATCCAGTTGAGTCTTTAACTGCCCTTTCAGATCTTTAATAGTCTCTCTATACAGCTCGATTACATCGCGCGACTTCTTTATCTTCCCTCGAGCTCTTCTTTTTTCTCCGGATTGTTTTTGAGATCTTCGGTCCATTCCGTTATCAATCGTAGATGTGTCGCTATTTTACTCGCACTGTTACGTATTTCACCGCGAATGGTTTGTAAAGACTTATTCAATCCCTGCAGTTCTCTCAGGGGAAATTCTCCCTCAAAGTCATCTGCGCGGAGTTGTGTCGATGTATCGACGAGGGTGTTTATACTACCCGATAGGTCTGCTATTACCTCGTCTAGTTGTTTTGCTTGCGTTTCATCATCCTTTTTTAATACCTCTTCTACGGTGTCGCTTTTATTTTTTACTTCTTTTACCTCTTGTACAGGAAGTTCCATCCTCATACCCATCGCACTTTGAAAATTAGCCTTATAACGTGATGCCGCATAAAAACCTGTTCTATTTTTATACGTTAATCTTTCCCACTCCGCTCCCCATTTTACCCATAAGTCACCTTGTTTCGATGCTTTAAATTCGTAAGAAGCTTTAATACCATAAGGAGATTTGGCTTCTTTCCATTTATTCACTAGTGCAGCAGTTTCTTCTTCAGCCGCTACATTCTCAACAACTAGATCGGGAGGCAGATCTTCTCCACCGGCCCAGCTAGGACCTTTCGTATTATCGTAGAAAGACGTCTCCGCAGTATTTCCAGGCTCATCGACTGTATTCGAAGGTTTATCTTGCAGTTCAACGTTCTCATATTCGGTGTACCAATCATCATCGTTGCCTCTTGTATCGCCCCATCCTTGATTATCGTTTGGTTTATCGTCCATTTTTTATAAAACGCTTTAAATTTTTTTATTACGTAATAGAAAAAAGATGATGAATTACGGACACGTTCTCGATCCTAATAGGAAATTGCGCACGCCCTTCGGTGTGAAGGGCATACGCCAAACGGTGACCGTGTCCCACAATCCTTCGAGCATCGAAGAAAACCAAACGTTGACGGTTCGCTTTCCCAATCTGAGCGATGACGATGTCATCGTCCCTCGCACCACGAAACTGTGCTTCGACATGGAAGTCGCCGTGGAGGGCGGCGATCTCACCAAAACGGGTGTTTATAATAATCTGGGGCGTAACATCGTCAAGAAAATCGAGGTGAAGATCTCGGGGAACACCGTTCAGAGCATCGACGATGCCAATAAATTCTTCGTCTACAACGATCTTTGGAAGATAGAACGACGTAACATGGCCTATCAGGGGATACAGACAAAAGATCTCAATATAATAAGAGCAAAACCCACCAGCTATAAAATACCTCGCGACACCAACGAAGACTACGAAATTGTTGCGACGTTCGGGAATCGCTTTTGCATTCCCTTGGACTTCGAAATCTTGGAGACGAGCGAACCCTTTTATCAAGCGGGGTTACAAAATCGTTTGGAATACATGCTGACGTTTAACGACGCCAAACACGTCGTCTCGACGGACTCCGACGACGCCAATAAAGCGATAAGTTATAAAGCCACTAACATCGCGTTGGAGTTCGAGAAAATCACTAACGAGAATCTCGCTCGCAGCATCAGACAAAAGTACGCGGGTCTACATAACTATTACTTCAACCAGATCTTGCGCTATCGCAAAACGACGATGAGTAAATCGGATAGCATCCTGAACTATCAGATCAACACCCCCGCCAAGTCTCTCGCGGGCATCCTGTTTCTCTTTAAAGACATTTCCGTCGACGATCCCGAGAAATTTTATAATCCGCGAATCACCAAAGTGGAAATGACCATCGAGGGTCAGCCAAACCAACTGTTCTCGGCCGGTATGAGACCACATCACCACTTTGACGAGATTAAAAAGTTTTTCTCCCTGAATCGCGAAAAACGTCACCGAAACGATCGCCAAGGAACTCGAGCTGAGCAACGTGACTCTGGGGAACTATCTCAAAGACCATTACGCACTCTGGTTGGACTTGAGAACGACACCCGAAAACCACCTCCACGGCACGGATCGTAAGTTACAAAACATCAGCGAAGGCGTTTCCGTGCGCATCGAGAAAACACCCGAAACCGACACCGATCCCGTGGACGTTTACATCTTCATCGTCAAGGACGGACAGATCAACGTGACGGACGGTCGTTTCACAGGCGTCGTCTCTTAAGAAAAATTAAAATCCCATAAGAAAAAATGTTCATGCGAGAATCACACGCCGCCATGATCGTGGGTGCCACCGGTTGCGGGAAGACGGAATTCGTTCTCGATCTGCTGGAAAACGAATACAGAGACGTCTTCGATCACATCGTCATCCTGTGTCCTTCGATCGACTTCAACAGGGCGTACAAATCAAGAAAATGGATAGGCGAAGACGTCAAACAACCCGAAGACAAACGCGTCGTCATCGTCAATCCAGTCTCAAAAAACGGTGAAGAATTACTGCAGGACACGTTGAGACACTTTTACGATCTGTACAAGGGCACACCCACGCTGTACATCATCGACGACTGCTCGGCCACGAAGCAGATCAAGAAGAAAGCGGACGCCCTGCCCATGCTGGCGTTTTCGGGGCGACACGCCAATCAGTCCGTCTGGATCTTGTCGCAGCGCTACAACAGCGCGTCCAAAGACTTTAGAACCCAGATCAAGTGGGTGGCGCTCTTCTTCACGAAAGACAAATTCAGTTACAACGAATGCTTGGACGAAAACGACGTCGTGCCCGAAGAGGAAAAGAAACGTCTCAAACACGAACTGTCGCAACGCAAACACTCCAAACTGATCTTGCGAACGGAACAACCGACGGACTACGTGTTCGTCGAATGAAATTTATATTTTTGTGTAAAATATAAATTACATCGTGTGCATTATTATCATAAATGATGCTTCCCCCCAATCCACGTCGGGATCCCACGATTCGTCTTGTTCCCATCGGTGGTTGAAAAAAGCCCATCCTTTTTTTGTGTTATACCAATACACGGTGGGATCCCATGGTTCATACTCTGTGGAGATAGCATTAAAACCAACCCAATAACGCTTATTACACCAATTTACTTTAGAATCCCAAGGCTCGGGATTGTGAGATTTATTATATTCAACCCAATTCCTTAAATTTCCATTGAAACAGGAAGGCTCTTTTGACGGATTGATGAATAATGATAATTTTCGCCAATCGACTTCGGGATTCCATACCTCGTCCTTCTTAAACTCGAGGTTATAACGATACCAAGCGTGTTTATTCCACCAATTGCGTGTACCAGCCCCCACCTCACCCATCTTCCACATCTCCTTGACGTTATCCCACGACTCTCCTAACCCCGTATCCCTGTTATAACATTGCCAATTATAATCATTATACCAATCCCGTTCACTATTCCATGATGCATTCGCTCGATAAAAGCGAAACCAATAAAATTTGTTTCGCCAATCGAGACCCTTTTGCCATTCGTCTTCTCCTCCGTATGCGCGAAATAACGACCAATACGCATGATGATTAGTCGGTTTTTCCCCCTGTTTATGCGGGAAAAAATCTTGAAAATACGGATAGTAATACCTCTCCCGTTCGTGAACGTCGACGAGTTCCTCGTAATATAATCTCTTGAAACTCGTCGGAGCGTCGGATATCTGTTTTTCATCTATAGCACGAACACAAAGACTCTGTAAACTCATCATCGCTTTTCTATAACTTCAGAGTTTCCTTAACGGATGTTCATATTTATTTTTTTCGTAATTCATATTACGCGATGTAATATAAATTACTTTTTATATTTTAGATAATAGTATCTTCCGCGCTGTCTGCGACGGTCGCAGGTCGGACACAGCGTGTGGAGACAGGCGTCGGACATCCAACACTTGCACGACTCGCACAATTTCAACGGCTCGAAATCGCGAATCTTCATCTTTCTGTGATGGTGATAGCAGAAGATGGACTCTGGGAGAGGCGGAAGGGGGCAGGTATCGGAACGTCTACTAGATACGGGCATCATGCACACCGTCACGTCTTCGGCGGTGAATCCCACGCTCTTGAACATCTTTTCCAAAGACATGATTTTTCTAACGAAATTTTTTATTTATTAGAAAGACACGTCGTCGTCTTTTTCAAACGTCTTCATCATCCGATTCCTCTATGTCCGACAACTCTTCTCTTTCATCATTCGTTTCGATCTTGTCGACTACGACGGGGCCTGCAAACATCCCAATGGATTGATTTTGAGATCCTACGAAAGCGTAGTCGAATGTTAATACGGTGTTCACTTTGCAATATTGCCCGATATAATCCTTAGGATCTAAGACTTCTTTATCCATCCTGAATTTAGTGACGATCTTTTTATCTTTCACTCGTAGTTTAGGGTAAATGATATTTCCACCATCTCCTTTCAGTATATGGAACTCCTCGACATCCTTCCGTTTCTTAAAAGTTTTTTGTTGATTGATAGCTTCCACGAAGACAGCAAGCTCTATTCTATCTAACACCTTCTTGAAATCCTTGTCTTCATCCTCGGATAATTTTAACGGTAATGTGTAAGACGGCTTATAAGTCGCATTAATTCCGTACGAAAACAAAACGGGTGTTTTCAGTCTGAGAGGTTGACACTCATCTTCGGAATACTGATACAAGATTTTGAGAAAATAACCGTTTTTCCCTTTACTTGGTGGTCGTATCGTCATCTTATTAATGTCAAATCGTTTGACGCTGACGGTACATATTTTTTCTCCCATCTTCTTCTTTTTATGTCTGTTAAGAATTTCTTATGTTATAGACATTTTATTTTAATACCATATGAGATTTTATTAAAACGGCGAGATTTTAAAATCTCGCCCGGACGTCCCCGCGAAACGATCGGACTCGCGAACGCTATCGGTCTGGCGGCCGCCCGGGGGAATTCCCGGTTTATCTATTTTTAACAGTTTTTAAGGGGTTTGGGGTCAACGAGTGCAAAGTGCCCTCGGACTCTCATAATACAACACACACACAAATGCATGAGCATGATGAGGAATTAAGTTTGAAGAACATTTGATTTTAAAAGATTTTTAAAAGCTCTGGGAAGCCTTTTTCTGGATTCCAGACACGTGTGTTGATTATATATATATATATATATATATATATATATATATATATATATATATATATATATATATATTTAAACAATGAATGTAAACAAATTGGGGCGGGGTTCCTATACCTAAGGGCAACGATTGTTGATTCGGAGCCGTTTACCTGTAGCATTGACTGAATGATTCAATATCTCTTTCTTACTCTGGTTTTACATGTCTGGACGAGCTCTTTCTTACCCTGGTTTTACATGTATTTGTTTTATCAGTGTTTTACGCCACACTCAACCATATTTCAATCATGTGGTGGTGGCCACTTTTTAATGGGGGGGAGAGAGAGAGAGAGAACCAAACTACAATTTATGTAGGCTACCCGAGTAGAAACCACCGACAGAACCTAAGTTAATTTTGTGAGAAACTCTGCCAAATCACATGCGGGAGCCAGTGGTCTCAGTCTCAAAGAAAACAATGATCTAAAATCCGGTATTATCTGTGCTAGGACCATTGCAGACCTATTGAAAATATGAAGAGCTAACAAACCCCACCTTTATTTTCTTAAAATGTAGGCGTAACTACACAACAAGTTTATCACCGCCCATCAAGTACACATTCGTCTAGTATTATGTGGAAATATCAAATGGGAAGATAGACGATAGGTAAAATAGATATTAAATGCCAATTCTCCCCTTACCTGTGAAAGGTACATGTATATTACACCTGTCATTCACACAGTAGAAGGCAGCCTCTGCCAACAGACGTGAACATAATTATAGTAAAAAAATATTATATAAACGTAATATATACTAATCAGATGACACTCATGGATTTTCAAGAGTGACAGAATAGCAATGACAACAGTGGTGAACCTTTAGATTTGTGACCCTCCAAAATTGCAGTCTTCAGTGTTGAAGTCGAGGAGACAATTGAACATTTGTTATGGGAATGCACTAGGGTACAAGGTCTTTTAAATGAATTTGAGCAATTCTGCTTTGTGACATTACAAATAAGAATTGTATTTCATAAACAGAGTTTCCTTCTCGGAAAAGAAAATGGTAATTATGTGGAAAACTTGATATTAATGCAAATATTACATATATTCCATGAGATGCTTAAATAAGCAATTAACTTTACAAGGACTTATGCATGCTATTAAAAATTGTATACTAACAAACCATCAAATAGCAATTAGTAACGGTAATCTACAAAGATTTAGAAATAATTGGGGAAACTGGTTGAATATCCTATAAACTCACCTTTCCTACTAACCACATAACTATATTATACCATAGTGGTATGCATATACATGTATGATGTCTCATAAATGAAAATTTATGTTTGTACTTTAAACCATATAAGTCTAGATATGTTATTGTATACATGTAGGTAGTTAAAACTTTTTTCGTGTATATACTACTAAATATATTTATGTCATTACATAGTGGTACAAATTATTACAATTTACAATTTTTATGTTATATCTATATATATATAATGTGAGCATTTGTATGTATATTCACTGATTTTAATACACTTTAGACACAACTTAGCTATATTTTTCCAATTTGCTATAATAGCGTTGAATAAATTTATTTAACTCACCATTACCTCTGTGGCAATAATTAAGATTAATGCCTAATATATCAGAAATACTATACAACAAAGAGTTTGTAGCACATGTAGACAATATATCAATATAATCATGATTTTATACCAAACAAAACCATAATTAGTGTACACATAAAGGGAATCATTTCTTATTATACTTTTTGTCTTTTACATGTATTTGGATGGATGAGTGTATGAGTGTGTCGTATTGTGTCTTTGTCAATTAAATCTTACATGTATATACCTATTGTACTCGAATATCATTGTTGAATATTTGGAAAATTATTTAAAAAAAAAAAAAAAAAAAAAAAAAAAAAAAAATTGCAGTGTTCAGACTCCTGAACCTTTAGATTCATTGGTGGACTTTCAGAGACAGCCCCGAGCTATCATACAAATGGATATTTGGATTTATTTATTCAAAACATTAAAATGCCAGAATTTTAGATAATAACGTCATCTGATGACAACCTTTGAAATAACCATAATTTGAAAATTCTGTTTACTCAAAAGTGGGTACCATATTAATCACGATTGGCCTACTTTATTTCTTAGACTGGAAAATCAAATTTAGATCAATGAACTGGATGATAATGAAAAATATAGTTATGTTTTCTTACCAAAATACCCATTGGACTGTAAATGTATACGAGTCCAGACCAGGTCATCAAAAGTGATAGAATGTAGAAAGATGGGATACCCACCAATACAAATTACAACTTCTTCCGTTCTTCCAGGGGTATTGGTCCAAGATCTTATTATCAGTCAGACTCTTCCTTACGATAATGATATTGAATTCCTAACAACCATATAAAGACAAATACTTCTATGGACCCTTAGCATGTGAAAACCTGTTCCCAATACAAATGATCTACATGTATCCTACCCCGATTTTTCAAGTGAAAATTATATCAACTGAAAGGAACTGATATCTACACATAGATCAGGTTTTCATATTCTACTCCAAATTGAAATTGATAAAAGGAATACATGAGCAAAGAGATATGGTGCTTAAAATGACTCTGTGTTATTCACATGTGATGTCAATAGCAGGCCTGCAATATCTTGGCAACAGATGATCAAAATATGCAAAATTTGAATAATAACAACTTCTAAATGATGATGAATAGAAGCTTTACTTTGAAACCTCAACCACATTTAAACAGCAAATAACACTAACAACCCCCATAATAACAAATATCACACAGTGGGTCATTATTTATAGACAATAACCAAAAAGAAAACATCAAATTGTAATGCCATCATTGTGGATTAGTCAAGAAGAACATAAACATACCAAATCCTTATACCTGATTGGTATCATATATACAGTAGAATGTTGTATATCTGAACTACCAAAGAACATCATATATCTGAACAACCAAATCAAGAGCTGTACTTCTATACCTGATTGGTATCATATATACAGTAGAACATCATATATCTGAACTTCCAAATTAAGAGCTGTACTTCTATACCTGATTGGTATCATATATAGGCCTACAGTAGAACATCATATATCTGAACTACCAAATCAAGAGCTGTACTTCTATACCTGATTGGTATCATATATACAGTAGAACATCATATATCTGAACTACCAAATCAAGAGCTGTACTTCTATACCTGATTGGTATCATATATACAGTAGAACATCATATATCTGAACTACCAAATCAAGAGCTGTACTTCTATACCTGATTGGTATCATATATACAGTAGAATGTTGTATATCTGAACTACCAAATCAAGAGCTGTACTTCTATACCTGATTGGTATCATATATATACAGTAGAACATCATATATCTGAACTACCAAATTAAGAGCTGTACTTCTATACCTGATTGGTATCATATATACAGTAGAATGTTGTATATCTGAACTACTAAATCATATATACAGTAGAACATCATATATCTGAACTACCAAATCAAGAGCTGTACTTCTATGCCTGATTGGTATCATATATACAGTAGAATGTTGTATATCTGAACTACTAAATCATATATACAGTAGAACATCATATATCTGAACTACCAAATCAAGAGCTGTACTTCTATGCCTGATTGGTATCATATATACAGTAGAATGTTGTATATCTGAACTACTAAATCATATATACAGTAGAACATCATATATCTGAACTACCAAATCAAGAGCAGAACTTCTACACCTGATTGGTATCATATATACTGAAAAGGTTAGAAAATACAGGAGAGTATTATCTAGGTTTACATAAAAACTTGACTATTATTGTTCAGTAGATGAATAAAGCAAAATCAACATAAAAAACACATGTACAAACTTAATAAAATAACAAACATTTAAAAAGAAATGCAAAAACTAGAAAAATATACATAAAATAGGTGCAAAATTTATGCTGTACATTTATAAAACAAATCGTTAAAATGTATTAAATACTGTAAGTGTATTTAAATTAGCGCACTCATATTTTAGCGCTCTAAGAGGGTATAGACTTATTAGCACAATCTTAAATTCGTGCAAGTAATTTCATCAACTTTGTTGTGTATACAGAATGACAGGAAATTTTAGCACTGCCCTTGAATTAGTGCAATGACTTGAGCGTGAAAGGCGCTAAAATTGGAATACCGCTAAAGTAAGTACTCGTACAGTAGGTTTAGATATACATAGATTAACTTGTATTAAACAGAAAAATGCAAAGTAAAATATATTATCTAGATATCTACATCATTATCATATTGAGTGAATCAGTAACAGATATGCACCAAAAATTCTAGATACAAAGAAATACAGTGGAAGCTCACAATCAAGACGACCTAAATGACTGATTCCATGTTGTCTGATTAGTGAGGTGTTACATGTATATTTTTGTATTAACTTATATAAGTGTCTGTAAGTATTGCACATTTGTAGTATTCATTTTATACATCAAAACTGAAGAGAAGCAATTGCTGATCAAGTAAATACGATAATAAATATGTGATTGCAGAACATTATTCAGACAGAACTTGGTAACATAAACATAAGTTTTCAAATATACACAATAATACAGTACAGTGAAATCTCGTTATGTCGAAATTGGATGAGTCAAGATTCCGGTTATGTCAAAGTTGAACAGTCAGTCCCTATTTTATTACTATACATTGGAACCTCTCCTAATGTCCACCTCTCTTAGGAGACCACCTTGCATTTCAGACCACAAGTATTCAGTCTCTTGATAAACATTTTTAAATGAGTACAGAACCTCACTAATCAGACCACTTTGAGTCAGTCAGTTAGGTGGTCTTAACAGTGAGGTTCCACTCTATCATGTTTACATCTATACTACTTTATTCTGGATATCTCAGAGTTTTTATCTCGAAATTTTGCCTATGTCGAAATATATTTTAGTCCTAAGCATCTAAATATTATGGAATTTTCTAGTCAAGGTAAACAGGTAAGGCTACACCAAAATAAAATCTTGTTCTTCGGATTTTTTTGACAAAAACAAAGTGACGGCGAGCAAATTTTTTTTAAAAATTATGTCAAGCGAAATTTATTTTTCCAATAATATTTTTAACTCACACTCCATATTAAAGATTTTTCATTTGCATGATTGCTGTAAATTATGTATTTTTCTGTATATTTAGGTGATATTAAATACTGTGGAAATCTACATGTATAGATGTCTTATTTTCAGCCAGTCACAATTTCTTTCAGTGAATGGAATGTTTATGCCTTGATATATACTCTATATCTGCATCACCCTTCACTTCCCAGAGAGATAAAAAAGATCAAAATCTTTAAAAAGAATTATTCAATACAATAATGTAAGAGTACAGTATTATACAGTGATAAAAATATTACTACTTGGAATATTACAACTATTGATTTAACAATAAACTTTAAAATTACTTGGTGTATTGAAAATACAAAAAGTTCAATTTGTTGTGTGAAGTTTATAATAATTTTTAAGTTTTCACTGAGCCCATCAAAATTTTGTTTTTGCTGAATTAGAACAAGATGTAGTAGCACCCTCTATGGGACTCGAGTTTTAAAACAACAATTTCTATAAATTTCAGTCCAACTTCTTTCACAGAGTGAAATATTGTCATTAAAATGCACACTGACAACATCTGAGGACTTAATGTCAAACACCACCACCATGTTGATAAAATTGAAATTGTTTTGCAAGATTGATTCAGTTACCAAAAATAAAAAAGTTATAGTTACATCTAATAGTCATTACATTTAAGTTTAAAAGTAGCATTTTAAATACTTCCTTTGATTATTTTGAGCCCATACATGCATGTTTTCTGAAAATTATACCATGTTTTCGGTGATTTGTACCATGTTTTCGGTATATACCGTGTTTTCAGTAATTCGTAGTATCCCATAATTTCGATGTTCATGAGCCATAAATCGGCATGATGATGATGAGGCCTAGCATGTCGTCCTTTGAAATACATGTAACTTTTTTCAAACAAATCACCAAAAGTCATAAACTTCTTCAAAGAAAGAAAGAGTATTTGGGCGAATATTTCTACTTATTATCCCACACAAAAGTGAAGACATTGATCGATTCATCCATGATCATCATCAAGTGTCAATCTATTTATACCTAGTCTGCAAAATGAAACGGAACAAATCAAAACCGGAAACAGAATTGAAAGGTAAAAAACGAAAAAATCACGGAATCGGATGATTTTTTTTTCGGAGTAAAAAATAAAACCAAAATCAGAAAAATCGGAGCAACGATTCCATCGAACAAGATATTAATTTGTTGTGGCCTAACTAAAAAGTGCTTCAATCCTTTTTAAATAAAGTCCAATAAGAATAGAAATTTGTGAATTGAAAATTTCGGTTTTTCACAAATTTCGGATATCTCAAAGTACATGTAAATGGGGTGGTCCCGTGAATTTTGAGATATAAACCAGATTCCACCTGTATACCACTACTGTAGTTATGAAAATAGATTGTCATTGATGTCTATAAACCTGCTGTAACACTAAACCTGTTAACACCTGTAAATGGCATGGTTTGTCAAACAAATGTGTACCAGTAAATAGATTTATAATTAGCACTGATACAGTCTTCCCTCACTTGTCAATCACTTACCGGTAATATGCAAATTATGTTGCTACAGTTTGTGGATAAATACAATAAATTACAGCAGTGAAAATATGATGATGTACATTGTACATGTAATTTATATACTCCAAAACACCTAATAAATCAATTGTACTGTCTGTATTTGTCCTTAAAAAGGCAACTGCTCTAATAAGGGAGATTTTTCATGTATATGTAAATGTCTGTGCACTGAAATGTCCATCACTGGGCTGACTATAATTTTCTGAAGATAAACCGAAAACCTTCTGTGTTCCTCTATGTTATATTTATAGTAACAAGTGCTATGTTAGTTGATCTGTCAGCATTAAAAAGTTGAGCCTGTAAACTCTAATAAGAACTTTGGAATCCAAACTTACAAAATTCAAATGTTAAATATCACATAATTCATTGACAAAAATTTTGTATATATATAAAAATAAATGAAAAAAATGTAATTTCTAATAGTTTGCACATCTTTATATTAGTACATTTATTTGTACATATAAAACAATTTGAACATGAAAAGAAAATCATTGGAAAATGGCAAGAATTTAGTACACATAGCATGAATTCTGTGAATCAGGTTCAATAATTCTTTTAATTTTAGGAGATAAAGTAGCAATAAGATTTTAATAATTAGAAAATCTTTGATTTGATATGAGCTGGTTTTAGTTTGTAAAATTTGATTTGATTTTGATTTGATTTTTTGTTTACACCATACTCAACAATCTTTCAGTCATATGATGGCGTCCAGTTTTTATTGGCGGAGGAGAAACCCCGGTTACCCGGGAAAAGACCACCAACCTTCCGCAAGAAAACAGACAAACTTTCTCACTTAATTCGAAATGACCCTAGCGGGATTCGAACCAGAGGTGAGAGGCCTTGTGATTTAAAGCACAATGCTCTAACCACTCGGCCACGGAGGCCCCTAGTTTGTATGAAAAAAAATTTAAAAAGTAGAAGAAGTTGATAAGAAAAATAAGTACCGTACCTTCAATATGGACAGATGAGTAAAATTTTGTCATATAGATAAAAAAAGCAAGATTATATGAAGTTTAAGGTACAAATACAATTTTCAATTAGAGAACATACTGCAGTTTCTATTCCTTTATTTCCATTAACTCAGTCAGACGCATGACTAAATTCTGCAGATCTTTGGCTCTTTTCTGGCCAATGGCAAGTACTTCTTCATGTGTTGTGGCTGAACTAGAATCGTAGCTCAAAGAGCATTTGTCCGTTATCAGAGATAAACCAAATACAGTCATGTTCATGTGACATGCTACAACAGCTTCTGGAACAGTGCTCATACCTGTAAGAACAATATCAAAAGATAACAAATTTTCCATACACCCAGCACCCATAGATACATGCTTACGTAAGTTAGCCTATCCACCCTTTAAAAAACTTGTTTGAACATTATGTGATTGAAATAAGCATGCGCCAAATTCTCAGGATAAGCCCATTGTGTCAAATTTTGATTAAAGTTGAATGAATAAAGTCCCTTAACTCTGTAAAGGCAAAAGTCAAAATCATAAGAATAAAACAGTTCCTTGTCTTCATGGAACCAAACATTGTGTAGATTTTCCTTAGGGATTCATGTGATCAAACTTCAGGTATTGTCAAACACTAAAGTTATAAAATTTTACTGAATCAGAATGAAGTCCCATAACTGCAACAGCAAAAGCCATGATTATGAGAATCAAAAGGTGTCTGGAAACCTAAAATTGTGTAAAATTTCAAAAGGATTCATGAAAGCAAACTAGAATCATTGTCAAACATTTCCAAATTTTAAAGAATTTTAATGAATAAAGTTCCATAACTCTGTAACAGCAGAAGTCAAAATCATCAAAATTGCATAAGATGCCTAGTCTAAAGGGAACCTAACATTGTGTAAAAATTTCAAAAGGATTCCTGAAAGCAAACTAGACTTATTGTCAAACATTTCAAAATTTTATAGAATTTTAATGAATAAAGTTCCATAACTCTGTAACAGCAGATGTCAAAATCATAAGAATTGCAAAAAGTGCCTCGTCTAAAGGGAACCTAACATTGTGTAAAAATTTCAAAAGGATTCCTGAAAGCAAACTAGACTTATTGTCAAACATGTCTAATTTTTCATGAATCAAGTCCAATAACTTGACTTTAAACTCATTTTTATTACAGTAAGAGTGAAAACTGTAAGAACCAAAAGGTTCCTAGCCTTAATAACCAAAGTGATAATCGTAAAAATGAAAAGGCACCTAATTTTCATAGAATCAAACATTGTGTCAAATTTGTTTAAAGATTTGTAAAGGCAAACTAAAGTTACTGTGAGATATGCACTGACGGACAAATGGACAATGATATACCATTGATGGATGTATAAATATTATTGAATGTGGCATGGTAAAACAATTAAATTGACTTTTACCTAATTTTATAACAGAAAAAGTCAAAATTGTAAGAATTGAAAGGTCTCATTTTTTAATGAAACCAAATATTATGTAAAAGCATTCAAAAAAGCAAACTTGATTTATTGTCAGACATGTCAAATTCAAAGAAATTTTTAATAATTAATGTCCTATAACTTGATAATGACCAAAGTGAAAATGCCAAAATGGATTTCATGGCTTTCATGGATGCAAACATCACATTAAAATTTCTTAAGGATTCATAGAGGCAAACTTAAGTTATTGCACAAACAGACGGACGTACTGACTGACAACGGTATACCATAATGCATCTGTCATTGACCGGTGTATCAAAATGATTGAATGTGGCATGTAAAAACAATTAACTCATTCACCCCTAGAGACACATATGGACTGGTGTAAGTCATTGATTTACAGAAGAGTCCATTGTTTTTCAGGGGTTGATGAGTTAACTTGTCTTTTAAATCATTTTGATTTTTTTAGTCAAAGGTAATTCGCAGTTTGAGACAGCAACCTTGATATTCAATCAATTTCATACCAACTGCATCAGCACCAAAATTTCTTAATAGCCTGGATTCAGCAACTGTTTCAAATGTTGGCCCTCCAATCATGACATATACACCTTCTCTAAGTAAGTCTCCCAGATCTAATTCTTTTGCCACTTTCTTTGCTAATGATCTTAGTTCAGAGTTATAAGTGTCAACAGTTGCTACAAAACGTGGGCCAAATCTGCAGAAGAAAAATAATCACATTCAATAAATAATTACTTACATGTATATTCAAATGTCAATTGTGATATGAGATTATCACAAAGGAATGATTCAAATTTAAATTTTTTGATCACCTAACTGGTTTAAATATTGGTTGATGAAAGTTACCTGAACGTTATTTACATGTAGCTATGCCCACTGATATATCAGTCTGGGGTTGATGGCAGTTGCCAGAAACGAAACAATTAATGCACTTCTGATAAACATGTTTGTAATTTATTCTAAAAAATCAAGAATTAAAAATATAAATAGCTGTTCTGATATTTGACCTAGTTCTGCTTGAAATTAAATCATAATTATTGATTCTATATTTTTGGAGGTTTACAAAATGATCTGAATGAAGAATGTGCACATTTTTGCATTATTCACTACACAATTTACTGTATGTGCAGAGTTTTTGGCAATGAATAAATACAATCAAAGCTTAATCTTACATAGATTGTGAGCTTGTATGGACAAAATCTTATCTATGTATAAATTCATGTACTGGTAATTATTGTAAAACATGGACTTAAATCAATATAAATAGGTTAAAAACCTATAATTAAGACTTTTTCTGCATGGGTGTTATAAAGTTAACCAAACCTCACAATGATTCTTAGACATCATAGCTCCCTATCACCTCTGTGACTATTAAATGGATTTGAGGGGCCTTCGTGGCCGAGTAGTTACAGTATTATACTGAGAATCATGAAGTCTCTCACTTCTGGTCAGTACAGGCTAGAGTCACATTGGAACCTAAGAGTAGTTACAGCATTACACTTATAATCATGAAGTCTCTCACTTCTGGTCAGTACAGGCTAGAGTCACATTGGAACCTAAGAGTAGTTACAGCATTACACTTATAATCATGAAGTCTCTCACTTCTGGTCAGTACAGGCTAGAGTCACATTGGAACCTAAGCTGATTTTTTAGGAAGTTTGCTAGTTTACCTGCGAAAGGCTGGTAGTCTCTTCCCAGGTACACTGTAACCCCCCCTCATCAAAACCTGACCGCCACCATATAACTGAAAATTGTCAAGTGTGGTGTAAAACACTATTCAAAATTCAAAAATGGGTTTAACTTTGAATAATATAATGTAAGAATTTTTTTTTCTGTTGATAGAAATACTTTATGATAGAAAAAAAGAATTTAGTAAAATTCTGACCAAGAGCCTCCTTGTATTACACATGACATGTCAATTATTTTTTGTAAGTTAGTTACACATACATCACCACAGAAAAAGATAAAACCTTCACCTTGTATCATTTTTCCCCCTGAGAACGCATTCGCCTGTCAAGCCAGGTAAATCAATGTGATCACGTATAATCATAATGTCACCCACATTCCAGTCAGGATTTAAACCTCCAGCTGCATTTGTAAGTACAAGAGTTGTCACCCCTAGAGCCTTCATCACACGTACTGGTATTGTAGTCTGCAAAGCAAATCTCTTAAAAAATAATTGTATACTATGCTGGCCTCCATTTAGATGTTTCAAAGATATCTGTTTCAATGAAAACTTTCCTTATTTTCAACAAAATTTTGAATTTAATCAGATCAATGATAACAAACATCTGTACGAGAAAAACCAAACTTGCAATTTGTAAAAAAACAAAACAGAAATTTCTTGCTAATGTGAATAAGGTGTCTGTTTTGTTTACAATTATCAGGTGCACCTACTTGCCAAATGCACCTAATTACCAGACATGGTAAATAATATAAATACACATACATTTGCATGTGTTGTGTATTTGTAATTTCAAAATTGAAACACATTAGAATAAGGTCATGTGTATAATAAACCCTGATGAAAGGGTCAGAGAAGTCAAAAGGGCCCAAGTTTCTGCACCCGTGTTCAAATGCTATGAACATATGTACAATAAAACCTGACAAGGGGGTCAGAGAAGTCAAAAGGGTCATTTCTGCACCTGGGATTCCACATTATCTACAATAAACCCTGACTAAGAGGTCAGAAAATCAAAAGGACCATTTCGGCACCAGGGATCCCATATTATCTACAATAAATCCTGACCAAGGGACCGAGAAATTAACCAGAGGCTCCCTGGAGCCTATAATCTCTCACCTGGCCTAAAGTTGGCAAATCAATGCTGAAATTATTGACATAAATAATTACACAATTGTCTACAGGTAAAATTCTGAAAGGGTGAAACTAATGACAATTTTACCAAATACTGTTTCAAATAGTCAAGTAGTTTCAAATGAATTTCCAGTCCGGTTATAAAATAAAGATTGACTGTGATGGCAACTTGGTTGACAGGATTTATCATAGGATACAAATCTGAAACTGCTACAAAAAGTCTGTTTCCTACATTTGTAAAAAGCAAGTCATGCAAGTAGTAAAATATTTAAAATAATTTTTTTTCCATTTCTGGACTTCCACCAAGTAACATTTTCCTTTGGACAAAAATATTTTAGGACTCACATACAATACATGTCCTACAGGACAAAAAATTACAATACATCTTTTCAAGATAACTGCAGTCCTGTAATTTTCAGAAGCAGAATAAGACAAACACCTGCAAAATGATAACATTGTCACAGTAACTGATTGTCTCTTGATACGAATTCAGGGAATCAATCATTATGTCATCCGAAATTATAGAATCGCATTTATCATGAAAAGTTCTACTCCCATGTACATGTAGTACAAAAATATACCTAACATTGTGAATAGTATATAAATATCAATTATCAATGTTCTGTTAATTTTATTTTCCCCCAAAGATGATTCCACTTAAACAAAATAATTACAAGCTATACATCTGTATGTGATATGCTCTTCATGTTATGGAATTATGTTGTAGATTTATGCTGTAAAATTATGCTATACAAATATGCTGTAGAATTATGTTGAAAAAATTATGCTGTAGAATTATGCTACTGAATTATGCTATGGAATTATGCTGTAGAAATATGCTGTAGAATTTAATTATGCTGTGGAATTATACTGTGGAATTATGCTGTGGAATTATGCTATGGAATTATGTTGTAGAAATGTGCTGTAGAATTTAATTATGCTGTGGAATTATGCTGTAGAATCATAATGTAGATTTATGTTACGGAATTATGCTGTAGAAATTTGCTACTGTCTCAAGAAACCTTACATGCCTCTTGTGGCATAGATCCTGTTTTAGGTATACATGTATAATTTCCATGACATTTTTATGTATTCTCCATCTCATCATCATCATTTTACAGACATGCACAAATCAAACTTTCAAGATTAGACATTGTTTCCCATTAAAATCTCAGGGACTAGACTATACCTTCCATGCCTCATAGCCTTCATAGCAGTGTAGTCTCCCCCTCATCAACACTACTTGTTTTCCTCTAAGATTTCCAAACACCAATTTTCCTGTGTGTCCAGGAACTGAAAATACAGGAAAAGACTTCTATACAGGTCTTTTTCTATAGTTTCCATTTAGTTGCTTTTATTCAATGGGATTTCTTTTCACTTTATTCATTTATGATCAAATAAAGTATGTGGCCAAATAAAAACCCTATGAAATATAATACCTGGTGAAATATACGACAGGTAATTTGGCCCCAATTACAATGTACCTCTTTTTCTGGAAACAGTGATACACAAAAATTAATATCCACAAATAATTTCTGATCAGAAAATTTTTTAATTTTCTCCCCACGAAATTAAACAGCTACACGTTAGTAAACAGTACCATGTGGATTGAAACAAAATTATCCATTTACAATGAAATAGTGAAAGTAGGATTCCTTGAAATGATCAAAATGCATGGATAAGAAATAGAATTGAACATAAGTGTGTTGTGTGGATACATGTATCTAAGTCAATCTTCACCAAAGCATGGATAATCCGTTTGTCTAATCCCAGGGTGCCCCCCAAGGGTGTCCCAAAGTAAACTTTCACATTCTTACTATGAGGGTCAAGATTTTCCTTCCCACTCCAAATACCAATTCTTGATATTTTTCTCTCATGCTACAAATTCATGTTTATGCATGTGAATAAAATCTGATGCAACTTCTATTGCACTGCATTTTAATTAAATAGAAGCCCTACTACAACATGAAATTATATTGTAATGCCATAGCACATGTAGCTTGTCTACACCCTTAAAAAGGTCAAACTAGAAACACCTGTCCAAAGAAGGAAAAGTTTGTTTCATTCAGATGAATTTAATTTTCCTATACTGTATGTGTACTTATTTTAGTGGTATTCTAATATTAGCGAGTAATTGTAATTGTGCTAATTTAAGTGCAGCGCTACAATGTCTTCATCCTGCCATTCTGCATACACGACAAAACTAATAAAATTATTCTTTTTTTGCGCAAATTCAAGATTCATGTAGACAGAAAGTCAGACAGGCTAAACGCAATATGTCTCCCTTTACTTGTGAACTGGAGGATGCATCCTTGAACAGTGGCGCCTGTCTTCAGAGACCACACAATCAGCCACAAAAATGTGGTCCCTCAAGACAGGTGGTTTTACAAAAGAGGTTTTATTTAAAGCGTTAAGGTATTTAAGTTAACCATATCAGGTGTTTTCTGTGTCAAAAGACAGGCAGTCTTTGACAGGAGTGGTCTTTGACGGGAGTGGTGTTTGATGGGAGTGGTCTTTGACAAGAGTTGTCTTAGGCGGTAGTGGTCTTTGACGGGAGTTGTCTTTGAATGGGAGTCGTCTTTGACAGGATTTTTTTTTGGACAGGAGTCGTCTTTGACAGGAGTGGTCTTTGACAGGAGTGGTCTTTGGTGGTAGTGGTCTTTGACAGGTGTGGTCTTTGATGATAGCTGTCTTTCAAGACAGGTTCCTTTGTAGTGTTTAGTCATATTTAACACATAATTGTAATGCAGTCAATTTATTTGTTGTAAGCGCTGTACCTGTACTAACAGGAAATCCAGGTATTTCAGAATATGGAATAACGTCAGAATCTTCAACAACATCTCCCAATCCTCCTAAACCAGAACCACATATAATACCAAGTTTTGGTTTGTATTTTGTCCTGTCACTGATGGATTTGGCAATGTTCTGTACTTCTTCAAAACTTGGACTAAAATCAAAAGATTGATATATATATATATGTGTGTGTGTGTATATACATGTGTGTATATGTATATATATATATATATATATATATATATATATATATATATATATATATATATATATATATATATATATATATATATACACACAGAGTAATAGGGTGTATATAGGGTGTAACCACATTTGGCTTAAGTTTGTTTTTCGATGTTTTAATAAAATGTGATGGTTTCAGTTACATTATTTTTAGTTGGGGATTTCCCTTCTAAAGCTATTTCCAGTACTGTTAGAAGATTTCTATTCTGGCAACACCGACCAGGTTTGACCCGACTGGGATGTCAAGAGTTGTTTTGTTATATACCCTATATGTGATTACGTCATTATTGAGAGAGTTTCTGATAGATCGATACTTCTTCACTGTATTTATTTCTGATCGTCTAACGTTTTACAGGTAATTTTCTTTGGACATATTTTAAAATAATCCTACTTCACAGTAGGCCTTTCATTTTCCATATTGCATAAATATTCTATTAGAATTTTTAATCGAAACAAAGTCTTAGGCCTAATCTATCCTAAATTCACTGCCATCACACTACCGCTTGATTCACTATTTCTATGTCATATCAGATCCATCATTGTTACAAATAATTCACATTTATACATTTTGTATTATCATTGTGTAGTGGTGCGCAGGGTATTGACCCGGGGAGCTCAGTTGGTAAAAGCATCCTGCTAAGGTTAGGAAAGTCCTGGGTTCTATTCCCGGTCAGGCCATGCATTTTTCCTCACCTGTTACATTTGACGCCCAACTAAATAATTCACGATTGTGTGTTAAGAGTCTTGTTGATTTCTGGGGACAGAAATCTTGTTAATGGGGAGGATTGTAGTGTTGTGCAGGGTATCAGCCAGAATAGCTCAGTTGGTAGGAGCGTCCTGCTAGTGTTAGGAAGGTCCTGGGTTCATTTCCCAGTTTGGTTGCGCATTTTTCCTCACCTGTTACAATATTAGGTAACATAAAAGCATTGACTTCATTAATAAATCATTATAATTAACGGCTAATTGGTCTTGTGCATTTATAAGAACATTCTGAAAGAATCAGGGAAAATCTAGACAATGTCATAGGAAAAACTAAGTCCCGTTAAAAAAAAAAAAATAAATGAAATAGACTAAAAAATCATGGATTTATGGGCAAGGCACATTTAGATGGTTCTGTCCACAAGTACCTGTGAATAATTCTTCTCCTTCTTATAAACACTCGGAGTTTTAATTTCATGAAAATTAAGTTATATTTAGCACTTATTATCACATTGTAATTAAAATCGCCGTATGTCTGTAATGGTTTCGAAGCAGTCATTTATAAATTATACATTATGGATCCTCTGAAACTAAAACAGTTATCATCCATGAGTCGAAACCTGATGTTTTGAGCTTTCTAGGTGGTCCCTTGGACCTTGACTCATCAAACAGAAATTCTACTGAATGTTTAAAAAAAACCATTAGATCGAACAGTCGACAAGCAATGTTTAACTCTTACACCTGATCCCACATCTGTATTTTCAGGGGTCCGTGTGTACCCAATCTTCACCAGATTTGTATCACAATTAATACTTTAGTATCTGCGATGTTGTTACTTTAGATAGAAAATACTGTCATTCATCTGACCAGTCCGAGTGACAGTACAGTCATAGCACAGACACTTGTTAGAGAATGGGGTTGAGTTATTGTATGTATTGAGCTCATTGCTTGAGTCAAATTCAATGGGGCAGCATATATAGTTTTTGAAAATCACCGGTCTTACCAGAAAAACGGTACATTTTACAAAAGTCCGGTGAAATTATCTCATAACAGGTCCAAATGACAAGTAATTTTCCATTTCTTTTTAATTGTGTATATATACAGACCAGTAAAAAATTTCTTTGACCAGTGGAATTCCTTTATTCACTGGTCCGGTTGACCAGTGATTATTTTTTATTTCAAAATGTCTGAGCATATATATTTAACATGCATTCCTGAACATGGTGATTACATGCTCAACAGTTTATACGTACCCGTCCCCCATCACTGCGATGTCAAAATAAATATACAAAGAAAGATCTACCGGTAGTTATTGATCTTAATCTACCTTTCTCAGCTTCCTATGTTCTATATTAGGTACGACAAAAAGTCGGAACTACGTAATGCCGATCCCGAGGTAATATTTATTGTCATAACTACGAAAAGAATTTCGACGAGGCGAAATTTCAGAGTCCCGGTCACTCTCTCCTCTGACCTACGGTATTTTTTCTATATGGATTCTATTTCATATAAATTCACATTTAAAAATATATATCGTGAAGTAATTTCTTATCAAATTCTTCTACAATTTTCACCATCAAACGAAGAATGTTTCCAAGTTTCATTATTTGATGTAATTTTCTCATTTGTTATTTCAAAGATTTGATAATCTAAACAGAAATTCTAAATTTGAATTCACAACTTTACCTACCCCGAAATAGAGACTTTTCATCCCAAAAATGAGATTTTCTATTTATATAAATATATCTTTTAATTTCTAATTCAGAAAATGAAAAATCAAAATATATAAAATGAAACGGTATCTAATTAGTTGTTTAACGGTGAAAATTATATTGCAATGTGATAAAAAATGACTTCACGGTATTTTTAAGCATATGGTTAATATGAAATGTAGCCAAAAACAGTATTTGTTGTACATCTCTGTATCTGTGAAAATGCTACGGCAAAATCTTGTGAGTAATCTGCCACTTTAGTACCACAATGGTGCATCTGACTTGGTCATAAATTATGAACAAACGTTATTTCGCCATTACTTTCTTTATAAAACAATCTTTTTGAAATATATTTCAGTGACTTCTTTTGAGTCTTTTTTTCAACAATTATATTTAGAATACACACAAATTGGTTGCAAAACATTTGATTTGAACCTGGTTCTTAATGAGGAAGTTTCATATGATGGATTTTGCAACATAATTTCCTTCTTAGTTCTAAGCAAATTACTTCTAGAAAATACTTAACATAAAGACTATATACATGTATCGTGTCTCGGAAGATTAGCATCATATATTAATCAATGATTTATCAGAAAAACCAGCAAGCGCACTTTCAGGTTGAACACCGGTTAGTGAAAGAATCATTCGAGCAAGGTTCTTTTCCAGACATATTAATTAAGTTAACAGTTGTGGATACATGTATGTACAAACACAGGATGCAAAGGATCAATCAAAGGATGGGATATAACAAGACTACAACATGTATTGAAAAGAAGAAATAGGCATGACATGTTGATCATCACTGGAGATATGAATGTCACTGTAGGTAACGACAATAATCAAAATGAAAGAGTTATGGGCAAGCGCGGACTAGGAAAAAGAATGACAATGGTGTAAGGTCGTGTGAAATGTGTGACCTGAACGAATAATTTATAACCGGAACATTTTTTCACATAAAGCAATTTAAAAGAAAACATGGATTTCGCCTAATGGAGTCACCAACAATAAAATAGACCACGTGTAAGTCAGCAAAGTCTCAGAAATTCAGTGAAAGATGCAAGAGTGTGCAGGTCAGCAGATATTGAAAATGACCATTACTTAGTATAAACAAAATTCAAAGTGAGACTGAGAAAATAGCGGAAGGAGAAGACATGTGAATGGGTCAAGTAAGACACTGAGAAGTTAAAAGTCACTGATACAGTAAGAAAATTTAACATAGCAATGAAAAATAGGTTTCAGGCATCTGGGAATAAAGAACTGGAATTGAAAGGCGACGTTGAGAAAGAAACCCAAGTGATTCAGATATATACAAAGAAAGCAGAAGAGGGTAGACTTTGGAAGAAGAAGAAACCATGGATCAGTAAATCCTTGTTGAAGCTTGTAGATGAAATATATGAAATCAGTAGGAAAATCCCATGTACACACACTTTGTTGAGGGAGTCAAAAGACAGTTGGGAGAGAAGTACAAGGATCAAAGGAAGTTAGAAGGAAAACAGAAATAAGATAGGAAGAAATGGATTGAAAATATCGCAAGTGACGCAGAAAAAACAACAGGAGGCCAACATATGAAGACATTATATGAACTACAAAAATACCGCAAGTAAAGACCAAAGTGTAAAGACAAAGTGTAGCGGTTCTAGGCAAAAGTGACAACGTCATCAGAGGTAAAACAGAAGTCCCATCAAGATGGACAGAACGGTGTTGAAGTGAGAAGAGCCAGATACCGGTAATACTATAACGGACAATGACGAAATTGAATTAGATGGATTGATAGATAATATATCGGTCAAGGAACCATCAATAGAAGAAGTGTGCACAGCCATTAAGAAGCTAAGTGATAAAAATTCACCTGGAATCGATTCCATCACTGCAGAGTTGCAAATGGGGAAATATGCATGAACTACTGGAACACCTTGCGACAAATCCGGAGACCAACAGCTCTCTCAATCCACAACAAGATCAGGATATTCAACACCGATGTGGAGTCTGTCCTACTATATATCTTCAGAAACTTGGCGAGTTACAAAGACCAACATCATCAGACTACAGACACTTGTCAACAGATGTCTCAGAAATATCCTCAACACCAAATGGCCAGACGTCATCTCAAATGAACAACTGTGGGAAAGGACGAAACAAGCCCCAGTTGAAACTGAGAAGCGGAAATGGGGATGAATTGGCTACACGCTACGAAAGCCTGCATCAAACGTTACCAGGCAGGCTCTGGATTGGAACCCACAAGAGAAACGGTGGGTCGACCAAGGCAGACATGGCGCAAGAGTGTTAATGCTGAGGTGAAGGCTGCCGGAATGACGGACTGAGATGAAGAGGACCAGCCAGAACCGTGTGTGTTGGAGGATTGTTGCTACAGCCCTATGTTCCCCAAGGAATCAAGAGACATAAGTCAAGTAAGTCACTTGAAATGATATGGAAAATACAGAAAATTCCAGATAGTTGGAATAAAGAACTTAATCATTAAGATGGCAAAGAACGGGAATCGTAAGGAATGTAAAATTCCAGAAAAATCACTGCTTTCTGAAGTGGAAAAATGCTAAGAAAATAATTATTTGCCGGATAAGAGGACGACAAGATAGCAGACTGAAGACGGAGCATGCAGAACATAGAAAGGAAAGGGGTACAACAGCACAGGTCTTATACTTGGGAATTTAACAAATCAGGTAGACAACGATTGTTCGAGACGTACTTGCAAAGGGTTTAGCTGACCATGGTATTAAAAAATCACAAAATTTGTTGAGGCTTAGGAGGCAAGTAAACGTTATGCCTCCAACTTACTTGATACTCAAGTCATTCAAAAATCAAAGCGACCACCTTCAAGAGAGAAAAAAATAATCCTGTTATAAGATGTCTGTCTTGTTGACTATGGACGGACTGCATCTTCCAAAAGACAGAATGCCCAACAATGGACACAGAAGCCAAATTTGCAATATGATCATGGTCTGGTACTTGTCTGCCGAGGGATTTGATTTTGTATAGTGTTTATGCCACACCTAACACCTTTACGGTTATATGGTGGCGGCCAGTTTTAATGGTGGAGAAGAAAACCTGATTACCCGGGTAAAGACCACCGACCTTCCGCAAGTAAACTGGCAAACCTCACAAAAATCAGCGTAGGTTACTGAGGGACTGGAGCCTGTGCTGATCAGAAGTGAGAGACTTTCTGGTTCAAACCGTGATGCTCTAACCACTAGGCCACGGTGATCCCTCTACCGACGGTTAAACTCGAGTCCGACAATAATACCCACTGTCAATGATGAAGGCGCAGTATTTGAATCTTTGTTTGAAATGTCTAATTATAAAACTCATCACGACCAAAAACAGATAACCAAATCTCTGAAACCTGAATCAGACTGAGTTCCAAGCCACGTCAATTCAGCCATGAAGCCTCTCACTTCCTGTTAGCGCAGATTCGAGTCTCGATGGAACCTAAGCTTATTTTTGTGGAAAAATTTTGCTAGTTTACTTAGGGAAGGCCGATAGTCAGTTCCCGGGATACCTTGTAACTGGGTTCTCTCCTCACAATTAAAAAATAGCCGCCACGATATAACTGAAAAGAAGTTGAGTGTGGTGTAACACACTACTAGTATTCAAAATTCAAATTTGAGTATTGGAAAAGGATTAACAGGGTAGATCTGTATAAACAAGGCAAATGACATAGTACTAGCATTACGTCACAAAAACTTTAAATAAACAGTAGCTCATCATAAATTCTCGCATTGCTTAGACAGACCATATTTATAAAGAGCAAAGTTCCTAGGCATAACATTTTGGTACAGAACAAGGTTATTAGAAACGTGCCTTGTTGGTACAGATCAAGACTGTTAGATATGTGTTTTCTTGGTACAGAACAAGGTTATTAGAAACGTGCCTTGTTGGTACAGATCAAGACTGTTAGATATGTGTTTTCTTGGTACAGAACAAGGTTATTAGAAACGTGCCTTGTTGGTACAGATCAAGACTGTTAGATATGTGTTTTCTTGGTACAGAACAAGGTTATTAGATAAGTGCCTTGTTGGTATGTTGCAATATTATTTATATGTGTTTTGTTGGTACAGAACAATGTTATTAGATAAAAAGACTGTGTAAGTTATAATATACAAAGCAATATATATATATATATATATATCTATATATATATGTGTGTATATATATATAGATATATATATATATATATATACAAGGATCTTGGTCAAGTTTTCGTCTGCTTCATTAATCATATTGGTTCATTGGTAAACACCAATGTTGCTGTATTGTAATTTGTAAATAGATAGATAACAAATATATTAAATTAGAAGAGACATGTTTAATGATGAATAAAAAAAAAATTTTGTATATACAAAATTATATGAATGTGTGTGTACTTAAGATATGTACATACATTGGAAAGTAATTATTGGCACTAAAATTACTCAAATCTATGTGATTTGTGAATGCAAATATAATATCACAATAAATTAACCTAACTTTTGATACAAATTACAATAATCTATTGCACAGAAACTTAAGTATCCAAAACTTATGTAGCAACAGAATGACAATGTCCTCCACCATACATACAATTAAGTGCAAAACTAGTATATTTTATAATGTTCTGGGCCTTAATAAAATGGAGTCAAACCTTCTTAATTGATATTATGTTTCTACCATATGTCTAAATATGTGTTTTGCCAGTAAGTAAAATATTGAATCTGTTAAAAAAAAAGTATATAAAAATTGTTGATTTGTTTGATACAAGTGATTTTTTCTCTTAAAATTCTTTTCATCTGACACTGTGAGGCTGAAAATGTATCTATGTTGTACTGACAGCTTATACCAAACTTAGCAAAGACATAGATAACATATGTATATATATAGTATCTCTCTGATATCGGACAAAATTTCATTTCATGACATTCAGCCTCAGTCATTCTAACATCATAAAAACCACGGGTCAAGGCTTTGCTATGCTCTTACCTACCTGTGGTCTCATGCAATGGAAATCTCTCAAACTTTTTATTATTATTCATGATGCCTCAGCCAATGTGAGTAAACGGTGCTTGCATTAATCAACCAATCAGATATTAAACAATTTCAGAATTGAATTGAATCAACAAACTATGTGATAACTTCCGTTGCCAATCACAACTACTGTTGGATAAATTGGACAATACCTACTCCTTATAAACATTTATTAGCCACAAGAGATTTCGGGTGCATGAGACCACAGGTAGGAAAAAGCATAGCGATTCCGGACCATGATTTTATAAACCCCAGAAAAACTGAAATCAGTTTATTTTACCATAATAACACGATTATGAATGAAATGTATATTTCACTTTTAACTTTCTAACTATTATAAACTAATCAAAACTTGGATAAAACTACATTGATGGTTAAATTTGAGCTCTGTACTCAAGGTTAGATGTAAAATGTTAAATGTATAACTGATATATATATATATATTAATATGTCATGGAATTTTATTCAATCTATTAACACTTGGCAACGATATCAACTTAGCTTCACATTCTAAAATTAACTGTTTCTGGTTATAAGATATAGATATATATATACTTCCTAAAATAACAGTTACTTGACAAGACTACTTGTATGATATTTATCCAGCACTGGATGAACAGAAGTTTGAACCTTCAATCATGGTAATTCATACTTTAAGTGAAGACACTTTTTCTTTTACTGTGTCAGGGCATCAGACAGAAAGAAACAGGAAGATCTATCTAAATAACATCTAGTGGCAATCCTACAACAAATAGCAGCTCCTCGAGTAAGATAGGTCAAATGTTTATCAATTTACAAAAAGTGATATCTCTTTTATGATATATAACTCTATTCTCTACATAAAATTAGCAGATTGGCTGTGAAATGTTGCCTGCAAAAGTGCAACAGTCAAAAGCAATATATCCCACAATTCCCGTGGAGCACAGTACATTTCAATTCTTTAAGTATTTTGATTCTTTTCCTTTTTGCCATGTTCTTGAAATTGAATGTGGAAGACAAATTGGACATCACATTGATGTAATTGAAAGTCAAGAAAGAAAAAGAAAGGAACTGCTAGAAAAAGGAATAAAGTAAAACCATTTATAAAACTTTTTAAAAACATGAATTGTAGTCTATTTGAAAAGCTATGGGTGTATAGAGCCCATATTATATCACATTGTTTTTCCACTCCACATACACCAAATATACAAAGTAATGTTACAAAAAAAAACAAACATTTAGGCACAATGTGAAAATTAAAAAAGTGAGGTTTAGAAGTGTTGGATGAAAAATGTACAGAAAAAACAAATAATATATATTATAAAAATAATATTTGGTTAAATAGATATAAAGATATAAACAAAATTCTTTCACTCATAGGACTATTAAACTCACAGGTTTCAATATATCACAGGTTTTATAAAATTTTCCAGACTCACATATATATTAATTGTAACTCCTCTCTATGAAATTTAGTCTTAATTATTTGCTCATACCTAATCCACTAACACAAAAATATTTTGATGGCAGAAATATTTCAAATTGCAGGATATTTTATTATTCATACATAATAGAGGAAAAAAAAGCCCATGACTTTATCAAAATACTTTTTTTTCGCAAGAGATAATGACAAACTAATTGACAACGTTCTGTTGTCCAAACAGGATGACACAAATATTTAAAGCATGGCTGCATTACATTAGATAAGTTTAATATATAATTGTCAAGAGTATTTGCTCAATTCATTTTAAGGGTGTACTGTCATAAAGAAGGAAAGACACAAGAAATGTATTACCCATATCAATCAAAATCAGAAAATGTTTTCATATATACATATATTTATTTTGGCTTTTATTTTTCTAAAAAAGAGAATCTGACTGCAAACAGATCAGGCTAATTTTGTACAAGCACTAAGAACAAAGGTATAATTAAGGCTTGTTTTTATAAACATGTTATAGAATGTTCTTAGTTTATACTTTAACCACATCCATCCTTAAATAGTGGCAGATATTATAGAAACTAGAAGAAAACCCCTGAGAATGTAATATTTTTTTATCTAATTATATGAGAATCTTTATGATTAAACTGACGCTAATTATCAAAATATAATTAACGGTATTATGAAAATATAATTAATGGTTTAAACCTCTTACACACTTCAAAACGTCTGGCCAAAAGATATAAGACTTATTTCAGTGTCCGTTCATTTTCTTTTTCTCTGACACAATTATTATATTGTCCATTCAGTTTCTATTTCTCTGACACAATTATTTCAGTATCCATTCAGTTTCTATTTCTCTTAAAACAATATTTCAGTGTCCATTCAGTTTCTATTTCTCTAAAACAATATTTCAGTGTCCATTCAGTTTCTAATATTTAAACATTTGCATTCAACATTAAACAAGACTATGTTGGTCTCTTCCAATCTATCATTACTTTAGTGAGCTGATTGCCTGTGCATCACCGATTATCTCCCTTGGTGAAGTGACGTACATGCTGTTATCCCAGTGCAATGATTTACATCACTGGTTATCCATCTTGATGGAATGATATACATCAATGTTATCTCCATTGGGGAAATGAAGTACCATATTGTTATCTCCCTTGGTGAAATGAAGTACCATATTGTTATCTCCCTTGGTGAAATGAAATACAACACTGTTATTGCCGTTTTTGAAATGAAGCACAACATTGTTATCTCCCATAGTGAAATGATGTACATCACTGGTTATCTCCCTTGGTGAAATGATGGCATATAGCTCATTACCTTCCTTGATAGAATGTTGGCATATCAAATATTAACATTTCTTTCGAAAATGATGGGTATCCCCAAGTAGAGTTGAGTATTTTGTCTCCAATGAGTCAAGTTATGATTTGCTATAACAGAAGACACCAACATTTATGCACCCGACAATCTATAATGTATTATACATGCTATAGATCTCACAAATCATAACTTGCAAAATATTTTAAAATGTATAAACAAAATATAAACTGAAATGATTGAATGCCCTCATCAGGTAACATAAGTTTACATTTTTATAACAATTCATCATCATCATCTTCTGCTGGCCAACCATCTAATGGTTCTGGTGCTACAGCTGATTTCCCTCTCCTTTTTGGTGCTTTCTTTTTTAACGGTGGCAAACGTTCAGACTGAGATGCTGAACTGGGTCTGCCATATCCAGGTTTCCCAGAGGATGGTCGTCCAATCCCTGAGCCTCTTCTGTCATATCCTGTATTGTAAAATAATGCTTGTTTTACATTGATTTGACATCTTGTAATTAAGAAAATATATAATGATTTAGCTTTACCATAAAAATACATAAAATATGACTTTCACAACAAATGTAACTCCACTCTGGCACCTGTTACCACATTTAATTTTTCCAGAGGTCCATATTGTATCTGTACTTTATTCACAGATAAAAATCAAGAAATCTTGTAAAGACAAATACACACTGTTCTCACAAAGTGTCATGGTGAAGGTTTTGCTGTAATGATTTGAAAGCATATCATTATTATGATCATTAAGTACAATCAACATATTTCTGTTACCAGATGTAAATAATGTCAGAAAACGGTAAATGCCTATTGAATATTACTGGCATTGGCATAATATGTGTAAAGTACCATCTCTCTATGTTGATCTTCTGGTTATGAAAATAGGTTTTTACTTATTGTGACCAGAATGATACAGTCATAAAACATTCAAATCAAATATACCATTCTACAGCTTCTAAGACAGGGTTGTTGGGTGTTTGTGCGTGGGGTTGTTGCTTTATGTCTCACAAAACAATATTCAAACATTATTTAAGATTTTGCCAGCCTCTGGTAGTGCCATACATCTTGATTAATGTTATGGGCTTATGCTAACATGGAACTTTAACACATCAAACTTGCCATGGCACAGGGCAATGGTTTTAAATCTGATCTGAAGAGACCTGTGACCATCACTATGAAATGATCATTAACTTTTGTTTCAATTAAATTGTACTTATGTTTGTAAGGAGAATGCTATAACCATGGGTCAAGACAAGTGGATTATTAAAATTCAAATTGATAGTAAACACCCACCTTCATCTTCATATTCCATCCCATAATCCATAGACAAGTCCGTTTTAGCTCTCTCTACACCTTCCCTCAGCTCCTTGGCTAACTTTTTAGTTGCCTTTTTGTTTTTGCCAGAGCCTAAAATACAATTAATATCTTGTTTGCTTTTCCTTCACAACTATCATCGAAATTACAGATAATATTCTGTCTACTGAACAACAGTATGCAGTTTCAATGAAATCCTTACAGTAGAACTCGAGTTAAGTTTATTAAAGTTTTTTCAAGATGGCTGCCATAGTGGAAATTTTGGATTTTAGGCAACCCCAAAATTAACAACACTTGGACAGGGCAAGTTACTGAAAATTTCTGTGAATTTTCATGTAAATCCTTTCTGTAGTTTAACAGTTTAAGTTCAAAATAAGAAAGTTACAGATGATATCACGGAAGGAGAAAGAAAATTCGCAACGGGTCAGTTGAGTCAACCTAGTACACAGGAACTTGTCTAATAACCACCTAATATTTACTACCATGACTATTTGGTCTCAAAATATTTATTGTAAGATACTGAATAAGTTTAGACCCTCACTAATGAAACCACCTTGCTAATCAGACCAGTTTCAGTCAGTTAGGTAAGTGGCTTTTCGATTGAGGTTCCATTGTAACTAAACATATTACAATTCAACCATTTCCTGAGTGGGTTTATATAGACATCTGACAGTGTCCTCGGTAATTTAGGACTTTTTCATCCTTTGTACATCTTAGATAGGAATACAGTTAATGAAAGTTCTAATGTTTTAAGTAGAATTTTCTGAAATTCTGTTAAAGTGTACATTTAGATAAGACTATTTAAAGTAAACCATAAGAAATTTATCATTTTTATGTAAAATGAATTGCTTGAACATCTGAAATGATTAATGACCAATTGTTTACCTTTTACAGCAGAATCAACAACATCTTCCAGATCGTCTTTTGACATTTTACTGGCAATAGCCAAATGATTCAATAAGTCACGTTTGTGATTCTGAAAAAAGTTAATTAATATAATCATACAGGATGTAAAATAATATGAAAGTTATGTATGACTTATCTTATATTTATAAACCAAACACCATAAAAAGATGTACATTATTTGGTTTTTGTTTACAAACTACATACCTACACAAAGACATACAGATTTGTGAAAAGTATACAGACACTATTATTTTTTGCCACCTTTTTAAAAAATATATTGCATAGCCATTTCTTATCGCACCTTCACACTATGAGAATGGATCATAATAAAAGGGTATTTATGACTACCATTTACTGCAGTGGCATAGGAAGCAAATTAAAAGTTGGGTGGGGAGGCAAAATGTTTTTATGAAAATGTTTTCCCCAGTAAAAAATTTTTTGCACGTGCATTTTAATTATGCAATAAACATATGCAAAAGTGGCAGATCTAGAATTTTAAAAAGGGGATGGTTTGGAGATTGGCAACATAAAATTATACTTTTCAAAACTGTTATATAATGCATACCCCATTAAAGCAGACTGATGTTTTATAGTCTGAGCTGTGTGAGATGAAAATATAATCATCAAGCAAAATGAGGCACAGAAATTTTTCCAACTTTTTAAAAAAACAATTAAGGTTTTACACATGTTTTATCAACTTTTGTGGGCATGCCATCTCTGGTCACTGCACATGTTTCTAAATGTTGCATTAACTGTGAAGCAATATTTCATTAGGGGTTTGGGTATTATGCATCTTTCAGATAATTTTTTAAATTTAGAATCTTGTAGGTGAATTTTCAGTGTCCAGATGCAAAAATACACCTAGCAATTCGCTAGTCAGAGATAACTCACCGTAGTCTATAGGGTTACCATAGATACAGAAAAGACAGTAGAATACCTCTAGTTCGGTGTGCAGCTCTTGTTCAAGTTGCTGATTCAACTGTTCTCTATTGCGTTCCAATTCCACTTTCATTTCTTGTTCAAGTTCTTGTCTCTGTCTCTTGTGCTTTTGTTCCATGAATATATTACCAAGAACTTCACTGGCTTTGCTGAACAAAAATTTAAAATGTTCACTTGTATTTGTTTTACAATACAAAATTTTAAAATGGTACCCTTACAATTATATGATTTGATGTTAAAATATCATCTGTAAATATTTTCTAAATGTGCTTAAATCATCATAAGATTTAAATGGGTTTAAAAAGTAAATTATACAGTTATTCTGTGGTAAAGTATTTTGCAGAAATTCAAATATAATCTCTTATCTCAATATTTCAACTATGATCTCATTGCATGAAGGTTATCTATATTATGCATTTATGCATATGCATGTTAAGGTAGAAATTACTGACAACAGCTGAGAATGGGCTAACCAGGAAAACTGTCAATACAGGAAAATATGATAACAATAATCCCTGCAGTGAAACTTCAAATGTGTGGATCCAGAAGTAGATTCAAAAACGTTATTTTTAAAGAAACGTTATTTCCCAGAAATTTCTTACGAACAAAAAATGACTTTGATAAAACAGGATTAATAGTAAAATGCAAATTTGAAGTAAAATAGGATAAAACATGGGTGTGCGGAGTGGATAAGGAAATCTCCAACCAAATGGTAAGATTCTGGTTGTCCAATCCAATGGTGTTCCAAGGAATTAACATTAAGATTCTTAGGGTCCAGATTTTCCTTTCACTCAACACCTAAATGTTTGATTATTTTAATCCCATGCTTCAAATACATGTTTATGCATGTAAAAAATCTTATTCCTTGCATTCACATTACATAGAAATCATATGTCATAAAATTATATTGGGCTTGTAGCCTGTCTATACACCCTAGGGTTTGAACAGAGAAATTCTGACTTGGCATTTAAACTGTGGATATGTCTGTCCATGGTGAGAGAAATATAGTTCCCAGCTAGGGGATAATTAACCCAGGTTATACTGTAGGTTTAATTACAGTGTTATCTTCAGA
>BROG01000272.1:0-225000 GCA_030159075.1 Atrina japonica
TCACTCAAAGCTACTTCACACTCATTATCTATCATACTTAAAGCATGAGGTAAATGAGTTTTGAATTCTGTTAAGGTATTATTAGGAAAGGCCTTTAAACTAGCATTGCTAGGTAAAGTCATGTAAAAACTACCATGATTTTTAGAATCGAGAGTCGCCATGACATGTACTTGAGGTCAAACTGTATAAATGAACCCTTACCCTTCACTTCCTTCTGTTTTATATCAACATCAACAACAAAGTAAAGTTTCATAGTTTTAATACTAAAAATCAACTTTTCAAACAACTTTTCAAACAATTTTTCAGACAGTCTCAACTTTTCATTCTCACTTTTCCAGTAACCATAAGGTAAAGTACAAAAGTTTTTAATGCGATATCTCTTATCATACAATACGCGCACTTCTTTAGTCATCGCCTGTGTTTTGACTTTATGCGGTTGATCATGATCTTATGAGGGTACGATACAAGCGCTTTCTTTTGTTGACCACGTAACAACTGTTTCAATGTATCTACGCTGACCGTAGAAGTGGTAAGACTATCAAAAGTGATTCCTTTGACTTTACACACCGTTTTGTCCTGACGAGTCTTGTACGCATAATTTTTAGGATCTCCCGAGACAAAGGATAAGATAGAATCGCCATCTAATTCGTCTGTCCATCCTCCTAAACTGTTCCTTATAGTGGGATTCCACTGCTGTGGATCGTGTTGATAAATGATACTGTCTGTATCAAAATATAAAACACGTTTTCCCAAACGTTCTAGTGTGGTATAGAGATATAACCGTGCTAAAGGCGTAGTAAAGGCTGCTAGCACTACATTGCTAAAACCATTTGGTTCATCAAAGTCATCCTTCAGTTTCGAATTCACCAGCATCATGTCTAGCTAATCATGGCCTTCGTCATTTGGAATCAATTCTAAGTGTGATATATCACGATTGTCATCTTGAAGCAACTGCTGTAATTTTTTGTAACTTTCCACATACTGTGTCTGGGGTAAATTAGTTGAGCATATTTACCCCACAAACAGTTCAGAAACATTACAGCAATGGTACGTAAGATTCTTCTCTACATCTTCTTCTCGTATGGTCAATTGTTCTGTCGTTTCAATCTCTTTGAGGGACTGACGACGATCTTTTATTGTTTGACAGAAAAACCACTAGCCTGTTGTTTAATCTGGAGAAACTGATCAATATAGCTACGAAATGAAGTATTGGACTATAGTGGACCCTTTTGTTTGAGATTTACTTAATTTATGAGACAAATAATAGATAGGTTTTTCTTCTCCAGTATCTGTAATTTGTGTAAGACAAGCGCCAACACAAGTATCACTTGCATCTGTGTATAGCACATAAGGCTTGTTTGTATCAGGGTTAGCTAACAAAGGTACCACTGTTAAACTGTCTTTGAGAAAATCAAAGGCTACTTGACATTCTTTTGACCATTTGAATCTAGCATATTTCTTAGTTAACTCAATGAAAGGCTCGGCTATCTTTGAAAAAATTGGTATGAACCTCCTATAATAACTACACATGCCAATAAATTTTCCTAACTTCTCTTACATTTTTAGGTACAGGTAATGTTGTTATAGCTTTCACTTTCATTTCATTAGGTTTTACACCCTGGTCACTAACAATAAAACCTAAGTATTCTATTTCTGTTTAAAGAAGCTACATTTCTTTAACTTCATTTTTAAACCATGCTGCCTGATCTTATCAAACACTATTTGAATATGTTTAAGATGTTCTTCTGAGTCTTTTGTGAATATTAAGATGTCATCCAACTACGAAGTGGCAAAGTCTATATAGTAATACTATATTCATAAGTTCTTAGAAGACAGCAGGAGCATTACTTAACCCAAAAGGCATCACATTAAATTGAAATAACCCTTTGTGACAAGTAAATGCTGTTTTCTCTTTACTATCTTCATCCAATTGTACTTGCCAATACCCACACTTAAGATCTAAACTTGTAAAATGTTATCTTTTCCTAACCTAGCTAAAATGTCATCAATCAATGGTAAAGGAAAAGATATAGGTTTCACTATCTTATTTAAAGGTCTAAAGTCCACACACATTCGTTTTAGATCCGTCATTCTTACCAACTACTACTAATGGAAAAGTCCATGTTGACCTTGACCTTTTTATAATACCTGTATCTAACATTACATCTACTGCTATGTCAATCACTTGTCGTTTGTTAAGGGGCATTCTATACGACCTATTTCTGATTGGTGGATGGTCTCCTGTATCTATTTTCATTTTTACTGTATTTGTATGTCCTAATTCTGCATCTGTTTTCGCAAAGATATCTTTGTTTTCTTGAACAAACTAAAAATACTATTTTTATACTCTGAAAGCGCATCAATATTTTTAAAAGAATCTATATCTCCTATGGTATTTCTGGACTTAAGGCTGCTGATTCTACTTGTATCTCATCTATTTCTAAAGCTCTAACCTTCCCTATCACTTGACCTCTTTTTAACCTATATTTGTTTGCTTGATTGACAACTAATACTAGAATATTTCTATTTCCTGTTACTTTTCTGTTGACTCTTGAACTGGGTGTCCTAAAAAAAAAATCAATCATTGATATTTGATATTTCAAAATTTTCTGTATTTTTCCTATTAAATGCCCTATTTGTTTTAACAAAACATATTGCTTTAGTTTGTGGTCTTACTGTAGTTGCTTTTGACACTCTTACAATGGATGATATGTGAGTGTCATCTTCAAATTTGACATAGGTTCTCCCTATTCTCAAACCACCCAGGTCAAAGTATAACCTTACTCCGTTTTGTCTTAACCAATCCCAACAAAGGATAAAGTTTCTGTTCAAACCATAGAATTTGTGATTCCTGGTCAACTTACTCATCGTAAATTTAATATTTACTGCACCTATGACCTTGAGTGATTGACCATTCACTGCCCTAAGATTTAGTTTTTCACTAATAACCTTTGCCTTGATTGGAAGATTTTGGAAGCACTTTTAACTAATCAATGAAACTTCTGCTCCTGTATCTACTAACGTTCTAAACTTTTGTTTTTGTATCCAAAGTACACATGAACTAGGATTTCCTGCCAAATGAATTTCATAATTTTAATCTAATGTATCACTTAATTTATTTATCCTACTTTTTCCTAATTTATTACAATAACTACCACCCTCCTTCTTGACTTCCTTATAAGGAGAGCTTACTAGTTTCCTGTTCCCTATATTGAGACCATTGTTATCCTGATCGTTGGGTGTTTTTTTTTTCTGAATTTTGTTCACTTGTTACAGGCGGTGCAGGGAGCGCCAGTTGCCTATTTGACTGACGTGTTGTGTGGCGCCGGAAGTGCTAACATTTGATTGTTTGGCTGAGCATGCTGGTATTCAAACTGTTGAGGTCAAGGGTTGAAGTTTTGTCTATTTTGATAGTTATTTCTATAATTTGCTCTACCCCTGCCACGATTAGGTGGTAGTCCCTGATTATATTGCCAATATGGTACCCAAATTCGAGGGTTAATTTTACGATTGGGACAATTTTTTTAGGTGACCAATCATGTGACATACCCAACATTCTGCACCTAACACCCAGTCTGGTACTGACGGTTAATTTTGTCTATTTTGACCTAATTTGCTATCTCTGAGCATTGTAATTTTTTATTCTCTTTAAACTAAGCATGTTTCTTTTCACTAATTCGTGATATTTGTGGGTTATCGTCACTGTCACTATCATCACTATCAGATTCATCCACGGCATTTACGTCTATGTTCCTGGGACAATTTTGAGTAGTATGACGTTTCCTCGTGAAAGTTTTACATAATTTATTTCTTAAACGATCATCTTCCATTGACTGAATATCTCTATCATCTTTTGCTGTGTTTAGTCGGAATACATTTTTATGAATTTTTTAAATTTAATGAAATTTGATCCCTGATATTTTGCTCACGTTTGACTTTGACAGCAGCGTCTAAAGTTGCTGGTTCTTCCCTAATTAATTTAATTTTATATTGTCAAATATGACACCCTTACAAAAAATATCTATCAACTGTTGTTCAATTAAGTCTTTCGTGATTTCGTTTTGTCTTTGTTCTGATGTATAGACATCTTCTGATGCCCGAATTATTCTTTCCCCAAACATTTGTACAGATTCATCTGTTTTCTGGTTTAAATTCGTAATTTTGCCAATGCCTGCCCTCTATTTGCAATTTCCCCAAACTTATCCTTTAGTAAATTCTTGAGGTCCCCCCAACTGGGTAAATTTTCATTATTTTCTTGTTCTATCAAATACCTCCTGATAAAATCTGCTACTGACCCTGAACATGTCACTAAAGCTACACTTTGCATCTTCTCTACAGTTAGCTCTACTAAGTTAGCATATCTTTCAATATCAGAAATCCAAGTTTTAGAATCTGATGGTTAACCCGAAAAGTTTTTAATCACCTGATGCACAGGTACTGCCATAGCACTAGCCATATTTGAAAACTGTTTCATTATCTGATCAAATATTTGTTGTCTTCATTATCATTCTTATTTTCTGTATTTTTACACTAAAATCCTCCTGACAAACTGTAATATTTGCTATCTGATTCATTATGTTCTAATTCAGTTTGATTTAAGCTTTTCCTTTTAGCTTCATTTAAATTTTGTTTATACATTTAGTCCTCTTTATAATCTAACTCTTGGGCAATATCTCCTAACTTAATTTCACTTCTATGTTCTGACATTTTAATTGTTAATAAATTGTTGAAACTCTAAGTTTATTTTGAATTGTTTATTTTATATTTATCTATATTATTTAGTAAGTTACTTTGAATTATTATTGTTTTTTCTGAAATTAACGTGTCTGTTGTACCTACACTACTAAAACATTTAATTAAACTGTACCCAGACCGACAAAGTTTTCACTCTATCAAGACTTGTCTTTCATTTAACAATAAATCAAAGTTAGGTAAATTAGCCATTCTGATTGTATGCTTCCGTTGTCAAATCTAAAATGAAGTTCAGTAACTGTATACATGTATTTATAATAAAAAGGAAATAACTGTATAGATACTCAAACGAAGTAGCATCACACATATATAGTCATAACGCTGTTTTAATCTACTTTTTTTATATTTACAGGTACATAAAACTAAGAATGATTTTATTTCGTTTTATTTTCTTATAGAATTAGAAATACAAAACACTAGTGACAGTATTTGACTAAAAATAGGTCGCCAGATGTCAAAAAAAGGTGGTCAGATGCCAAGTGTCAAGATGTCAAAAACAGGCGGGCAGATGCCAAGTGTCAAGATGTCAAAAACAGGTGGCCATATGCCAAGTGTCAAGATGTCAAAAAAAAAACCAGGCGGCTAGATCTAAAAAATAGGTGGCCTGATGTCTAGACGGGAAAAATGATACTCGTCCTAAAATCAGTGCGTCATGCGCACGTCATAAATTCTATATAAGCTAGTGCTGTCTGAGTCTTGGTATAAGTTCATCATAAATAACTCATCCGATATTGATATGCAACCTGAAGAGAGAAACATGAGAATCATTCTTACACGGAGGAGAAGTATTGTAGTAAGGCCATGCACCCCGATAAATTCCAGTAGGACCCCTGCTACACCTACTACACAACACCAGGGACCACCTAGACATGACCCTTCGGAAGCATTAGCCAATCTTCGACATCATAAGACAGAGATAAATCGACTGGTGATAGAGAAAGAAAGAGAAGTTCGTCGTTGGCGACGTATACTCGACAGATATTAGAGTCTCTCTCTTATTCAGATTTTCGGAGCAATCAACGGCCATTTTAAAGGCCATTAAACTGATTCGGAAAGAAACCTTAACTAAATGTATGCATGTTTTATGTATGTTGTGTTATTCTGTAGCGGTGAGTTAGTGACTAAACACTACGTATCAGTGTACACATATTCGCTCAACATTAAACGTTTTATTTCATTTGTTTGATTGATTTTTGTATTACGCCATACTCAACAATCTTTCAGTCATATGATGGCGTCCAGTTTTTATTGGTGGAGGAGAAACCCCGTTTACCCGGGTAAAGACCACCGACCTTCCGCAAAAAAACTGGCAAACTTTCCCACTTAATTCAAAATGACCCTAGCGGGATTCGAACCAGAGGTGAGAGGCCTTGTGATTTAAAGCGCAATGCTCTAACCACTCGGCCACGGAGGCCCCCTATTTCATTTGTGTTTTGTTATGAAGTATTCACTTCAATCAATCAATCAGAGATGATTTTACGTGCGGCGTGACTTCTTAAAGCCCTTGCCACACGCCGGGGCTACCCCTGTAGCTCCGGAGATGCTCCTTGTGTTTAAAGTGCAACCATGATGGAAGTTGTTACACGAGCGCTGGATCTAGTGGTGGCGTTGGCCGGTTTGGGGTCCTCTTCTCCCTGGGTTGGTCGGCCCTCGGCTCCCGGATGGGAGGGGCCTTCTTGCAGATCACCGGCTGGCTCTTCAGTATCTCGTGGCTCTGGTCCGGTGTAAGTAGAGTCCCTGGGTCCGAGGTGGGGAGGGAGGCACAGCAGTAGCAGGCTTAAAGAATTTTGAATTTAGAAGATTCAAGGCCACACATTTTTGATGGACAGTCAAAATATGATATTTATTTGTAGAGAATAGCCAAAGTTTTTAACGTGGAGTTGTCCAGGCTCGCACGTCTGATTACGTATTCACTTAATTAGATCAAAGTCTAATATAGTAAGTCATGTGACTAGAGAGAGGTTCAGTTAAGCCTGTGAAAACTCATTTGAGATCCGAAGCTCGAGATATTAACATCATAATAAAAATCACTACTATCAGCATGGGTGAGTGTTTCATTTTTTATTAGATAGGGCTAGATTATTTTTCATGCATTAAAATGACAAATATCTCAGAAGAAAAAAGTCACATGACTTTAAAAACTAAAGTACAGGTTTAGTTAGACCTCTGAGAGCTCATTTACGATCCGGAGCTCGAAGAGTCAACATCGTCAAAAACCACTACCAGCATAGGGTGAATGTTTGACTTTTTAGAACAAAGGCTTAGGATTCTGATGACGTCATCAAAAGCCGTTAAAGCGCCATCTATGGCGGCAAATTTTAAACTGCACGCCCTGGAGCTGCCTATAACTACTTATAAGTTTATTTGTATTTTTTTGACATTTTTTACTACTTCTCCGGAACCATTGGACCAATTTGAACCAAACTTAACAGGAAGTATAACGATGTAAAGCCGCATAAAGTTTGCGGATGAAAAGGGGCTAAGACCAAACATGACTGCCATGGCTAAATATAGAATGAATGAGTCGGCAGATATTTTTCATTTTTATCTCCAAAATTATTAAAGTTAGAGAAAAACTCGATACCTTACTACATAATGGTTCCCATAGCAGATCAGAGTATTAACTTATATGTAGATGTAGTTGAGCAAAACAGATACAGTTGAGTGAGTATATTTTGTTCCTCCTCAATTAGTCCTCCTGCTTTACCAGTAAAGAAAATGCTAGTTAGTCTTGGATACCATCTGACTCCTTCGATTACAGTAAAACTTTCTTGAGTTTTAGTTGACTTCTCTGATTAAGGTGAACTTTTAATTTATAATTTTTAGACACTTCATTTTAATTCTTGAATATTATTTGGTACAAGTTGACCTGTCTTGAGTGCGAGATAGTTTTTCATAATTATTTTCTAAGCTACGAGTTGACCTACAGTATGTTGGGTAATATTTGACTTTTTGGGTACGAGTTGGTCCGTGTAAGAGTTGATATCATGTTGGGGTATCCACCGTAAGTTTATTGTGCTTTTGATGTCATTCAATTGTGACGTCATAATCACACTAATGTTTGATGGTTCATTTATTTGTGACGCCATGATGGAAATGTTTGCCTATAGGTGCTGTGTCGGGCATTTGGTGAATGGTAATCTACCAGAATGATACCTGTGTCATGAGAATAATTTTACATTAAATCAATTGATTTATTTTCAGTATTTTTATGGGTTGTTATGTAATAACTTTTCATCGAGGGCTATCCTGTTAGCAGTGAAGAGTCACGGAGTTTGCATTCGGACTTCATGAAAAATATAGTCCAACTCAAGAATTCACCTTTTAAAGAAAAGTCAAATATTTTGGAGTAAATGAAATTAAATATAGTTTGAATAATCGTTAAATGAATTACTACATAATTCTACTTACTTCTGCATCTCTAAATTGCAATTAATACAATACGATTTGTAGTTAATTTCAACAAAACGTCATCGATCTATTTATAAATATGGAATTCCACTATATAAGATTCCAGTGATGTTGAGCCTGCTTTGAAAAACAGCAGTAAACTGCAATATTACTCCGCCATTCATCATATTGATGTTGACAGCTATCGATACAAGCATACAGCGATGTAAATAGAAATAATAACATATCACTGATACCAACATGAAACTAAATCAATTTCTATTGAACTCTCAAGAACATGTATATTTCCTAGTCCACGAAAAAATGAAAATAAAAGCAAAATAGAGGGGATAGCAACGAGTAGGAGGTGATTGTTATGCAAATGATGCGTGAAATTCATTATGAATACGTTCCTACTATCAAATCGACGTGCTTGTCGACTAATTGCTATACATAACCTGCCTTAAGCATACAGCGATGTAAATAGAAATAATTACATATCACTGATACCAACATGAAACTAAATCAATTTCTATTGAACTCTCAAGAACATGTATATATCCTAGTCCACGAAAAAATGAAAATAAAAGCAAAATAGAGGAGATAGCAACAAGTAGGCGGTGATTGTTATGCAAATGACGCGTGAAATTCATTATGAATACGTTCCTACTATCAAATCGACGTGCTTGTCGACTAATTGCTATACATAACCTGCCTTAATTATATACCCCGTGCATATTTCCTTTATTTATACACCTTATATGGAGACCACATGCCTTACATAACCAGCGACTGCTCAATTTCAGCGGACGGTCAATTGTAGTCCTATACTGTGTTTATTGATATCGTAAAGGGAAGTATCTCGAACATTGAAAATTACAATTTCCAGTTCTCGTTTCCGCGGAAGTCGGTGAAAATCGCCATGTCCATTGTCGGGTGTTTACACGACATTTATCACAACTTTTGAAGATAATCACAATTAGATTTGGATGTATAAATCTAAACTTCTTGTGGAATGGATCTGTTCATAAAGGATTTCAAACAGAAACGATGTCTTCAACAAAAAACAAAGTTTTATCCATTGCCGAAAGCGTTGATGTTGGTGATAGGTCGTTTTGCTACAACGCGACTTTAGGTCCCCATTATGTTGATGAAAGATTATATCTATTTCATTAAACATTGGGTAAAATGTCTTTTTCATTCCGTACAGTTATTTATATTAATACAAGACAGAGAACGTTGCTTGGTTGTTTATTTAGTCTTGACTGAGTATATGTTCATGTACCATGATAATAGCCTTAAATAGGATTACGTTCCCTACAAGCCCTATAATTTGTTTTAAATCACATTTTACCTGTTCCCAGTGTCATGTTTGGTTTAAATTTAAGTAGGTTCCATAAATGCTCACGTTTTATTTTGAAATGAGCGTTAATGCACGACAGACAATACTTAAAGTTGGTGCGGAAGTAGGCCGAACTTTCTGTCCCGATTTTAAGCGAATTTTACTTTTTTGGTAAAATCAGGCTTAAAATCGGAGCAGAAAGTTTGGCCTAGAGCGGAAGATACAACAAATAAAATTTAGAATGTTAATTTTGAATTTATTTAGAGGCAGGAAATTGATTTTTTAGATCTACATTAATTTGATTTATTTCCATTTAATATATATTAGATGGAAGTAGTTTGATTGCCATGGCTATTTTGCCAAAATAACAACCCATTTCAGTACTTTCAGTACTTCAATTTTTACCTATTTTTCAAATTTTAGTCGTGCCAGAAAAATACCGAACCCGATGTGACTAACATATCACAATAGTTAAGTTTTGGTGACTAATGTTTGGTTTAGTTAATGATATGAATAACTACTTGGTCGTTGCCAGTGCTGGTGGACCATTTGAGTACTTGAGGGTAGATATAATCCCTGTATCTGGTGTTTCGATACCAGACAATTATTGTATACTAAAGTAATTTTTCGTTCAGATAAATTCTCAAAAGCTAATATATTCATTTTACAGTGAAAGCTCTTAGACAGATTTGGCAACACTTGGCTTGTATGATACAACATTTTTTTCGGAAATTATTAAATTCGAGTTCAACTGATGAAGTCTTATTGATAGAAACGATAGTATTGAGCATTTTTTGGACTCCTTAGTAAAACTATAACTTTGGCATTGTTAAGAATATTTATCAAAGGTCATTTTCTAGACATACATGTAACATTTGAATGTTGAGAATCTATACTTTACTAATTCCTTTGGATAACATACGACATAGGGGTTAGTTTTTTGCAGCACATCTAAGTTAAAACCTTTTAATTCTAAATCACACAAAGCAAGTAAAATGATGTAAAATGATAGAAATGTAAGGACAATCCAAGAAATGAATTGTTTTGTATATTGATTTATTATATGCACACCTGTTGTCAATTACCTTATCAACAGCGAATGATATACAAAATGTAGAAGAGTTAACTCTCGACTTGATAACCTGAGGTAAATACTTACAACTAACATGTTTCATTGACAACACAAATGAAATAATAATAAATCATATATAGGTTTTCTATAGAATATCTTAAATCAACAATTAGTTGAAAATGCATTCACAAAGACATTGTTCAGCAATCGGAATTAAAGCTAATTCCAAATGAATAGAATACATGTACGGTTATATGTTGATTATGAACAAAACTGTTCGTCGTTATTTTCTATTTTACTCTTTGTCGGTTTTGTATGGAAGGGACATGTGGAAAAAAATTATCTCGTTCGCACGACTTAATATTTTTTTCTCTCATTTTTTATGTCGTGCGTACGACTTATTTAGCCAATAACAAACATCTCACATCGACATATGTCCCTAATTCCTATGGAAACTCTTGTTAAATAAGATATTTATCCTGCAAGATCCCTGATGTAGCAAGAGTTTTCATAGGAATTACCTAGTCCCCAGTCCCACCCCTAAAGACCATGAAGGGTATCAATAACCGTTATTAAACACCAACAATCGTGCGTACGACATAACTGTCTCGTGCACGAGACATAACAAATGAGAGAAAAAATATATTAAGTCGTGCGCACGACATAAATGAAAAAAAAAATATTAAGTCGTGTACACGACATGAAAAAATGAGGAAAAAATATTAAGTCGTGCGCACGACATAATGTTTTAGTAAAAAAAAATTAAGTCATGCGCACGAGATAAAATTGTTATTTTCACATGTCCCTTCCATACCCCTCCGTAGTTTTGCTACTGGCTAAATTGTGGAACTAGATATGGATATTGGAAACAAATACTTCGTACAAACTATAAGATTTTTTGTTAGTTTTTCATTTATACATTACGGTTGATTAGTCAATCACTTATAGAGGTTTATCCATACCATGTACTATCGTACACAGACTGTGTTAACTCCCACATGAAAATGCAAAAATACGAAAATATCGACAAATAATTGCATAAGATATAATGTTGTGTTATCAATTTACCTAATTATTGCAATTACCGTATATTTCTGTATTTCAAGTAAATAACTCTCAGTTCTGAACTCTTCTAAAAAGATATTTCTTTTGGTGATGCAAAGTACAACGAACAACTCAGATTTAATTTTCTACTTACGTGGTATTGTTGAACAAGGAGTATGGTAGGTCCGAAGAGCATGGGTTATCCAAAAATATCCAATTGAATGAAATCAGTTCCCCTGATCATCATCCTTTGAATATTTCCATTGTTAGTACACATGAATCAATCCATTACCTGTAAAACTCTATAAAGAATGTCTTCGAATTTATAATGATCAACATGGATACACCCAAAAGTAGACCATTCCTGTTGAATATCGTTATAAGAATGTAACAAAAATGAAAAGCTATATCCGTCCATAAACTCCAAACGTGTTTCGTGTAAGGAAAATATGTGAACTTGAACATATATGTTACGTTGTATTTTCCCTCACGTCGTTCATCTAAATATAAAAAAATACGTAACAGATAAAGAACATGGAGATAGAACTTCTGCTCGCTAGGTATTAGATAATACAATTTAATACACCAACAAAACTGATATATAGTAGATACCTTAATTCTGTTACATATACCCATTCATACAATCCCCCCTTATCGGGATTGGTAACCTTTTCATGGTATACTTTCTGCAATATTTAGTACAAATGTCCCAAACCATTGTTAAAATTAATTAATAAAGGAAAATAATGGATGTAACTAAATAACAATGCCAGGTAGGGTGGTATATATCACTTGATTACAATAAATAATATGTGAAGTATCAAACGCTTGTTAAAAAGTATTGTAAGAACCATATACAAGCAGGATATCGCATCATTCATAAATGTAATGTTACATGTACTATTAGGAGGAATTAAATATACAATATTAAACAGTTTTTAGATATAGTGTATTAAACGTAATTGTGCCTATATATTTTAAATCCACAACCAATTTTTACTTCAATATTAGTTATGTTTTGATGTGTCCAAGTTTTTTATCGTTGGTATAAGAAAAGAAACGCTCGTTAAGTATATAAGATACTGAACAAAAACTTTTTCTATAGTTTATTTCAGTTCATGTGATGTAGAAATGTAATTGCTATAGATCTAAGCATTTAAGTTTTCCAAATTATTTGAAAATATAATCGACTTCTAATTTGATTGAGATTTTATATGATTATACATCTTAAATGTATAAATTGATCTCAGTACTTCGGTAATACGACGATCATATATACTTCAGTTGATTACAGTATATCACAAGTTAAATATAAAATGCTCCTAAAGTTGAAAAGTAATATAATAATGAGAGACCATTACATGTAATTTACAGGAATGCGTGTCATCAAATATACAGAATGGTTACGAAAACATTGATTATCTATCATATTGAACTTTATAAATACACCTTTCCCTTTTAAGGTTTTATTTTCCTTTGTGGATGGTGACTTTACAACATGACATCCATGGTAACGTGAGACCTATCGTTCAATTAACCTTATTAATTTTTGAACAATAAAATGTAATGATGAATATACACTGCGAACAGCAGGCGATACTTATAACAATTACTGATATAAATTTTACAATTTGCACAATAATTACATGTCAATGACGACAGTTAAAAGCTCCAATCTCTTTTGTGCATATGATCGGATCACCCTTATTAGGTAGACATGTGAGTATCATTAGTTAGAATTTGAACTTTATATTTTAATTGACAGACACGATCCTTTTGATGATTCGTTTTAAACTATTTCGTAAAACTTTAATTTTGTTAATAATCTAACTACTTGGTCGTTGCCACTAGTGGTAGACCGTCTGATTCTAGTATCTTGTGTTTTGGTACCAGACAATTACTGTATACTAAAGTAATACTCGGATAATTTCTAAAAAACAAAGACATTCATGTTTACAGAAAGAACTCTTAAACGGATTTGGCAACACATTTAGATTTATAGTTTGTTCATGTATGGTACTACTTTTTCTTTCTGAAAAATATCTGTATAAGAATCGAGCTCAACTGACGACATCTTATTAACAGAAACGGTCGTCTGAAACATTTGTTTTGGGCTACTTAGTAAAACTATAACTTTGGTACTATTAAAATTATTTACCAAAGTTATATTTCTAGGCATTAGGGATATTTAAGTTAATTTTTAAATCTTAAATTATACAATAAAAGTAAAATAATATAGAAAATGTAAGGACGTTCGAAGAAATGGTTCGATTTTTTTATGTATTTGTTTTATGCACACCTATTGTCAATTATTTTGTCAACAGCGACTGCGAAATTAGAGTTATCTCCCCGAAGGTTGTGCTCAATGAACAATGACTGGAATTCCCCTGTCCTAAAAATAAACACTGTACTTGGTATCAATCTCTTTAACCTGTGGTTAACCCTGTAGTAAATGCTTGTTTTATTAATAGTATAAATGAAATAATAAATTATATTCAGGTTTTCTACAGAATATCTTTAAAATTAACAAATGGTTGATAAATGCATTCACAAAGACATTGATCAGCCATGTTAATTTATCAACATTCCAAAAACGAATTACCATATATGATTGTATGTTGAATGTGAACAAATTCAAAGTCAGCTCCACGTTATTATTTTTTCTTTTTCATTTCAATTTATCTTCTGGGTGAATTCCAAACCAGATATGAAATATTGGAAACAGGTACTACATACAATTAGATTATATGATATTATTGTACATGTAAATTTTAACTTTTGACACAGGGATATGCATTACGATGAATCCAGTCATGTGCCTATCAGGCTGAACCATACCATCTATTATCGTTGGTATATTGTGTTAACTCCCTTTTAAATTTTATCAAAGAATACACAAAAATACGATAATATCTGCAAATATTTGCATAAAAATAGATGGTTTGTTATCAATTAACTTAATTATTGTAATAATCGTATATTTCCATACTTCATGTATATAACTCGCGGGTCTCAATTCTTTTATAAAGAAATTTAGTTTGGGGATGCAAAGTGCAACGAGCAACTTAGATTTAGTTTTCTACTTATATACTATATATATGTGGTGTTGTTACACTGCATTTGTGGTAGGTCCGGAGAGCATGGGTTACCCTATTGAATTACGTCAATAACCCCATATCATCATATGACCTATCTTTTTGATTATTTGTATAATATCTCTTCGAGTTTATAAAAGTGAACATGGATGCATCGTTAAAAAGACCAATCCTGGTGATTATTAATTAATAAGTTATTAAAAAATAAAAGGAGCCGACCTTGCTCAATCCGTAGCGCGCTCGATCGTGAGGATGTGACTTCGAGTCCAGCAGGTTGGTTTCCTGTCCTTCGGATTAGACATTAAACACCTTGGCCCCGTGTCACATTAGGTGTCGATACGTTAAAGAACCGTCAGTGCTCAATGGCCTCAAATGCTGAGCATAGACCAAAATGTGAACCCCTATATGAAGTCTGCATATGAGTGAAATATTCCTGAGTGGGATGTTAAACAACAATAAACAAACAAACAAGAAAATAATAAATAACAGAAATGGAATTTCCATTTAAAAACATCAAATATATTACTTATCAGGAAAATATGTGAAACATAACCACATAAATGTTACGTTGTATTATCCTGCTGCACTTCTGCTCGCTAGGTATAGGTAAGAAAATTTGGAAGAATTCTGTTACATAAGCTCATGCATAAAATTCCTCATCCCTGTTATGGAGATTAGTATGCTCCTCATACAATGTCAAATGATAAACCTTAATGTATTGCTAAATCCGTCTAGGAGTACCCACTGTAAAAAAGATAACTATCTTAGTAATATATGATTATATCAGGTCACTAAAAGAATTTTTTCCGATCTGAGTGAAATATTCTTGAGTGGGACGTTAAACAACAACAAAACAAACATAAACAAACCCTGATTCCTGACGCTGACAAAATCAAAACAATAAACTGAAAAGTATGCGTACCTCATGTTTTACAATCGTGCCGCCATGTCCGGTAGAGTTGGGCAGTTCATGGTCATATGTGTCAAGAATGATAAAGCAGAGAATGCGAGAATAAGAATAGAATGTATATTAACTGCAAATGGCACGTGTTTATTGGTCACTCTGTAATCTTCGTAAAAAATGACCAAAAGTTAATTTGCAATGCTCAGAGTATGCCGGGCAAAAATAACTGATATTACGGGTTACGTTTGATTCTTGCAATTTTACACATGCATTTGTCATTCTAACTACCAGATGGTCTCTTTGGAATATATATGAGATAGAACGTCACATAAAATGGGCATGTAAAATTTTTCACCTACATCTAATATCGCTTTAAGGTAACGTTTTTTTCTAAATTTGGAGATACATGTATTATAAAAAAATATCTGCTGACTCATTTGTTCTATATTTTGCCATGGTAACCATGTTTGGTCCTAGCCCCTTTTCATCTGCAAACGTAATGCGACTTTACATGGTTATACTTGCCGTCAAGTTTGGTTCAAATTGGTCCAATGGTTCTGGAAAAGTTGTAAAAAATGTTGATAATTTTACAACCACCCTTATATTTTTCATTTACTTAGGTGCCTGTGACCTTCACCTTTAACCCCATGACCTTGAAATGTTGAAAAAATGATCCTCAGATAATTCCTAACAACTTTCTTATAACCGTGTTTCTGAAGTACCCTAGTGTCTTGTTTATGGACAGATTTCATTTTTGTTCGCAAACTTTTAATAGATATTGACTTGACAATCATGCATACAAAAATTGAAATTCATCTGATCCTTGGTTCATGAGAAGAAGATTTTTAGAGATGTACTAATTTTTTGTCCTTTTAGGTCCCTTTTAGGGCCCCTATTGGTTCTATCTCTTTTCCATTCGCAAACTTTATGCGGGCTTCACATGGTGATGCTATATGCCAAGTTTGGTTAAAATTGGCACACTGGTTTTGAGAAGAAAATGTTTAAATGCAAAAGTTAACAGACGGACGACGGACGCCAGACCTTTGGCTATAGCAATAGCTCACTTGGCGCGTCGGGTCAGGTGAGCTAAGAATACCCTGTAAGAATGTATGTTGATTACGTAGAAAACCCAGTCCGCTTTTGTTTTGTTTTAGAATTCAGAATGGATGCAGATAAATCATACACATAAATTATTGGATTTTTTCTACATGTAAGCATAACTTTTTCAAATATTATGATACATTTATATGATGAATCCAGTCACGTACTTATACAGACTGAACCATATCATATACTGTCTTCTGTAGATGGTGTTAACTTCTTGTCACATTTTATCAAGTAGAAGGTAATAATATTAACATATATACCAATAAAAATTAATGATTCATTATCAATTAATCTAATTATTGTAATTAATGTATATATATGTATATCAGGTATATAATTCAATTTGTAAATAAAGATATTTCTTTTGGTGATGCAAAGTACAACGAACAACTCAGATTTATATTTCTACTTATGTACTATATATACGTAGTGTTGAGTAAGAAATGTGAATCAGGCAATTTTATGGCAAAATCAGTACACTAAAACACTACGCATTTTCTCATATGGTATATCATTAATCTAAGTCACATGTGAGTACTAATAATGTTCATGCAAATAATATCAAAATGTCATTAAATGTATAATTTTGTTATTAATATTGTAAACGTATACCAAAGTTATAATGCTCAAGACGATCGATTCTGTCAATTAGACTTCATCAGTTGAGCTCCAATTTTAAATAGATTTTCTAAAGAGAAAATGGTATCAGGCAAGGCCAAATAATAAATCTAAACGTACAATCAAAATCGTTCTAAGAGTAACCACTGTAAAAAGATGACTAGCCTGGCTTCAGAAGAATTTAGAAATTTAAATGTGCTATCAGTGCCAAATATTACTTTAATATACGATTATCAGCTTGTACCGAAATACCAGGTACTGTTATAACGCTGGTCTACATTGATATACCAATTTCCCAGGTGACGGTACCGTTGCTTACTTCCCCTCAATAGCACTTTAGTCTCAGGAAGGGTTTACGATTATACAAACACGTGTGTTTGTGTATTTAACAATTTTCTGAAAACTTCCCAACTCTCTTGGTTTACTTTCTGTATTATTTTAAACAAATGCCCTAAATCTTTGTTATAATTCATTATTATAGGAAATGATGGACGGATTACATAATTATAGTTTCTGTTAACATACAATAATCACGGGTTTTTTTAACCCGGAGGAGAAACTTTCCCTTATATAGGTTCAATATAATTTACACTTCAGATTGAAATGATACTTAAATGATACTTCAAAATGTACGTTTTGTCAAATTAAATATTTCCAAGGTAGGTATTTATTTTCAGTCGCATATATTGCTCCATTTGTATAAACAAGTAGGGAAATTCAACTCATATTGCAAAAGATATGCACCCGCTGTCTCCTGAGGTATTAACCTACTAATCAATTTCGATTGTCAATTTCAATAAATCTTATTATTATGTACTGAATTAATATAACACGGCTAATAAAAATGAGAATTTTACTCCTTCTGCTTCACAGTAGCAGATGATTTATTACAGAAGTTCCTTGCGTGTATTGTTTTGCATGAAATTAGGACTGAGTATTTAGTTAAGGACAGTGTTAATAGAACATCATTATACAGTATCCTGAGATGTTTGTATCTTGGACATCCTGAAGATTTATAATTTGGTATCTTATATTTTTATATGTTAATTTGTGTTGATATATAATATGTTGTCTTATTTTGTGTTTAATTGCAGAGTTCAAGAAAAGGAGTACGTTTGGTGAATTTATCCAGGGCCAACACGGAGATCTATTATAAAATGCAGAATAAATAATTTATATTGCAGTGTTAATGATAATGGAACTGACAAAACAAACTAACAATGCCCCCACCCACACACCCCAGAAAAAAATTAACAAACGTCTCTTCGTTTAATCTACTCATCTGCCAACAAGTAAAACATTTACGTCTAAAAACTAGTTGCACACCTTCCCCAGATTTGTGAAATTTAAATAAAGTCATACGACCGTATTGCTTCCCCTTTAAACAAAACCAACATATACATGTATATCATATGAACAATGTAACGCTGAGCACAGTTATCTATTGGTGAATCTATCGTCTATAAACCGGTTTTGTTTTAAAAAAAAATTGGTAAACCTTTCATTTCCCCAACTTCAAAGACTGCGTGTGAATTTCAATCTTAAAGTTGATTTTTATGTTGCAAAACTGCACATACATGTGTAATTTTGCGTCAACTTTGACTTGTTCCCAATAAACAACTTAGTGCCATAACATAACTGAGTTGATGTTCCATCAACTCGTAATAATAACCATTCACAAACATCAAACATGCTTCGTTTAAAGAAAATAATATTATGTGAAACATAACAATGTAATACCAACAAAACAAAAAATTAAGATGCCTTACAGGTCTACCAAGGACACATGTTTACAAACAACGAGTCTAAATCAAATCACAACAGGGGTGACAAAGCACTTGTCGTCACAAAAGTAATAGAGATTCAGTAATGCAATGAGTCCATACAATGCAGTTTGTTTTTTCTCTGTACACTCTATTTTTGGAGAGACCGTAATGTTTTGGTTTTTGACCTAAACTGAATTTGCAACGTTAACTTTGTAGACCTGTACCTGTATCGTAAAATCTCATAAACACAATCTGGCTACACCTATTGTTAAAAATATTTGTTATATAATTCATTAATATCCGAAAATAATGGACGGAGAATACATGTAAATATCTAGATTTATGTTTCAGTTGGTTACAATGTAACACATGTGAAATACCAAACGCTCGAAGAGTTAAAAAGTAATGTTATAACTATGACCAACTATATAATTATTGCAAGTTTTAGAAACTTATGATGTTGTTATTGAATGAGAATGGATGACCTTACATGTACAGTATTGTGTGGAACGTACGGGTTATGTATCCTATAGAACTAGATAAAAAACTTTTAATTTTTTAATTTCCTTTGTGGTAGGTAATTTTAAAACATAATACCCATAAGATCATGTGACGTACCGTTAAATAAATATTTATCAATATTGTATACAATACTTTATACAATACCAGCATATAAACCATATCAATGCAGATATAATAAAGAACATATCTCGATTACATTTGCAGAATATCATAAAAATTCAAGAATTTTTTTTATATGACATACATGCACTATATCGATTGTTGACGACAGTAATTTGATACATTGATTCGCGATGTCGAACAGTAGCTTGCTGCTTGTCAGCTTCAATACAATTTGCTTACAACCGTTTATTAACGCTTTCAGCAAATGTTTGCATTGGTATTGATGTTGATGCGAACCTCACATGCGCAAAAAGTCGAATGCGCAAAAGTGGACGTACCATAATAGGATTTTGACTTTGGCAAAGCCTGGCTCAATATATCTGGGAATATAAGATGATGCTATTTTCATTGATTATAATGTATTGTAAATGTAACATCAGCATACTTCGTATTGAGAAACATGTAAGAATATTTTAACGTCTGTATAAGGATAATCCAATTTGAGAAAAAAAAAAAATAGTATTTATAATATATATATATATATTTTAGGTTTATATAGAACACATTCACAAACAAGTTCACTCAATTCAATTCTAGTTGTATGTTTGATGTGTTCAGGTTTTTCATCATTCACGTATTTTACAAATTTTGAAATGTAGCGTTCCTTAGATTTGCTTAAGATTTATAAAATTAACAGTAAACCATAATAATCAAACATTTGTTCTATAGATATTTCAGTTCATGACTGGTAACAATTTCTATTTAAACATTTGTATAAAGTAATTTAGCTTTATATTCAATCCAATAATGTTTCTATTGAAATAAACTTTCAATTTTTAATTGAATAAAAGTATATAATTATTATATATTTTGTAGGTATATATTTTCAATATTTCAACTGATCACACTATATCGATAACACGAATTACACGAGACATGATATGTATTGCAGATGTCATGAAATTCAAATGACTTTTTTAAAACAAGCATTACATATCTTTAAACTTGGTTGATATTAGAGTTATCTCCCCGAATATAACGCTTTATCGACAATAACTGGAATTCCCCTGTCCTAAAAATAAACATGCGATATGCAAGTAACCCATATAACCCGCGGATGGTTTCTTCTCATAGCCAACATGTTTCATTAAAGAGGAGGCAACATATACTATCATAATGTAAAAAATATAAATATTTTCTACAGTTTGTTGTAAATCAACAAATGGTTGATAAATATATGTACAAAGACGTTGATCAGACATCTGTATTATAGCTGCATCATAGTAGAATATCTCGTAAAACTGGTACATACTGACAGCGATATAATTCTAAAGCTATTAGCTTTATATATCGCTGATGTTGAGTGTGAAGAAAAACTGTCCCTCGTTACTTTTTTGTTATTTTGTTCATTTCAATTATTCTAAAGGGTGAATGCCCAACCAAATATGAAATGTTGGACACATATAGGCTACTACATACAAATACTACTCGACTGGATCATCGTAATGTATAGGTGTAAAATGTTAACTTTACATGAACAATAATAATTGTATAAACTTGTATTGAATCATATCAAGTACTGTCGCATGTAGTTTGTGTTAACTCCCTTTCAAAAATTTATCAAGGAAAACACAAATATATGAAAATACCGACAAACAATTGCATGGAAATAATTGTTTTGTTATCAAGTAACCTTAAAATTATAGTATTTGTATATATCTGTAATTAAGGTGAATGAATCTCGGTTCTAATTTATACCATAGAGATATTTCTTTTGGCGATGCAAAGTGCAACGAACAACTAAAATTTAGTTTTCTACTTATGTACTATATATACGTAGTGCTGTTACTTTATAATTGTGGTAGGTCCGGAGAGCATGGGTTATCCAATTGAATTAATTCAATATCCCCATATCATCATTAGACCTATCTTTTGACTATTTCAATATCCCCATATCATCATTAGACCTATCTTTTGACTATTTCAATATCCCCATATCATCATTAGACCTATCTTTTGACTATTTCAATATCCCCATATCATCATTAGACCTATCTTTTGACTATTTCAATTACATTCGATATGAAAAATCTGCAGATATCTTATGATCAAAATGGATCGCCAACCCTTCGATGTTATGGTTCACCTTTAAAAATTTACTTTTTTGAAACAAATGTCACAAAGGATTGTTACAAATCAATAATTAATATGGGAAAATAATGGACGCAGATTACATATGCCAGTTTCGATAGTTTTACAATATAACAATTTCAATGTAACAGCTGTGAAATATAAAACATCCTGAGAGTTAAAAAGTAATGTAATAACCAAAACCACGTAAAATATAGCACTTTTTAGAAATTCACTGTGCCGTTACTGTCAAATATTGACCGGAATGAAAAGATGCAACCTGTGTCACCATCGCAAAATCAGAGACGAGTTTCTCTTTATTTTAGAATGTACAGAACTTTTAAAAGAAGGAAAAATATTAAGTAAATATCATTTCCAAAGACCAAACACTCAGACAATATTTGCAGTCTATCAATATAAAAACTGTTAGAAAAATTAACAAAAAAGTCATATATATATATATATATATATATATATATATATATATATATATATATATATATATATATATATATATATATATATATATATCCCTCCCCGATATGATATTCCACTTGTTATTCGATGTTTGAATATTGTCCGATTAGGAAAATCATAAAGCATACAAATACATTTTGTGTATTGCAATGTATCATGTACCTTCTGAATAATAGCTTTGTATTTTCTCTGTACCATTTATTTGGTTTGAGATTTCAAAGAAACTTGAATCATTGTATAACTTACTGAATATAAAATGGGTGATATCAATTATACAGTATGGGTTTGGAAAGTTATTGGTTATCATGTTGAATATTGCAATGTATTTGTGTATTGCCAAGTTTTCAAATACAGTCGTATCTTTTATTTAATTGTCAATAACCAATTGCGAATATCATTCGTATGTAAATGTTATAATTATATCCTAGGGTACATGAGGTGTCGCTAAACAAACGTCTTTAATAGGTGTCGTCACGTTAAAGAACCCTTACTGCTCAACAGCCGTAAGTGCCGAGCATAGGCCAAAATTTGAAGCCCTTCACCGACATTTGGTGACGTCTCCATATGAGTGAAAGATTTTTGTGTGTGTGTGTGTGTGTGTGTGTGTGTGTGTGTGTGTGTGTGTGTGTGTGTGTGTGTTTATAAATTTGGACTCGGATATAAAGTGTAGATTATTTCCCATATTTTACTCTAAAACTAGATTTATTGATATATTTTATTATCCTAGAATTCTAACTTACGTAATTCGTTACCTACAGAATTTTAAAGTTACTTTATATCTTCATATTATATATGATGTAAGCGGTTTTCTCGATGACGTAAGGGGCATGCCCGACATCCCGCAGCGGCAAAATACAAATTAAACTAGAGACACGATGACAAAACGATACGCATAGGGACTTACAAATATTTGGATTTTGATATACCTAAAAATAACATTGAAATATTAGCCCGCTTTAAAACTAGTAACCAAAGACTACCAATTGAAACAGGCAGATTGATAGATAGGCCTACTCCTAGACATCAAAAGATTAATTTATATGTCTGCCATTCTTGGGGATGGGTTTGGAGAATAATATTGATAGGCGGAATTATAGGCCTTTATTTTGAAGTTTTATAATATTTTTCCATTTGAAAAAAAAAAGATCTGTCGTTCACAATTTATGAATAGATCTAGCTAGATTTATTAATAATTAACAAGAGAGTTGTTTCTGCGGGTTAAATATGTACATGTTGGCCTACATAGGCCTAGAACTATAGGCCTACATGCATCGACAAGGTTTCGACACACATTGTACGCTAGATCCATATATATTTATAAAACGATTTTTTTGTATTTTCTCTAGGCCTATATTTTTTGTACAGTGTGAGAATATAATGCATAGACTTGAGAACTGGGATACAATAACCCCTTATCAAGTGTCTCTATAATTGTCAACCGTCTGTCATCTGGATAGCCTACAATTCGTTCGTGATTATTAATTATGAATGTATTTGTATCAACCTTTGGTCATTAGATCTATAGGTATTGCCTTATCAAACAATACATTTTAGTTTGAGGCATAGGGCCTACATTTCATCAATGTCATAAATAATACGGTATACAATAGCATATATAATATACATTTTAATGTTGCGTGTAACGATGTCATATTAGTGATAACGTAATGGAAGGGAATCAAGGCCGTTAAACTGTGATTTCTACGATTAACCTAAGGCCTACACAAAATGGCAGCAGAGACAAAATGTACAAAAATAAATAAATAAATAAATAAAAATAGATAAATAAAATAAAACAAATGTCAGCAAAGTAGTCAGTATTGTCCCTATGTCGACCATTAGGCCCCTGTAGTTAATTAGATGTACCCATTCCCAAATTTGAATCAAATTTCTCTGGTCCGTGTCGACCATTGGTCATTAGAATACGATATTACCTTATTAATTGTAATCATGCCTTTTCTGTCGTTAGGATTAACGAAAATTTACCTCTTTAACTGGAATAGTCATTATGTAGACACTATATAGTCATTGGAATACAAGACTCCCATTTTGTTTTGTTGCGATTTCGATTGTCGGTCATTAGGATAGCGCATGATAAAAGCCCCCCTCCCCCTCTGTGTTTTTCGGTTATTTGTAAACAATAACACCCATATTTGTTTTCTCTTTGTCTACCGCTGGTCACTGGAATGAAATAAGAATATTCTTTTTCTATCATATCACTATGCTATTTTATCTATATCGACCGCCGGTCAGTACTTAGATAAGGTTACACATTAAAAAGTCTCCCAAGTCCTTATGTTGATTTCATTTAAAGTAATGATGGCAAAATACATTTATGTCGTTGAAATAGACACCCATTTGTTGTTCACTAAATATCAACTTTTTACTTCTATGTTATATTTCATTTATATATATATATATATATATATATATATATATATATAAAATATATATATATATATATATATATATATATATATATATATATATATATAATATATATATATATATATATTATAACAAACAGGTGTAAATACATCAATCATGTGCAGATCACTACACCAGCGATATATAAAGCTATTAGCTTTATATATCGCCGACTAGACCTATATATTATATTTTTCTTACGTCGACCGTTGGTCAATAGATTTTCAATTACACTGATTTCAAATAAAAAATCGACAAAAAAAATATATTGCGTCTCCAATCTAATTAAAAACCCAAATATTTCAAATCTTTCCCATTTTCTGAAATTTAGTCAGATCAAGTAATTTTTTTTAAACGTAATTACAGGCACTCTGGCTTGTTTTGAACATTCAAAATCTGTTATATCAAACAATAATGTATAGTTCAATTTCAAATTCTCAATTATCTGACAAACTGTTCATATATATTTTTAAAGCGAAGCGTAAAAGTTTCTTTTAGACCCGTGATAGCCATGTTATTTCTACAGGCGCCTTGTCGGGTATCACGTGACTTTGACGTAATAAAATCTGAAACCCGCGTCGGAATAGTCTAGTATGAAGAAAGTCTATTCTATAAACGTCACTAACACTAAACTTAAAGACATAGTATCTACGATTTCCTCAATATTTCAATCTCAATTGTTTGGGTCAAATATGTTAGTATTTGGAGATAAAAAACGAAAAATTGTTGAATTAAAACACATAGAAGTATAGTTTTATTGTATTTCACAACTTTCCACGTTTTTTTTTTTTTTTGTTCGTACGACAATAAATTCGTTTGCAAGCCCGCCCATATTTCAAATAAAAACCTGTATTTGCGCATGCGCATTTCCATTGTTGATAGTGAAAAGCATGTCGTCCAAAGCAAATTAAAAATCGTGGCCGACCTGTTAAATTGACAAATTCAGCTAGAAAAATTTTCGGAAAGAAGTTCTGGCGAAATACAACAAGACCAAGATAAATATTGGAAAGGAGCATGATCGATGGATAAGCCTCAAGGACCGTCTAAATGTAGGATTCTCACGCCGAAGTCGAAATTGTAAATAAATCAATGCTTACCTCAGCATCCATTTCATTGATATCGATACAATCTAGTTCATGCGTGTGCTTCTGGGATTGTTTCTGTGCATAAAAATGAGTTTGATTCTTACACCCGACGACAACAAATCAGCATTATCCGTTAATTACGCTAATTATACAAAAAAGTGTCGACGTGGAAGATCATTATTCAGTCATATCTTCGATATTTCCGCAAAATTGCCGACTAAAAAAAAATAACCATTTTCGTAGATACTATGTCTTTAAGTAGGCCTAAATTTTAAAGGGTATATTCATAGAAAACTTTCCACTTCATATTTAAATCTATGTAGTTTAACACTCTCTTCATTGTTTATATTTATTCGTTTCCTGAAGTAAAAACCGTTACACACTTGTCCGACACCTCGTTAGTCCGACGCCCCGTTAGTCCGACGTCTCGTCAGTCATAGATTAGGACAGTTTTGAGTCGGAAGCTTTCAAAGTTTGTTAGGATCTTCGGAAACATAACTCTACATAAAATAATAGTGCGCTACGGATATGCAATCGATATCAATTAGTTTAAACTTTATGTGTAAACAGAACTCATATTGCTCACAAATTACAGTCAAAAGGATTTGGAAAACAAGCACATTTAAGTACTTATGTATCATCCATTTCCTTTGATACACATAAATAATAATTAAATAGATGACCTTGGTTGTTAATTAGCAACAGCAAATAAAGTAAAAATATATCTATTAGATACAATAAAAAGCAAGCAATTTGAATGAGAAGGGGTAGTTGTGAAGTATGCAGGAGTATATGGGGGTGCACTGTTTACACAAAGTGAGTCGACCGCACAAAAAGGAAGGGGTACAAACATCATTAATTGCTGACAATGAACAGCTCATAAGAAACATTTGAGGCATAAGAAGTACGATAATAAGTAAAACAATAACTACAGATTTGAGGCGTAGCATGATAACAATAAATTAGATCTGAAAATAATACCTGTAGATTTGTGATGTAGTATTACATTAGGTAAGACACGAATACGGTTACTACAGTTATATATTATACACTAATAACAAGAAAATAAATGATACGAATACATTGACAGGGGGTTTATGTTGTGGTATGATAAAATTCGATAATATACTAACAAGGTTTTTGCTATAGTATAATAACAGTAGATTACACACTAACAGGAGTTTTGTGTTTAGATATGATTACAATAGATAATCTACAAAAATCAGACAGGTGCTTTATGTTAAAGTGTGATAACAATATAATGCTACACAAATATAATTACTGCAATTATGAGTTATAGTATGATAGATAAATATGCATATATACATTTATTTCGAAGACTAAAGTAATTTAGAACAAAATTTATAACGCATTAATCTATTCTAGTCCTGAAATCGTTTACTTTTAATAACAAATTTTTGGACTGCTTTAAATATTTGAATATTTTGGTTAAGTTGAAGGCTAGGATCTCCAAACAGAAGTAGTTCAGTGTTAAGATTAAAAGGTAGGGTCCATATGTATTTATTGCGAAGTGTGATGTACAATGGACATTCTAAAAGTTAATGCTTAGAATTCTCTATTTTCCCACAATTACATAATGAACTATCAATAATATTTTTCGTAAATAAATGTTCTTTTAGAATACTACATTTTAGGCGTAATCTAGTGTGAAGTATTTGAGCTTTCCTGGTGTCGGTATAATAATATGCAGGAGGGGATGTTATATTTCTGTTAAGGTGATATTTCAGATTGGAAATAGAGGGGTTTTGTTTTATTTCATCTGGCAGTTCGTTCCATAATGAAATGGTAGCTGGTAAAAAGGAGTTTTATAGAATGTTGTTTTAAAATTAATTTGCATTATATTATTGGATTGTCTAGTATTATGAGAGTGACGTTCATTTACTTTGGGGGGTACTAAACTATATAGATATTCTGGTGTACCATTTTATGAAATTGTATAATTCTATGTTTTTTACGTCTTTGTTGTAAGGGTTCAAATCCAGTTTCTATATATAAATAGCGTCTACTGGTCAATTTTGTACCGCCTGTTATTATTCTTGCCGCTTCAAGATTTATTTGCTCAATTTTATTAACAAGTTCCAGTGGAATATTGTCCCAAGCTACATCCGCAGTCTCTATTATAGATCTTATGAAGGAAAAATATAGTTTTTCGAGTGATTTTCTATCGATTATAAGTTTTAATTTTCTTAGCATATTTAATCTGTCAGTAGCTTTACAAAGTATTGAGTTTACATGATGAGACCAAGAACCATTATTTGACAAAAATACACCTAAATGTTTGTGTGCGTCTACTTCTTTAATGACAGTTTGATTGAAAACAAGATCGGGGTGATTACTTGGGATATGTTTGTTACTGATCAAGAGGGATTCAGTCTTGGAAGGATTAAAATCAACAAGCCACTGCTTGGACCAAGAGTAAATTTTTCTTAGATTATAATTCAAGATTTCGCTAGCATCAATAGGATTTTCAACAACTATATATACGGTAGTATCATCAGCAAATAACTTAATGTTACAATTGATATCATTAACAATATCGTTTATAAAGACGAGGAATAATAAAGGCCCAAGTATTGATCCCTGTGGGACTCCGGCGTTAATATACGCCCAATTGGATGCTTTAGAATTAATTACAACCCTATGTCGTCTGTTATTCAAATAATCCATTATCCAGGACAAGTTTTTTCCAGTAATTCCCAAATTATGAAGTTTGTGTAAAAGTCCCCGATGCCACACCCTGTCAAACGCTTTACTTATATCACAAAATACAGCTCTTACTTCTTTACCCTGGTCTAGGGATTTACCTATATCATTAGCCAAGTCTACGAGTTGATTCACCGTAGAATCTCCTGGCATAAATCCAGACTGGTTTCTATATATAAGTCTATTGTCAAATAAATATTTACTTAAGTGCTTATGTATGCATTTTCCCATTACTTTACCGGTTATGCTAATGAGGGAGATTGGTCTATAATTTTTTATTTTATTCTTATTTCCTTTTTTGTGAACAGGAGTAATGTTTGCTTCTTTCCATATATCTGGATACTTTGAAGTATTTAGTGAAAGACTGAAAATTTTGTATAGAGGATAACTTAGTAAATGAGCAGCTTCTGTTAGTAATCTTGGGTTGATCAGATCAGGTCCCGTAGCTTTACTAGTATTAAGGTTAAGCAAAGTGTCTTCTATTTCGTTTCTTGTTATGTGTATATCAGTCATGAAGTTCCTATCCGGGGGATGGGGAGGGGGTAATCGGGAGGACTCATCTATCTTAGTTTGCTCAGAAAAATAATCATTGAATAATGTTGCCTTGTCAAGATCATTTTCGTAAATATTATCATTATGATTTAAAGGGGGGATAACTTGTCTAGATGAATTTGCATTGGTTAAGAATTAATAGTTTTCCACCACTGAGTGGGATTTCTGGATTCTAATAGGGTGGAGGAGATTTTGTTATAATAGCAGTGTTTCGACTTCCTAACAACCGTAATACATTTATTTCGTATTTTTCTAAATTTTGACCACGCATTGGGATTATTAGATTGTTTTGCGTTTACGTGAGCTCGATTACGTTGACGAATAAGTTTCTTTATCGAATTATTGAGCCATGGGGGGTCCGATTTCCTAATAGTAACTGTCTTGTTTGGGATACATTCTTTGGCAATTTTAATAACCAATTCATTAAATTTTTGTACCCACATACTCACATCATCAGAGTTCAGAGCATCGTCCCAGTTTAGCCTACTTAATTTTTCTCTATATATATCATAATTACCTTGGTTAAATAACCATATATTCCTTTTAAAACATTTAGTATTTGTATTTGGACGTTGTAAAATTCCGTATATGGGGCAGTGGTACCTTGTTTGTTGGTTTAAAAAGCATTCGCCGACATAAGCCTTTAGAACAAGAGAAGTGTCGCTAGCTAGGATAACATCAATATGTGACTGAGAATTTTCGGTATAGTGTGTTGGTTCCTGAACGAGTTGAGACATATTATACATCTGCAGTATATTACGAAAACGGTTTAATTGCAAGTTATCAACAAGAAAGTCTGCATTAAAATCACCGACAATTATGATGTTGTCTATATTGGAATTGTACGCCAGATCTATTGAATGTTCAATGTCTGACCACAGAGAAACGGGCGAGTTTGGAGGTCTGTAAAAAGTGCCGTATAGAAATCGTAGGCCCGAAAGAGAAATTTCGATCCACACACTTTCAATAGTTGGAATTTCTATGTCATTTCTACGTCTGGCAAAGATTGAGTTATTAACATAAACAGCTATCCCACCTCCTAGTTGGTTATTTCTACAAAAGCAAAATGGAGCCTGATATCCATGTAGGATATCTGAATGGACATGGCGGGTGTAGTGGATGGATCATAGCTGAAATCTTACGCGTAGTAAATTGTTGACAAGTGAAAATTAGATTACACTTGACATTATTAAATCCAACACTGTGGATTAACTAACCCAAAGTGACGCAAGTACTAGCCTACAGAGCCATGTCTCTGTAGGATACGAATTATGTGATATATGATGGAAAATGCTAGGGCTGGTTTCAATAGTAACACGTTGTATGAGATATCACTCGTTACTAGATGTTACTAAAACCTTATTAATCTTCGGGAAAAGAGATGTCTAAATAAATAGATAGATACACGAATAAATAAATAAATAAAAATAAATTTACACCGCACTGGTTGTGCGTCAGAGACTTATAGTGAAATAATACGGTAGTTTCAAGAGTAACATATCGTTTGAGATATCACCCGTTTCTGAATTAATTAGTCATCCGTATTAATCTTCGGGAGGAGAAGAAATGTTACACAGCACTGGTTGAGCTACAAAAAAACATGAAGAAAAAAAAACTAAGAAAAAAAAAGAAAAAAAACAACAAACAAAAAATCAAAAAAAAAAAAAAAAAAAAAGAAAAGAAAAAAATATATATATTAGCTTCACATATCGCTGATACCAAGAGTAGATTCTATCTCGTGTATATTTTACATGGAAAAATAAATAAATAAATAAATATGACAACTGGGGTGTACATTAGTGTACTATGGCAATGTAACTTCATTCAACCAATTCAACAAGCTGGTTGTTATACGCCGTTAGTCCGAATTAAGGAGAAACAAAGGACTCATACAAAGATTAATATCAATTAGTTTGTTTTGTATCAAGAACACCCCATTAAAATAGTTCCACATTCATTTTAAAATGATTTTATTTTTCACATGACAGTGCATGGATTTGTATAAAGTACTAATTACATGTTACGTTCCGAGTCTTTATGAACCCATAAGATGATAGAAACGCGTTTCTTTCTCATTTGGAGTACTTCATGTCAGATATGTGTTCACAAAGAAAGGCGATTTAAACAGATGTTCAAGAAATTGTATATGATTTTTATTTGAAAATGATAATACAGAAATGCTGTATTGTTTCAAAATTAGATCTACATCTTGCACAAGGGTGAAAACTATCGATTTAAAAATGCTTTGAGAGTTACTTATTGTGTAGCTTATACTGGAAGTTTTTTGGTGGGGGACTAATGGGGCGTCGGACTAATGGAGTGGGCGTCGGACTTATGGGTTGTCGAAGTATTGGGGCGTCGGACTGTTTTGGTCCAGGGTATGATTCCCAGAAATGTTCCATTATTAAAGCCCAGGGAGTTAATTATCACATTGTGAGTCGTTTTTATTCCGGCCAAATATTGCATTAAATTGACAAGCGTAGCATTTATAAAAAATCAATTGAGTATCAGCAAACAAAAATGCAACCAGAGCATCATGAGGTAATCCAGAAAATTATTTATTTTTAGAAGTTCTGGGAAGCCTTTATATCTGGATTCCAGATGTATAAAAAAATGGTATGTGAGAAAGTATGGAGAGGGGGCGTCTCTGGCCACCCCAGTATCTACGCCTACATACATGTAATGTGCAAATAATTGGTAAGATATATAACTTACAATTTGATATAATGCAACATTTGCCAAGTTTACAAATAATTATTTATATGTTCATACAAACTGAGGAAAAGAAAAAGTAGTTATGTACCACACTTCATCCCCCCTTTTTTTCCGAGAACTGGACGACGTGTCCATTTCCAGGAATTCAGGAGTCACGTGATCACACACACAGGTAAATGTCGTTATATATAGACGATGATATATAACGTGTTTATTGGATGACACGCGACACGGGCGATTTCAATTTTATCTGTTCCTAGAGATGACACGCTCCCGTACAGGTGTCCCAATGGCATAGTGTAGCAAATTTTGATAACACCATAAGTAATTTCACCCCAATTTTAAAACATGTCTCATGCACATCGATCTACCGAGCAGTTATTGGATTTACCGATCCCACCCGAGAGATCTGTTACGAGCCAATATATTGAACCGTTATTGGATCTCCCGATTCCCCTGATTTTAAAAAAAACGTTTTTAAGACCCAAACGTGTCTACACGGGGCAGACCTATCGTTTTGATAAAATTTCTGAGACAGAGATTTAAAAGTTTACAACCTGGTCGGACGAGTATAAAGTAGTTCTATTGAGGGACAGACCTATCGATATAGACCGTTTATTTGTACACCTCGTAAGGTCGGTGATAAACGCTAGAGGGTTGCAAAACGGCGATAAAATTTCGCATCATCATCAATCACCCGAAATTTCCGAAACCGTACAGTACGAAATATATCACCGTCTCGGGGGATTTGTCCGAAGAGTTATTCAAAGCATTGCAAGAGTATATAGAATATTACGAGGTGCCTTTAGACGAAGTAGAAATATTCGTCCATTCTACGAAAATGCCGAGGGGGAAGGGGAGACCTAAAGAACCGGTGACAAAGGAGACCTCGTCGTCGAAAAGAAGTATCATCACGATTAAAAACGACGACGCCACGTGTCTGGCACGAGCCATCGTGACGGCGGTGGCCAATAAACATAAAGATAAATGGACGAATTCCCAACTTCGGCACGGTTTCAACGAGAGTCGCAAATTACAAAGGATCGAAGCGTTAAAACTTCACGAAGAAGCGGACGTTCTCGTCCGTGATCACGGTTGTACCTTAGAAGACGTGAAAACGTTTGCCGATCACTTGGGTGTGCAGATCAATATAGTGGACGGCGATCGGTTTAACGAAATCATCTATACGACCGAAGGAAGCAATGACGACGCGGTCTATCTGTACAAGAATAAAAATCACTTCGACGTGATTACGACCATGACGGGGGTTTTTGGGTACGGGATATTACTGTCATATTTGTAAGAAGGGGTATACAAGACGAGATCGTCACAGATGTCCCGAAAAGTGTTTATCGTGCTTCGGTTATGATTGTCCGGGGGGTGAAAGGAAAGTGTGCGACGATTGTAACAGAGCGTTTTTCGGTGAAGACTGTTTTAAGGAACATAAACGCGTCAGAGGCACGCGAGACGACAAACCGGACGTGGTTTGTTCACTCGTTCAGAAATGTTTAGAGTGCGAACGGGTGGTCAAAGACTTGAAGTCCCATGTATGTGGTCATTCCGAATGCCCGAATTGTAAAGAATATGTCGACATGACGACGCACAAGTGTTTCATGCTCGAGAAACAATGCAAGGGTGGAGAGTGCACGGAGGAGGAACCGTGCGAGGAGGCGAACAAAAAAAAGAAAAGTATGAATGGTGTTATAGTTGTAAAACGCGAACGACAAAGTATTATTTTTACGACATAGAAGCGACGCAAGACACCGGCGTTCACATACCGAATCTAATCGTGTGCCAAGACTTTGACGGTCGTCAACACGAATTTTCTACCGTAGACGAGTTCTGCAAGTTTGCCTCGGGCAAACACGGTACGTTCATCGCCCACAATGCCAAAGCGTACGACGCGCAGTTTTTGTTAAAGTATTTCGTGGAACATAACATTAAACCCTATTGCATTTACAACGGTACGAAGATCATGTACATGGAAGTCGGTTGTATTCGCTTTATCGATTCCATAAATTTTGTCCAATCCGCTCTGGCAGAGTTTCCGAAGACGTTTGGTCTGACCGAACTCAAAAAGGGTTATTTCCCGCATTATTTCAACAAACCGTGTCACCAACGTTACGTGGGGCCGTTGCCCAGTAAAAAACACTACGGTGTCGATCACATGAGCAAACGCAACAGGGAAGAGTTTTTAAAGTGGTACGAGTACTGCACGTCCGACGTCGACATATTACGACGGTCCATGTTGAAATTCAGGGAAGACTTTATCGCGTTGGAAAACATAGATCCGTTACAGTACGTGACGATAGCGTCCGTGTGCATGACCGTGTACAGAAGCAATTACATGCCTAAAAATACGATAGCCGTCCATAACGATCACGTCGTTCACGAAACGTACAGCGCGAAATCCATTTCTTGGTTGGATCACGTGGCCGAGAGAGACGGCGTCGTCATTCGACACACGTTGAGCGGCGGCGAGGTGACTCTGTCCAACATCGGTAAAATCGACGGGTATTGCGAAGACACGAAGACGGTTTACGAATTTCAAGGGTGTTTCTGGCACGGTTGTAAAAAGTGTTACGCGCGAGACACCCTCAATAACAAGAACCAATTCGACATGGACACGCTCAGAAAACGAACCTCCGCGAAAAACGAGAAGATATGACGGGCCGGTTACGCGTTCGTCGAGGCCTGGGAATGCGATACGAAAGGCATAAACGGTAAAGAGATCGTAACGCCGTTAGACCCTCGAGACGCTTTTTTCGGCGGTAGGACCAACGTGACCAAGTTGCTGTACGACTTCGACGGAAGAGAAAAGGGACGATACGTCGACTTTGTCAGTCTGTATCCGACGGTCCAGTTTTATAAGACCTACCCGGTCGGTCATCCTACCAAAATAGTTAATCCCGAACGCGTCGATCGAACTTGGTTAGGGTTCGTCAAATGTAAAGTCGTGCCACCTCGGAAATTATATCATCCCGTCTTACCTGTCAAAATGAAATGCGGAGATGCCGAAAAGCTCTTGTTCCCGCTGTGTAAGACGTGCGCCGAACGACGGGTACAGACGCCGTGCGAACACGCCGACGAGCAGAGGTCGTTTGCGGGCACGTGGTGTACTCCCGAGCTATTCAAGGCCTTGGATAAGGGGTACGAGATAGAGAAAATTTACGAAGTTTGGGATTTTCTCTACACCAGCGAGGACACGGATCTCTTCAGAGACTACGTCAAGAACTTTATGAAGATCAAGATGGAAAGTTCCGCATTAAAGGTGGGTCCCGGCACCCCCTACGACTCGGAAGAACGGTATAAAGACATGGTCAGAGAACGATTGGGGATCGACTTGGGTGAAATAGAGTATAATCCGGGCATGCGCGACATCTCTAAATTATGTCTCAACTCTCTCTGGGGTAAGTTCGGCCCAAGGGTCAACATGAAACAGACTCAATACGTGAACAAACCGAAAGACTTTTATACCCTGTTGCTGAACGACACGATAGACAATCTCAACATTCAGTTCATCAACGACGACATGGTCCAGATGTCTTACGATTTAAAGGGACAATTCGTCGACAAGGTCAATGACATCAACATCTTCATAGCGTGTTATACGACGGCGCACGCCAGAACCATGTTATACGACGTGTTGGATACCCTCGACGATAGGGTGTTGGGATTCGACACCGATAGCGTGTGGTACGTCGATCGCGACGACGGGGTCTCGATCGACACGGGCGATAACTTGGGTGATTTGACGGACGAGTTAGGCGGCGATTTCATAACGTCGTGGTGCGCCACCGGTCCCAAATCTTATTCGTACGAAACGAACGCGGGTAAAAAGGTGTGTAAGGTCAAGGGATTTAGTCTGAATTACGAAAATTCTCTTTACATCAACCGAGACGCGATTACCGACGTCGTCAAAGAAACGCGTAAGAGGATTACGACCGTTCGAGAAAACGCCATCACGAGAGATTCCAAAACCAAACGCGTCGTGAATCGATACCAGGAGAAAGAGTTTACGTTGTGTTACGATAAACGGGTGATGAAGGACGGTTACGATACGCTTCCCTACGGGTATTAAAAATTTATTAATACTAATAAATTTTTTTAATCGACGACCAATAATTCCTCTCGGACGAACGTTCTCTGAGGCGCCGGTTCCTTGAGCTGATACAGGTCGATGCCCTGCATTCTGAAATGTCTGTCTATGTCGTGTTTGTCGACGCTCCAGATGGGGTCGGTGGCCCTCCTGCGTCCGCCTTCCAATTCGCCCGGTTGATACAGATATCTTACTTTCGAAAAGGGACTGATGGGCGGTTGCACTTTATCGACGGGTTATACCTTTTTGGGCGGGTTGGTCTCTTCGTTGATCGTTTTTACGACTTCCTGCAACCGTTTCACCCATTCTCTGTTTCTGTCTTTGGTTTTCATCTCTTGATCGTATTGATAGCTAAACAACTGTTCGCCCAACGTTCTATTAAATCGTTCGACGATGGCTTGGTCGCGATGAAGGTCGGCCCGCCCCCTTCTTATTCTAACGCCGTGTCGGGTCATGAGTTTGGAGACGGCGCCCATGAATTCGCGACCGGGATCGACTTGTAATAATTTCGGAAACGTCAGACGCCTCCCGTAGATCTTTTCGAAAGCGTCGGCTACCTCTCGACTGTCTTTGGTCGTCAGAGGTTCCGCTTCTTTGTAGCGAGTGCCCACGTCGACCAACGTCAACGCGTATTTGTACGTTTTCCCGTTCACCTTGTCGTGCGGTAAAAACAGCAGGTCGGCCTGGTGAGTGTCGTTTTCTTTCGCGTCTTCGAATCGGGGCCTCACGATCTTCTTGGGGGCGGGTAGGTAGATTTGCCACACGTCTTGTTTTTTTCAGAACTCCAACGCTTCCTTCTCGCTGACTTTAGCTGCTTTGGCCAATTTTCCCGATGGCAGCCTTTCCCTTCCAATAGTGTTTGTGATAGATCTCTTCCATTTTACTTTAGGCGACGTATTTTTTAACGCCGTAGAACACGAGTCCCGTCCCGATCACCACGAAGAGGATTTCCTTGTCTTTTTGCTCTTCCGAGGGTTGATAGAAATCGCTCAACTTCGGTTCGGGAGCCATCGCCTCTTCGTTCGTCATTCGGGAGTAGAGTGACATGGCGGCGTCCACTTCTTTGTAGGTGTACAGCGCATGTCCTTGTTTCTTGAGTCTCTCGTTGAGAAAATCTAATCGCTTCGTGCGTTCGTGATTCCATTGATCTCTGGCCTTGGTCAGTTTTTCCATCGCCTCGTCGTGTCTCTTTTGTTCTTCGTGATTCGAGAATAGAAATTGCGATCCCGAGAAGGCTAGAGCCATTTGTAACAAAGTGGAAGTCATTACACGTAGGTTCTGTTTCTAGATTTTATTTAAAATCTCCACATACACACACATGGTTAATCTAAAATAAAGACAAAATTACAATAAATACAATGAACATTGACATAAAGTACATTAAACAAGGACAAACATATAAAATTAAGTTTGAAGACATTAAGATTATTAAATCAAAAATAAATACCATTCAGTGATATGATACTGGATTTCAGCAATGAAATATTACAAATAGATAAATACTTATTTAATGAGTAACTTTACAATCTCATTTTAGAACAATATGAGAAAGACAAAATTGAATAGTAACAATAAAAGTACAATACTAAACATAATTACCTTAAGCAGTACTAACCAAGACCAGTAACTCGTTCTGCTAATCTTGTCGCCGATATAAATTGCATATATTCAAGCAAGGTATTTATTCACAAAATAAAAAGGAGGGAAAGGATATCATTTGTTAATATCATGAAGATATAAACCAATGAGAAAGCTAATAGAAAAGAACCAGTAAATTTACAAAGAAAGTACTCAGCAACTCAATCCATATGCGCCGTAGAACTAAACTTTTGCTCTAGGGCATTGGACTGACCATCGACAAAGATAATTGATCTAATGATTAAATTCTATACAATCAATAATCAACACAAAACAGATATTTAAACGTAATTAAACATTCACTTCCCCACATACTCCCCTGCTTTAAATTTTATCGTCCCGATAAATTAAAGTAATAATTCAGTAGATCAATAAGATAATTAATATAATAACATCAATCATTTCAGTCAATTATAGTTCATGTACACTGAATAACACAAATTATTCACTGTTCACATTTACACAAAATGTTCAACCCACATACTCTTCTGCTGCATACATGTCCGATTTTTAATTCGATCACTCCTGCGGATAGGAACTTTAACATCATCTGAATCACTATCACTTTCCTCGGATACCGAATGTAAATCAATTTCTGGAGCTAGTTTGATTTCAGACCGATTCACAGTTCGCGATTGTCCATTCCCGGATTCGATTGTGTAAACATTGTCTTTAATATTAACAACTTTGTATCTTGTTTTACCCCATAAATCCTGTAATTTGTGTCGTCCAATTAATCCTCTATTTCGAATTAAGACAGAATCGTGAACATTGATTGCAGGAGCTATTACTTTACGAATTTCTTCACGTTTTCGTGCACATTTTGTCGTGTTTTTGTAAGCACTTTTGAATGCATCTTGCAATTTTTCGCGATGTTTCTGAATCACTTCATCGAATTCTGTTTGATCACTAACACTATCTGGTTTTGATAACACAAAATCTACTGGTAATTTGGGTTCTCTTCCAAAAAGTAAATAATAAGGACTGTATCCCGTTGTTGAGTTCGGTGACACGTTGTAAGCATAATTGATCTCTGATAAATGTTCTGGCCAGTTTCTTTTCTTCGTATGAGGTAAAGTTCTCAATAAGTCGTGCAATGTTCTGTTGAATCGTTCGCTCTGACCGTTTCCTTCCGGATGGTAAGGTGTAGTCCTAGATTTTGAAATCCCGTATAACTTACACAACTGCTTGATAATTTCGGATTCAAAATTTCGACCTTGGTCACTATGTATACGTTCTGGTACACCGAATTTGTGAAACCAATCATGAATGAGAACTTTTGCTACTGTATCTGCTCGTTGATCTTTGGTCGCTACTGTCTGAGTGAATTTCGTGAAAACATCCGTCATAACCAAAACATTTTCCTTTCCATGTGATGGCTCTAACACTGTAAAGTCTATCGCTAGAATCTGTAATGGTCGATTTGTAATCAGATGTTGCATAGGTGGTTTTATATTCATGTTTGGCGACTTCGCAAGATTACATCTTTCACAGTTTTTACAAAATTGTTTGATATCATTGAACATTCCAGGCCAATAACAACGATCTTTGATTATAGTGAATGTCTTTTCTATGCCCTGGTGACCTAGGCTATCATGACAATGCTGATAAACTTCATTTTTCATTACACTTGGTAGCACGATTTGACGTATATCTCCTTTCACGGGATCACACACTGTTCTATATAATATTCCATCATCAACACTAAGTCTTTTCCATTGTCTTAGTAAAGCTAAAACTTTTGGGTTACACTTTTGTCTGGTAGTTTTATTCGGGTATACTCCTTGTTTCCAAAACTTCATGAATTCAGAAATTTCAGTATCACTCTTTTGCATTTCTCTAATATTCGCAGAACTCTGTGTTGGAAATGTAATTTGAACATCTGTATGGTAATTTGTTAAACGGCTTAAACAATAGATATATAAATAAAAAATGTTTATTTTACTGGACAAGGCGTTTACCGAACGCGGTGTAAAACAGATGTTGGGGGACGACATAGCGTGCATGCAGTTGGGTGGTAACCAAGTCTTGGTGTATTGGCCCGACGACGTCAAACTCACGTGTCAAATGCCTCGCATGCGCAGAGACTACCCGTGTAAGCATCCGGTCATCGTGAATTCGTTGTTTTGTAGCATTCATCACAACTACTTGAAAGAGAGAGGTATCGACACGTTGAAGTATTGCGTCTCTTGTCAAAAATGGATGACCGATAGCACTAAATACGAAACGTGTTATACGTGTGGCGGAAAAGAACGCGCAGACGAGTGGCACAAGACGCATCCACGGTCCGAGAGAAGAAGACGCGGACGTCCCAAGAAAGAGGTTTAACCGGATTTTTTAAAACAGAATGTCTTAAAAATCTACGGTTAACGAGAAGTGGATTTGTTTACGAGGGTGAGGAGCTGCTTGCGGAGGTCGTCCGTCTCTTGATCCGACTCCTTTTTTACGGTTTCGGACTTGTATTTGGTGTACAGTTTGTCCTTCATCTCGCGATACTTGGTCAGTTCGTGTGACACGGAGGCGAACTCTTCTTCCGAGATCTTCCCGTCCTCGAGCGCGCGACTCACCCGATCCGTGATCGAGTTCAATTTACTTTCCGCGAGTTTGACGATCTTGAGATGTTTCTCCGATTTCTTCGATAGCAATCGCCTGATGCCCTTGATGATCAAACCCACTCCACCCACTGACAGAGCCACGATCAGGAGAGGTGTGCCCGCGATGGGCACGACCAATCCCACACCGCCCATGATGGCGCTTCCCGAGATCAAGGCGGTGTCGACGCCGTCGGCGGTGTTGACGGCTCGTTTGTATTTCTTGTGAACGCTCTTCCGCGTCTCGATCTCTCGTCGAAACGTCTGCTCGATCTCCCCGATGCGTTTGAGACGATAATGTTGCGCGTTGTCCGAGGATGTAGTATCTTCCGATGGTTTTTCCGATGGTTTTTCCGATGTTTCAGTATCTTTCGATGTTAATGGCGGGTATAATGGTGGGTACAATGTATCTTTACTCATCTTTTTAAAAGGGAAATTTTTTATATGTCGAGAACGACGACGCCGTTGACGGTGCCCACTTTCGATCCTTTGTTCACGCCGAAGGTGAGGACGTCGCCCTCCGTCACCCGCAACGGTGGATTCAACGGGACGATCTCGCCTGTCTTGGTCTGAAAGGTCTTGTGTTCCACGTCGTTCACGACGAGCGTCACGTCCAGTTCCCCCAAAAATCCCAGACGGATGACGTAACCGTCGAACAAGATCGTCGTGCCCAGCTGCGGTCTGATTTTTCCGTTTTTATTCACGTAGAATTGGAACGTGTTCATGATGCGACGGTTTTTGGCCAACGCGGTGATCTCCTCTTTAGCGTCGTTGAGGTCTTTGAGGAGTTTCTCGTTCAGGTCCTCCGCCAGTTCTTCCCTTTCCACGTCTTCCCAATAGAATCCCGATCTAGACATGTTTTATTATACGATTTTTTTCTTAAATTCCAACAGAACGTGAACGGAATGACCGTGATTGTCGACGGGGTTGCCTTCCTCGTCTTTTAGTCGTATCGTTAATTCCGAGATGCGATCGCGTCTCAACGTTAAGAACACGGGATGTCTTTTTCGTACAACTCGGAAAATTTCACGTTGGGACAGGACAGGGACATGAGGATGTCCTTCGCCGTGCCGTCTCTGACACCCTCCTCCAACTCGTCGAGATGAACGTTGAGGAGTTCCACCGGTTGCAGGTTGATGCTCTGGCTCGCGGAGATGGTCCCGCCGAGAGCCACATTCGCGCGAATACCGAGAATCTTGCCGATTTCCGGCGGAAGCACCACCGCCGTACTGCTCGAACCGTCGATTCTCAATCTCGTGGTGGTCTTGTCCAGGAATACCTTGTCGAAGTATTTCGCGAGAATTCGTCGTAGGTCGGTGAAGGTGTACGACCCGGCGTGCACGCTTTGGACTTTGGGTCTGTCTCTCCCTTTGACGTAGCGTATCTCCACGTCTTTCTTGACGTTGTACAAACCGTTGTTAAAACGGAAGGACTTGACACCCACGCACCACTCGCCGTTCGCGTTGTCGATGTAGCGAGAGAGTTTCACGGGTTTTTCCGATGTCCGTCACGAGATAGAACATGCTGTTTTTAATATTAATAAATCTTAACTAAAAAGAGAATGAACGTCTACGAGTATAGAGAGAATCTAGATCTGTCGTCGTTCGACGTCTACGTCAACGCGACCAAAAAGTTTCGCGCGTCGTTCGAGAACATCTTCGTCAAGTACGACAACCCGGACGTCTTCGAGGACGGCACGTCGAAGTACTACGCCATGCTGAAGCGGTGGTACCGGCATCCCATCGAGGGATTCTGGCAGAACCAGCTGAATTTCGCGGTGTGGTGCGCCACGACCGGATGCGGCGTGACGCTGGACATGGGAAACGACCACCTGTCCAAGTCGTTCTTCCGCTTCCACATCTACTATCAGATCAGAAGGATCCTGCAGGAGATCGCCGCCCCCTTGCCCAGCGACGCCGACTTCGAGCACTTCACGAACAACGTCGACGCGTCGGCATACCAGCGGATCTGTCGCGAATTCGGGGTGCCGGTCGACGCGGACTGGAAGATCAAGGGGACCATCTTCGGGAAATATAACACGAAGTGGTCCACCTTCATCGCGAACCGGTCGGAGGGGTTCACGCTTCCGGGTCTGGCCAGACTGGACGCGTCCATCCGGGTCTTCGCCTGGGCGATCCTGGGCTCGCAGGGGGAGACGAGGGCCTCGATCGTGGACGCCGGCGCCACGTCGCTGGACGCCCAAAAACAGTTCCTGGTCAACGTCGAGGACGCCATCAACCGGCCGCTCGACCTGCCCGCTGACATCTCGCGCTACGAAGACTGTCTGAAGTACGCCAATTCCAAGCTCGACTACGTCGTCCATCCGGGGCTCTACATGCTGCCCAGCAACATGGAGCTGAACATCGGCAAGAACATCGCCGACTACAATAACGAGATCTTAATCGCTCCCGACACCACGACGCCCGGAACGAACGTCGACCTCAACGCGAAAACGTTCGCGCCACCTCCCGTACAGGCCAAACCATCACCCAAACAAGTCAAACCTCCTCCCATAGAGATCACACCGCTACAGGACAAGTCAGACGATCACGAGGATCAGAAGGCCGCCGTCTTGGCTCTAGCGTTACTTTCTTTTCTTCTCTTCGTCGAGTTTCGTTAACAACCAGCCGACGACGACCATGCCCAGCACCCACAGATGTTCTCCCAACCACACTGCCGTCTTGCCGAGCGTCGACAGGATCCAGGACACGATGGCGCCCAAGATACCCGGCAACGCCTCGCCGAACTTGACGGCCAGTCTCGCGAGCAATTTACCGATCGCGTCCAGCTGTTTCTTGATCCATTCCTTCGCTCCTCCCTCCTTGTTGGGGGGTGGCGGAGGTGGAGCGGGAGCGACCGTCGTCGTCCCGGGGAGGAGCAATTCGACCAAGAATCCCACCGTCATGCCGATCGCCGTCAGGATGCTGAAGATGGTGATGCCCTGTTCTCTGAACAAATCGGCGATTCGTTCTCTCAAAGGGACATTGTCGTCGAGTAACCTCTTGAACGACTCTTTCATAGCGGTCAATTGTGATCGCAATTGACCCTTTTGAGCATCAATAGCCTTGTTAAACCCTTCGAGTTCGTCGCGCGCTTTCTCTATGGATTGCTCGAGCCAATCTTTTATATCCGGTCTTTCTCTGAGTTGGCCGGTCCATTCCCTGATCATTCGTTTGCGACTCGATCTTTCGGTTTCTAGATGAATTAATTCACCGCGAATGGTTTGTTGTCTCTTATCCAACCCCATCAGGTCTCTCACGGGTAGTACGCGGTTTAAGTCCTCTATACTGTTAGATAATCTCTCCCCGTCGGCCGCCAATTGCTTCACACTCGTTTCTTTTATCTCGATGGTTTCGAAGTTACTCTCGAGGTCGCGTTTAGCCTTCGATGCCTTCGGTCTAATATCTTTTTTACCCAGAGCTTCGAGGAATGCGAGACCGTGTTTTTTCAACGTTCCCGCAGCCAGGAATTTTTTGGGATTACGTTCATACGTTAATCTAATCCAATCACCTCGCCATAATGCATATAAACCTCCTTCAGGGTCTTGTTTAAATCTTAACTCGCTCTCGGACACGCCGAATTCTTGTTTCCATTTATCAACTGTTTTACCCAATTCTAATCGCTCTCGTTGATCTCCTTGAGGAGTGATAGGAACTTCTGGTAAATGAAAAACATTCAGCAGGGGTGTATTTTCATTCGCGGGTGGATGTTCGACGGTATCTTGATCACCATCGTTATTATCATCAACAACATCTTCGTCGTTGTATTCCGGATTATCAAACTCGTAAGACTCTGCCATTTTTTAAAACGCTTTAAATTTTTTATTACGTAATAAAAAAAAGATGATGAATTACGGGCACATTCTCAATCCCGATAGGAAATTGCGTACTGCCTTCGGTGTGAAGGGTATACGCCAAACGGTGAAAGTGTCCCACAATCCTTCGAGCATCGAAGAAAACCAAACGTTGACGGTTCGTTTTCCCAATCTGAGCGAGAACGACGTCATCGTCCCCAGAAGCACGAGACTATGCTTCGACATGGAAGTCGCCGTGGAGGGTGGCGATCTCACCAAAACGGGGTGTTTATAATAATCTGGGACGCAACATCGTCAAAGAAAATCGAGGTGAAGATCTCGGGAAAACACCGTTCAGACCATAGACGATGCAGATAAATTCTTCGTCTATAACGATCTTTGGAAAGTGGAACGAGGTAACATGGCCTATCAGGGGATACAGACTAACGATCTCAATATAATAAGAGCAAAACCAACCAGCTATAAAATACCCCGCGACACCCACGAAGACTACGAAATTGTTGCGACGTTCGGGAATCGCTTTTACATTCCCTTGGACTTCGAAATCTTGGAGACGAGCGAACCCTTTTATCAAGCGGGTTTACAAGATCGTTTGGAATACATGCTGACGTTTAACGACGCCATACACGTCGTCTTGACGGACCCCGACGACGCCAATAAAACGATAAGTTATAAGGCGACTAACATCGCGTTGGAGTTCGAGAAAATCACCGACGAGCATCTCGCTCGCAGCATCAAACAGAGGTACGCGGGAAAACACGCCTATTACTTCAACCAAATATTGCGATATCGCAAAACGACGATGAGTAAATCGGACGGCATCCTCAATTATCAGATCAACACCCCCGCGAAGTCTCTCTCAGGCATTCTGTTTCTCTTCAAAGACATTTCCGTCAACGATCCGGAAAAATTTTATAATCCGAGAATCACTAAAGTGGAAACGACCATCGAGGGACAACCGAACCAACTGTTCTCGGCCGGCATGAGACCGCATCACCACTTTGACGAGATTAAAAAGTTTTTCTCCCTGAATCGCGAAACCGTCACGGAAACGATCGTCAAGGAACTCGACCTGAGCAACGTGACTCTGGGAAATATCTCAAAGATCATTACGCACTCTGGTTGGACTTGCGGACGACACCCGAAAACCACCTCCACGGCACGGGTCGCAAGCTACAAAACATCAGCGAAGGCGTTTCCGTCCGCATCGAGAAAACACCCGAAACCGACACCGATCCCGTAGACGTTTACATCTTCGTCGTCAAGGACGGACAGATCAACATGTCGGACGGTCGTTTCGCGAGCGTCATCTCTTAAGAAAAATTAAAATCCTATAAGAAAAAATGTTCATTCAAAGACCTCACGCCGCGATGATCGTGGGCGCCACCGGTTGTGGGAAGACAAAGTTCGTGTTAGATCTCTTGGAAACTGTGTACAAAGACTTCTTTCAACACAGTGTGATCCTATGTCCTTCCATCGACTTTAACGAAGCGTATAAGTCGAGAAAGTGGATAGGCGACGACGTCAAACATCCGAAGGACAAACGTGTGGAAATCGTCAATCCGGTGTCTAAAAAAGGGGAGGAACTACTACAGGACACGTTGCGACACTTTTACGACATATACAAAGGAACGTCCACGCTGTACATCATCGACGACTGTTCGGCCACGAAGCAGATCAAGAAGAAGGCGGACGCTCTGTCCATGCTGGCATTTTCGGGGAGACACGCCAACCAGTCCGTGTGGATATTGACGCAACGCTACAACAGCGCGTCTAAAGACTTTCGCACGCAGATCAAGTGGGTAGCCCTCTTCTTCACCAAGGACAAGTTCAGTTACAACGAATGTCTGGACGAGAACGACGTCGTTCCCGAGGAGGAGAGGAAACGTCTCAAACACGAACTATCACAACGCAAGCATTCCAAGCTGATCTTGCGGACGGAACAGCCGACGGATTACAAGTTTATAGAATAATTTATATTTTGTGTAAAATATAAATTAATACTCTAGGAAAATACATCATCACTACTCCTCATCGGACATCTCATGATCCTCGCCTGAATCATAAATAGCGAATAATTTAACTCTTTCATCACCGTAGACCTATTTTTTGGCTAAAACAAATAGAAAATACCATCACCTGTGTATTTACCAGGTGATGAAAGCGTTAAGGAACTTATCGGTCCAATCCACGGTGGGATCCCAGGGTTCGTCTCTCCCGAAATCGCGGTTGTACTCAAACCACTTGCTTTTGTCATACCATTTCACCTTGGGATCCCACGGCTCGTCTCTCCCAGAATCGCGGTTGTACTTAAACCACTTGTTTTTGTCATACCATTTCACCTCGGGATCCCACGGCTCGTCTCTCCCGGAAGCGCGGTTGTACTCAAACCACCTGCTTTTGTCATACCATTCCACCTCAGGATCCCACGGCTCGTCTCTCCCGGAATCGCGGTTGTACAGAAAACACAATCTTTTGCAAAACCATTTCACCTTGGGATCCCACGGCTCGTCTCTCCCAGAATCGCGGTTGTACTCAAACCAATCTCTTTTGTTAAACCATTTCACCTCGGAATCCCACGGCTCGTCTCTCCCGGAATCGCGGTTGTACTTAAACCACCTGCTTTTGTCATGCCATTTCACCTCGGGATCCCACGGCTCGTCTCTCCCGGTATCTTCGTTGTACATAGTCCAGCACATCCACTGCCATTCAGAGGATGTATCTATGATATACTTTTTCTGCCAATCTACAGTCGTGTCCCACGGCTCGTCTCTCTTGATATCGTGGGTGTACATAAACCAGATGCCTTTATTAACCCAATCCACTTCGGGATCATACGGTTCAGCTCTCCCGGTATAGCCATTGTACTTAATCCAAAGGATTTTATGCTTCCAGTCCACCTCGGGGTCCCACGACATCTCAGTAGGAATCAATAACTTAGACATGGTTTTAAATAGCTGTTAAATTTCTTAATAACATTTCAATATTTGCTACACTATTGAGACACCTGTACGGGAGCGTGTCATCTCTAGGAACAGATAAAATTGAAATCGCCCGTGTCGCGTGTCATCCAATAAACACGTTATATATCATCGTCTATATATAACGACATTTACCTGTGTGTGTGATCACGTGACTCCTGAATTCCTGGAAATGGACACGTCGTCCAGTTCTCGGAAAAAAGGGGGATGAAGTGTGGTACATAACTACTGAAAACGAAAATTTCTTTGTTGAAAAGATGGGCAACAGGGAAGGAAGAGTATACAAAGTGTAATTGTTTTGGCCGAGCGTATCGAGGCTCGAAAATTTTGGTAATAGTAAGTACGGATTTCGGAAAATAACTACTGCTTTGAAAAAATCAAATATCTGAAAGAAATGTGGCTGTTTGATAAAAGAAATTATGACAAAAAATGGGGGTACAAACATACTTGCCGCCCCCCCCCCCCCGATTCAAAAGTGTGGCGGCACGTGCCCCCGCTGCCCCTTGTCCTACGGCCTTGTAAAAAAAATAATAACTTCATAATATCAAATCCGAAATATATTCCGGTCTACTTTACACTCTCGTCAGACAATACCAATTTGGTTTCTTCTATTACCCATCTCAAAAATACTTCCGGTTAAAAATTCAAGCGTTTATGCAAGATTCGTTGTTTTTCAACTTATTACCATGTCATTCTTGTACAATTGACCCTAATTACACTGATCTGTTGAAAAAACGGCTAGAGTTGGGGCAGGGAAGAAGGAAATGCTGTTATGACGATTGTAAAGTGTAGCATTATTTAAGAAACAAGGTTTGTATTCAAGATTGGACATTTTCAAGTTTTTGGGTACGACGAATACCGAATCGGCACATATTTACCGAATCGTCACTTATATTTGTTATTATTTCGTATTTTCAGTAAATTGTGTTATTATGATATTAATAAATTTCATTTCAAAGTATTATTTTGACTTTAAATGAGAAATATGTTCACTTAAAAACGTTATGCTGAGTATGGAGAGTAATGCATTGTGACTCTTAAATAAAATTAGTATTGACTTTATTTATGTATTTTAAATGGGACTAACCATAACTTAGGTAGTTATATGTGATGGCCTTACATGAGACTAATCAATATGTAAGTTACATCACATGAAAGTAACCAGAGTGAAAAATAAGATGGCATTGACTTTAAATTGCATTAAATGTAATTTTTAAAATAAATTTAACCCTCTTATACCGACCAGTTTCAAATAATGACATGAAAACCTCAGTTGACATCATCATAATTATGCTTCACAGACCAGCGTGTTTCATGATAAAATCTACGACAATGCCATTCAAAGTAGCGAAAATCTGTATTCGCAGTTCTGTTTAAAATTTGTTGTAGTTATTTAATATTAGTTTCTGGTATATTTTAAAGTCGTATCAGCATACTTCAGTATGTCCAGTGATGTTTGATACCGGGGGATTTCTTGCCTGCTTCTGTCACTGAGATAATTATTCAGACTTTTTTGCAGTATAAATCTACAGTGACATGCCATAATTAATGCGAATTTTTTTCTTTTTTAAATATATATTAGATAAAACCACATTTTATTGAAAAAGCCATTACATTTAAAAGTAATTTCCAGTTCAATTCCAATACGATTTTCTGAATGAAGACTTAATGTTTTGCCAGATGTTTCTGGTTTTGATTTGATATAAATTTCCATCGCTTCATTTTACAGACTACATGTACATGTAATTCTGATTGGTTTTTTCAATGTCTCAAAAAAAAAAAAAAAAAAAAAAAATAATAAAGATTTGCAAATAGAATATAGTAACAGGAAGAAATTGATATTCTGTTGAAATGGTTGATTTTTGAAAAATGAAACTTTAAACAGTATGCATATGAACAAATAGGTAATGGCAGTGATAGATATTTGATTTTTATGGTATAACTTTTTGTCATCGTTGTTTTAGAAATGACTGTCTGTGAATTTTTTTTGAAATATTGTGAATTTATATGAAATATACAGAGAATTCATAATAAAAAGTTGCATTAATTCTGGCAGGTCACTGTGTATATATACTTTATATCTAAATCAAAATGCAATGGTTTATCCCTAAACCCTTGCAAGAAAAATATTCATCTATCTATGTAAAATTGGTTTAAATTTTAACAGCGCGACAGGTGATTTTTCTGTAAATCATTTCATATGGAATATTGTGTTCGACCATGGTATTCGGATTATAGCGTTTGCTTGATGTGAGATATTTGGAAATCTCTGAAAAAAATGTTGAGATTTATATAATGACTATTTTTAAATTTCGTCCTCAACTAGTACTGTAGTTCAAACAGTCTTTTCTACCCGAATAGGCGCCAAAAAGATACATAAGGGATAAAACGCTCTCAATTTAATCAAGAGTGTGTATGGCATTCATTAATATTTTGAAAGTTAGCTAATTTTGTGACAGTCAGTATTTGTAGTTTGCTAAAAGTATGTGTGTGGCTTTTCTTTTGTATACTTATGTATTTTACCACACATTCAGAAAATCTTTGGCAATACTTCACGCTTCACTTTTTCGCTATAGGAAATATGTAGCCTACTTACCAGGAATATATCTTCAGTCAGAGATTTCATTACTGTACATTGACACCAAATATTTCAAAACTTTAATTGTGAACAAATTGTAAAAAAAAGCAAAAACAAAAGGCACAATAAATTACCTATAGTCGCAGCGACATACATATAACTTAAAAATAATTCTGCATATGAGAATTTTACTTTTATTTTTATTTTTGTTGGACACATTCTTTTTACACTTTCTTCATACATCTCTATACACATTGTTATTTTCATTCATTTTTTGTATGATTTCTTTGATTTTCTCCCCATTTATTCATCATGATGCATTCATGATTTATTTGATATTTATTAAGAAAAGTCTTAAAAATGAGGTGGTCTTTATGCTATGTTCCACTGTATTTGTAAGATAATGACTCAGTTCAGGTGAGTGATTTGGCCCATATGGGCCTTTTGTTTTTCTCAATCTTTGGATATTTATATACGGCCCTGTAAACAAAGTGAACATATTTCTCAATTAAAGTCAAAACAATACTTTGAAATGTATTTTATTGTTTTTATAATAACATAATTTACTGCAAAATATGAAATAATAACAAATATAAGTGCCGATTCGGTAAAATAAGGTTCTGATTCGGTAATTCGGGTGCCGGTTCGGTAAATATGTGCCGATTTGGTAATTTGTCCTACTGCGAGTTTTTTATTTCATGGAAATAAATCTATATTTGCAACGGAAATTTCCATTTACAATAGTATTGAAGACAAAATAATGTTATCTTCTAAGAAAAGAAAGATAATGCAATGGAAATTTTACCAAATGAGAACCAAAACTAACCACAACTTTCATTGAATCAAGTTTTGTAAAAATAGGTTAAATCACAGTCTGACTAATTAGAGTACGCTAGAGTACTGTACAGATTTCCATTGTATTATCGAGTTGTAAGACTATATTTAATTAATAAACTGGTAATGCATAGCACAAACATTCATACCCGATGTATTATTTTTGATAAAATATTGTTAATTTATGTGTAACAATATACCAAGTAAGATTCGAGTCTTGAGTTGGGATCTACGGCACAAAATCTGTAGACGCATTTGTCCCGCATAAATTATAACAGGATATATGTATATAACACGTATTATTTATGTCTCTGATTATAATAATGAAAATGATAAAATTAAATATGATAAATGAATAAATAAATCAATAGATAAATAAGTAAATAAATCAATAGATAAATAAATAAATGATCCTATCGTTCCGGAAACATCCATACAAATGGATGGTTGAGAGTTCAACATATTATTAGTCCCCATTAAAATAACTATTTAATTCTGTATCATAAAACTTACTAAAATTACTAAAACTGATTTGAAATAGCATAAAATTACATAAAAATAGTCAATTGATTACTTTGTAATACATATATTTCACAAAATCTGTAGAATACTCTAGCATACTCTGATTAGTCAGACTCAATAAAATCATAATGATTTACAGTCAACTCGTACCCAGGTGATCTCGTACCCAAGACAGGTCAACTTGTACCCAAGTCATCTCGTACCCAAGACAGGTCAACTCGTAACCAAAAAAATTAAAGAAATACAATTAAACAACAGTTTACATGAAATTACAGCAACAAATTATATGTATGTTTATTTACATCCGGTTATGTCGAAATCGGATGAGTCGAAATTCTGGATACCGGTATGTCAAAATTGGAAGTCCAGGGTCCGAAATCACCAAATTTACTCAGTACTCATTCATCATTTTGACTATATAATCGTTGGTAAAACTTTTGGGTTTGAGTGATTAGGAAACATATCATTGTTTTTCTCCATTCACATATAAATTTTTGCTTCACATTTATGATTTTCCTTAAAAAATGAATAAATGCGTTGAGTATGGTACTCAAAATTTGAGTTTTTCTTCAAATGAGCAATAATTTTTAGCATTATTTACAATTGTATGTTGTCAATATACACACATGACCAGTTACAGAATAATTTTTGTCTGAATTTATCTGAAAATCCTGGGAAGTTAGTTGAGCTTGAGTACTGAGTAAATTTGGTGACTTCTGGCCCAGTCCTGATATTTATATTTAAATTTCAGTTATCTCAAATTTTGGGTATACTGAAATAGTAGGGGCAGTCCAATGATAACAAGATTCCACTGTATTGTCACATGTCAATTTTGCCAGTCCATTTCTGGATAGACAAACTCACCTGGAAGTAAAATTTTTAAATAACTTAGCTTAGCCCTCAAACATAAAATCATAAAAGATATTATTGATTGTGATTAATAAATATTATAAACATAATATCAAAATTATAATGATCAACCAACAAAAGTCCATTTACATATTACATGTACATGTAAGAACAGAGAACAAACAAAACACACAAGTCAAAGCTCCTTCACAGACTACATTTGCAGTGTGACTGGTGATGTCAACAAGGTCACATGAAAGTTTGGTTGAGAATCAAAAAATATTTTAATTTCTACATTGATGCATTCTGTTTGATTTCAAGATATTTCCAGTGGATTTCATTACATTGTACTTTGATTGTCCTTCCTTAGGTTTTTTTGGTGTTACTTTACTTTGATAGGTTTGCAATGATAGGCGACAAATTTGATAATTAAAAAACAGGGGTGACCTAGTTGAAAGTGTGGCAGATTCATTTTCCCCTAAATATCCCGGAATCTGAAAGTAAAAGCATAAAGCTTACAAAAATAACTTATTCTTTTCAACGACTAAAATCAAGTATATTGTTGTTGTTTTTCTGTGATCATGAAAAAAAAGCTTAGTTGCACAATGTTACCTGACAGAACTGTAATGGAAACAAATTGTGAAATAATTTTGCCCTGCTTCTTTAGATGACATAGAAAAGGTTTAATTTATCTATATTACTATTATTAGGTGAAAGTATTGGCATTTGAATTAGAGTAAAACATTATAAGTATAGTAGATATAAGTTTGTTTTAAGTTTGGTACTTTAGCATACAAATGATACTCTATTTAGTTGGACTCATGTACATGTATACATCTATATCTTCCCTTCTCTCTCGTCATCCATACTCTAACAGTTTTGGAACTACATGTACAGCTTTAATATTTTGCTGGATGTTTATCCACACATATATATAATGGTGGTGTGCATATCCACAGAATTTTTATTTTTTGAAATATTATCAAAAAGCATATTACATATATAGATTTCATATAAAATTATCCACGGCGAAGTAGATTAAAATTGTTCAATGAACTGTTTTGGTTTCCTCTAGCGCTTTCATGTTTATAACAATCTTTCAGGAGGATGTGTTTTAAATTGTAACTAAGTGTCACTGTGATGTATTACGATGCGTTAATTTTTTAACTGTTTAGTTTGGGTTTTAGTGTGTTAATAAAGTATTGTTCTTTACAGTTGCATTTGGATATATCCATCTCATAACATTTTGTAAAATGGATATATCTTAAATAGTCCTTTCCCGCATGTGTCTAAATGTTGACTTAATGGAATTTTACGTGTTTCCGGGGATTTAATTTGTTGGCGGTGAATTCTTACGCGTTCTCTAAGTGCGTTTCCTGTTTGTCCGATGTAATATTCATTGCACCCCGGGCAGATTATACAGTAAATTAGGTTTTTTGTTTTGCAATTCATATCCGCTGGATGTTTATCCACATTTTCGCTCGATATATATATAACTGATTTGGCGATGGTGGTGTGCATATCCACAGAATTTTTATTTTAAGAAATATTATCAAAAAACAGATCTATATATATATATATATATATATACACACATGTACTTGTAGTATGACTTGGTAATTTTTTTGGTACATGCTGCTGTAGTGCATAATAGGAACATGGTTTGTCTGACGAACTCCTCCTACACTGAGCTGCAGCATTGACATTTTGCTGGATGGTTTGGTATATATATTTGTAGGTGTGCATTTTCTTTTGATTAACAAATAACAAGTAAAAATGAAAAAAAAAACATCTGTAAAATTGATGCCTTATGCTTTGGCCTATGGTTTGGTTGACAATCACCAGCAAAACTGATATTTTATGATTCTTAGCACATGCTGTGTTTCAGATGCTGTATTACTATTAGTCCTGTATTTTGTCCCTATTTGGGACATTTGTCAATGCTGTGGTTAAGAAAATTGGTTGAGGTCAGGTTAATGGGGGATGTAAAATATGCTGTAGAATGATGAGCTTTGTTATCTTTTATTACTCTGTGTTGATATGAATGGTAAAGGGAAGAATGAATTAATGTTTATCTATTTTGTTTTAGGAATTTGTTTTAAGATCCTAGGTGTCATACAGAAATGATGTCAAAGGTGTTAATTGAGACAGAGGTATGCTTTTTGATAATTTGATATCTTACATGTATATATCATAACTACTAATTATGTATTAGTACCTGTTTATTCAAGTAAACATTGACTGACCAAAAATGATACATGTACATGAATATACATCAACATTCAATTGCAAGTAGCCAAAACCATAAGTTAGGTGGTATTATTTCATTTTGATTTAAATTACAGTGGCTGTAATATAATATGAATTTAATAACACATGTAATTGTGGTTTCTGCACCAGTGATAAGTTGTTATTGACCCTCTGTCAAGACAAATACACATGTAAACTATGCTACAGAAATAAAAATTCAATGGAATGTTTCATACCCTGGGCTCACTGCCTTATGTTTTAATGTTATATGTATATATATATATAATTTTCTAGGTAAAGTAAAATCCATATAACCTGGCAGGGTAGAGTCTCATGAACTTTTTTTTTACCTGCATGAGTTAAAATTTTAGGTAGTAAAGCATAACATTACAATAACATTGGTAAGAGTAATCCTTCCAACTGGTCACCATATGTAAGTGAGGAATAAAATGTTTTCCCTGTGCAGCATGCCATAACCAAAATGTGATTAGAATCATCTGTATGATAATGAAGAGGTTATTTCATATATATATATAACTTAATGCATTTTATTAATATTCTAGTTTTTGATAAGCACTGCCCAGTCAATATATTTTTCAAGATCAGAATGTAGATATCCCATTGATATTAAACTGAAAAGTTTAACACAAAAGATCACAGCTGTTTTCATAGCTGCTACTAGTAGATATAGATTAGTTCTCTTTCTGATGATATCACATACATGTTCTTTGTAAACACAAGCTACACATACACTAGGTCTTCAAGGCTTACTACATTCTCAACATCAAGGGAGAAGCCTGAGCACTCCTAGTCCTAGAGCAAAACAAGAAGTGATCTTTGGAGGCTATTATCAAATAAATGTTGAGTTTATTCAGAACTTCTCCCTCAGACAAGGTGGCTTTTCTATTCTATTTCTATCAAAATGATGTCCAACTGGTTGTAATGGTTATACTCAATTCTGACCCTTTTAGATACCTTATAGGTAATAGCCCCTTTTTGTTTGTAAGCATGATACAACTTACATTTGAATAGTTCTATTCAAGTTTGGTAACTTCTGAAGTGAAAAATGTCTAAGAATTAATGAAAAACTCATGTTCTTACTTAGGTGCTTATGACTTTTGACCCAATGACCTTGAAACTTTGTTACCATGATCCTTAGATAATTTGTAACAGCTTTTTAGTATATATATGTTTCTTTGTATACAAAAAGTCAGTCAGTTTTGAGTTAATAAGCCGTTTGTATAAATATGCATTATGTCACTTGAAGCACACACAAAAGGCTCGTTTACGATTGTGATTTCGTTTGATATGATATTGATTTTGTATAGTGTGTCATGCCACACTCAATTACTGTTCAATTACATGTGACATTGCCTTATACTTGACATTAGAAGTTAAAGTTATAGGTCATGATATTATCTAATGCTGTGATACGGATATGAAAGTCACAGGTAATGACTATCAAATGCTTTATATTTGACATCAAAGATGAAAGTCACATGCAGTGACATCATCAAATGCTTTGCCATTAGAAGAGAAAGTCACAGGTAGTGACATTATTAAATGTTTGACATTAGATGTGAAAGTCACAGGTAGTGCACATTTGTTATATCTACCTGTACTTCTAGAAAAATACAAACACTACAATATTTACATCAAGGAGTTTTTATGAGTAGTGTTTTGACAGAAGTCAGCACATTGTTAATTGAAAACATTTTTTTTTCTAAAAGAAATATAACATATATAGAAGTTCTATTCACATTGATTCACAAATCTGTCTATGAGCTATAAGGTTGGAATTTAGTACGAAGTAGAAAACAACTCGGCTGTTGAGAATAGTTCACTGAAGTATTTACCAATTGTGGCTATAAGGAAAAAAAATGATAACTCTTTTTCAAAATTGAAAAAAAAAATTGTACCAGTTTTACGCTAATTTATTTTCCGCGACTTGGAGATTCTCAGAAACAAAGCATAATTGAACGTCCACGGAATAAACCTGATATATGGTATCTTACTTTTTTATGTATTTCATACTTTTATTCAGAATATGTAGGCCTGTGTACTATTAACTTTTTCTTGTCATATCTTATACATGTAATCATACTATAGTTATACATTTTTTCATTTCAAACTCATGCTAAATATTTTTGGTGTTTTTCAGGATTACAGAACAACATGTTGAGTAAGACCAGAAGTATGGGTTTAGAAAGACCACTGTTTATCGAATAACATTACAAGTATCACTAACTATTGAAAAAATTACAAGATATATTGACAGAGAAAATGATGACTGATAGCAACAGTTCTGTTGTACCTCTTCACCTTTTTGCGAATACTAGTTTTAAAAGTGGTGAATCTAGAAGATTCAACACTAAACCAGAATTAGAGGCAAAAGAAGCCCGATTGATAGATATTCACTCAAATATGTCTTCATATGTACCTGAAATTCAAATTGATGGAGGTTCTAACATCCATTTTGAGTTAGAAAATTCAGATGAAAATAATAAAATAAGCTCTGTACAAAAGAGAATGTCAATAACTCTGGGAATGAAACTTCAAATTCTACAGGCTGTGGACATGAAAAAGGTCAGTAAAAAGGAGATTGCAAAAGCATTTGGGATTAGGCCCAGCACACTTAGCACAATTATCAAAAACAGGAATCTGATTGAAAATATTGCAAGGTCAGGTTCATTGTCTCCATTTCGCAAAAAGTTCCGAGGTTCAAACTATAGTGAGTTAGAAAATGCCTTGTTGCATTGGTACCGATTTGATGCAGAAAGCAATGAATCAATGAACATTACCCAGCTTACTGATAAAGCAAATGAACTTGCCGATACTCTTGGTATTGCATTCAGAGCAAACAAGTCATGGATACAAAGATTTAAAGACAGACATGGGATAATGCTTGGTAGAAGTGTGAGTGATGTTTTGATATCACCACTCTTTGCTGATAATCTGGATACTGAGACAGTTGAATCAGGCTCATGTCAGAGTGAGGCACATTCCAAGGATCAGCAGTCAAATGAGTTATCAGAAACCAGAATTTCTACTCATAGGTCAAATTCTGACAAAGTGTCAGTAAATTCTGAAATTCCGTACAGTGCAAATGGAGCATTATCTGAAGACACTGGTAGAAGTATAGATTTATTGGCAAATGACCTTGTCAACACAACCTGTGGTAAAGTGAATGATAAAGATCTTAAAATTTGTGGACAAAAATATACAAAGATGACTTCTATTCCCCAAAAATTCACACATAAAAGAAGAGCCATTACTTTGAAAACAAAATTAGAAGTAATCAATGCTGTAGAGGAAGGCATTCATAGTAAAAGTGACATAGCCAGATTTTACAACCTACCTCCAAGTACATTGAGTACAATCCTCAAAGATAAATTTGTTATCAAAAAGTTGGCAGGATCAGGGTTTCAAGCTCAGTTTAGAATGAAATGCAGAAATGCCACATACAGTGACATTGATAATGCATTGTATGACTGGGTGAAAGAATCCAATAAATTTGACAATGTATCAACAGTTGCGCTTATCAAAAAGGCAGATCAGTTAGCTTCAGACTTTGGAATTTTGTCTTTTAAAGCAAATTATTCATGGGTCACCAGATTTAGATTACGACGTGGTATTTCTGTAAGTAGTAGAAAGAAGAAAACATATTCAAAATTTTTTGCACGACCAGTTTCTACAGAAGAAGGAAGTGATACAAACTGTGATAACATTAGCAAGCACATCAGTGATGGACAAACATTCCAAGACGTTGCATCAACAAACAATACAGCGGTGGGCATGAGCATTATTTGTTCTGGACAGGGTTTTTATGATACAAACACCGAGGCATATCGGCACACTCCGCCTGATGGGTCCCCAGGAAAAGGCTACAAAGAATCTCAATGGCATTTACCCAATATCAAACAAGAACATTTTGATCCTGGCGATGAGCCAGTAGACGGTAATTTGAGTGTACCTGGTTTTGAAACTCATATAGATAAAGAGCACTCTGTAACTCGTGTTGGGGCTCAGCAGTTGAAGAAAAAGCCAGATCCACCTGTCATACAAGAACTCTGCAATAAAGGATATTCATCAGACAATTCAGAGATACATAGCAGCAATACAGACAAACAGAGGTCCTTTACAAACAGACATATCCCAAGGAGAATTCAGTTACAGGGAAGGTCAAAAATGACTCCAAAGCAGATAACATCAGAAAAAGAGAGAGACGTATATGAATCTTTCGGTCATGATGCGGAACTGTGTCATCACACCATCAGTAATCAATCTATAGGTGATGAGATAAGTCAAAAATCTACACAGACAGTTGATATTTCAGATACAGAAATAAAACAAGAAATGTTTGATACAGAACAGGAATCTGGTACCGGAACTAGTCAAACTTCTTCATCTAATTATGTTTTATCATGTATTAGTGACATTCGAACTTACCTTGAAGGCATAAAAGAAACACCAAACCAATTCTTTGAAGGCTTGTGTGACATTGAACATTTCATTAAGTCAAGATATGAAGACAATCCATAAGAAAAGTATTTTATTTTTGAATACTATTAACTAACTCCGCGGTGCAAGTAAATACATTTCTTTCTGTACTTATTTATCTTTGAACTTGTGTAAAAAGCCATGAATTGATAAGCCAATATGTTTTGTATTTTTCTGCATTTTTTTCTTAATGATTTGACATTACACGTTATTGTTGTGTAATCTTCTAGTACCTAAAGTAATGTTTTTCAGTCTGACAGTGAGATGTCATGTACATTGTACTTAGATAAGTTAAATCCAGCAGCGATATATTTCAGTCCTTCAATACGATTTCAGTCAAAGAGTGGGCTTATTTGTTGAGAAATAAAAACCGAATCTCAGCGCTAGCCTTATAATAAGAAGTATTTTAGTACAGAGAAAGCGACGCATTAATTCGGACCCACAGTGAGATATATTTCAATTAGTTAGCGCCACAATTAAAAATATTTCCTATTCCAATTTGGTAATTTTTGAATTAATGATGTGAGTTCTCGACAAGCGTTTTCTCTATCTTATGTCAGTACAGTGGATTCCTCTTTATTGCATAGCTAAAATGTCAGAAAATTATGCAAATAACAGGAATATGCAATTAACAGGAATAATGTATTTCAGTAAACAATGATGATTCATTATCATCTATTCCTTTCATTTGCGTGTATAAAACTATAAAAAACACCCTAGGGACACTAGTAATGGATTCTTATTAAAGCTGAACTACGAAGATAAAATGCTTTTGAAGTTTTAATAAAATTTTTTTTGGAAACATTCCCATTTCATATCCCCATACAACTGACATTTGTAATTGTTTCTCCAGAAAATCAAGTCCCACAGCCGGTATTAAAAGGCGGATGACTTATATCGGTCTTCATTGTATATCTGTACTCGCAACGCGAAACGTGCGAAGTCACAGCGGCTGAACAATATTCATCGAATCTCACCTGTACTACTGTGTATACCCTGTCTACAGACGTTTCAACAGAAATATACATCTGTGCATCCATTGAAGTTTTCAGCAACGTACAAACAGAGAAATAGTTAGTTCATCCATAGTAAATCAAAAAGTTATTCCATTTTTACAAAGATCAAGCCCCTTCCAAAACATAAAAAAGTATTCTGCTTCCTACTGTCATTCGGCCATTGAGTCATGTTTGTTCTTCCGGTAAACAGCAAAGTGTTTGTCTTTATTTTTTCGACGTTTTATAGAAAAAATGTAAGGTTTTACACATATTTTATCAACACTCTGTCTCTCATTACTGCACTTATTTCTAAGTGTTGGATTAATTGTGATGCAATATTTCATTAGGGGTAGGGTTTGTAATCCCGTTTTTGCATTCGGACGAGAAAATACGCATAGCAATCTGCTAATAAACCACTTTGATTATCCTTCTGAAAAAAGGTTGGATCAGCAAAAGAAGTTACTTAAATCGGGACAGAATTTTGACCTAGTATCCTCCGTACATTGAATTATGACCTCTTTATCATTTAAAATATCGTTGTTGGATTAATTCGGAAGCCCTATGAGGTATCCTCTGGCTTCAAGACACAAAAATCGCTGTTTCCCCCGTTGTCTTGGGTAATGTTCCCAGAAATGTTATATTACTAAAGCCCAAAGAGTTGATTATCACATTGCGACTCCGGCCAAATATTGCATTAAATTGACATGCGTATATTTATCCAAAATGAATTGAACATGCATGAGCATGATGAGGGAGTCCAGAAATTTTTGAATTTTAAAAGTTCTGGGAAGCCTTTTTTCTGGATTCCAAACGTGTTGATAATGTATAAAAATTGGTATATGCGAAAGTGTGGAGATGGGCACCCCCTGCCGCCTCGGTACCTACTTCTACATACATGTAATATGTAAATGATTGGTAAGATATAACTTACATTTTGATACAATGCAAGATTTGTCAAGTTTACAAATATATTTTCATATTCACACAAGCTGAGGAAAAGAAAACGAAAATTTCTTTACCGAAATGATAGGCAACCGGTAAGGAAAAGTTTATATAATGATAATTGTTTTGGTCATTTTTATTAATTTTCCAACTTTTTATTAAAATTATTAGTTTTAAACATTTTTGTTAACTTCTGGGCATTTGAGTTGAGTTTTACTGTACAGACATCTATACTTTGGCGTCAAACGCGTAGGGGGGAGCGTGCACCCCCTTGAATCCGCCACTGAATTAAAAGCGACAATGACCGGTAATAATTTCGGATTTCGGAAAAAATAAATTATTTAAAAAAATTGTGGCTATGTGATAAAGAAATACGCCAAAATGTGGAGGACCAAACGTTGCCCCCTTTGTCCTACGCCTTGTATAAAAATATAGAGAGGGTAAGAGAATGGAACCCGTTGGACTGCTAATGGTACGTTATTTGAAAGATCCCATATACTCAACTTCCTCAAATAATGTAAATGATTTGAAACAACCATTAAAGAGATATATATATATATGCTTTGGTACAACTTCTGAAATTATTAATTTAAATACTGTCAAAATTAATAAAATTTGCTTCCCACAAAAACAGCATTTAATTATTCTAATCATTTAAATTTTACATGAATGTATTCCACTGCTTTTTGGGAAATACGGGTTTTGTATCCTATGGACAGCAGCGATTAGGGGTATAGAGGTATAAACAAAGGCTACTGGTACATATATAAAATTCTCATACCAAAGACATCTTCAGGATGTCCAGATGCCTATACAAAAAGAAAAAAAAATGGACAAACACGGAATTATGGAAATCAAGAGGTGGGATCAGGTGCCATGGATGAGTAAGCACCCTTTCTTGACCGGTCGCGTCTGGCGCTATTCCACAGTCAAATCCAAATTAAATAAGTTAGGGACAAATCCTCATCACAATTGGTACAGACGTCTCAACAACTGCTATCGAACAGACAACTCAGCATCCCATGTAGTGAAAGAGTGATCGCAAACAAGACTATTATAACGACCGTAAAATTTGCGGAACGTTGAAGTTAAACACGATGTCCAAAATTTATCAGTCATTAGTTTACGTCTGTATATAAAATGTTCATATGTTGAACACACCGTGGCTTATCGGATCATTAGTATTTTGGGTCTTGATGGTTGATAAAATCTCGTATTCGAAAACTTTAAAGAACTATGAAAACACGTTATCCCTCTGTATCTAGTGATCCAGAAGTAGTAGCAGTAGCCGAGCTGGTTAGATTACATGACCAATATGTACTGGTCTCAGCAGACAAAGCCTCAAATAATATAATTATTTTTTATTTGTAAGGCACATTACTATAATTGTTTATTAGAAGAACTAGGGTTTAATGCAAATTTTTGGGTAATCCTACATACACACGTAGCTGACTTCCATAGGACGAGATCCTTCAAAATCACGTGTCCGTATTACGCTCTTTTGATGTAGGCTACCTACAAACGATACTGATTTTGAGCTACCATATTTATATTGGATACCTAAAGTTAATAAAACCCCATGTAGGCAGAGGTACATAGCAGAGTCCAGCAAATGTTCTACCAAACCTTTATCTCCGTATCAAGATACTGACAGCCGTTAACTTCAGCAATACTGTACAGTTGCTTATTCTAGAAGCGGTGTAAATCAGATGTGGGTACTTAAAAATTCTACACAACTTTAAGAAAATTTGAAGGCACATAATTTTTCTCAAATTCACAGTATCAAAACATACGACTTCTCAACTCTTTACACAACAATTCTACATAAAAATTAAAAGAGAGACTTTTGAGCATCGCAGACAACTGCTTTTCACTAAAGCAAATTTTATATATCTTGTGATTCATGATACTTATTTTGTCCAACACCACTCTAATTCTGCACAAAAATACACAGATGTTGATATAAAAAAGATGCTGGAATTTCTGATAGACAATATATTTGTAATGTTCGGAGACGTGGATTTCAACAAACTGTCGGCAGACTTTGACATCCAGAAACCGCTGAATCACATTAAATTAAATCCTTGAATTTGACATTTAGGTATATCGACGTTTTGTCAATTAATAGCGACAATTTTCATACATATGTGAACACGGTATATCCCAGCGAACTAGACATTAAAGATACAACAGAATCAAACACACAAGCTTCATACTTAGACATGCACGCCATATGCAGGTAATTGTGCTATATAACTGTTTAAATGTGGAAATTTTACGATGAGAAAACCGAAATCGTCGCAAATATTGTATAGCCTAGTTGTTAATTTCCCTTTCTGTCTATTGTAAGTTAATTGTCTAAGAAGGAAGTATGTGTGCTTGATTCTTTTGTACATAGAATTAAACCAAAAGCAAAGTAGTTTTATTTTAATCATCAATATATGTTCTAATGTAAATTAATACATTGTGACACCATGTGTGCATAATCTACTGTTTTCAACACCTGGTTGCACTTTTGGAATCATCATATTTGAAACTGGAAGCTGTATGGTCCGCACGTGACATTCAACTGATAAGAACCGCGCCCAGATTTAAAATTTGAAGTTGAGGGAAATGTTGCATATACGAACACATATACAGCGGTTTGTGATGGAGACTCATTTTGGGTATAAATTATTTGATAATCTTGACTCAGATGCAGCTACTGAATAATTTAGTTGTAGTAAGAGTACGACAAAGGAAACTGAGACCCTTGTCATAATGTAATCATTATAACAGCATAATGTATCTAATGAATATAAATGATGTTAAAAGTGATAGACATTTAATATGCCTCTGCATGGATACAACACAAGTAATGTGTATCACGAAAGGGTAAATCCGAATGATTTGGTTCAAAACACAAAAGTACCCGTACTGATACATTTGAGAAATAGATAAATTTATTCATTGGATGTCGGTAGTTCCGAAGAAACATGGCACGAGCTAAGGGTAAAGTGCACCCGACAGTGGTGAAACTTTTAAGTGGTTTTGAGGTCCGCATGTTTATAACTTATTACATGTATATATATAATAATAATTACTTATTATATATAGCACGAGGAATTAGATGTGCAAATGGTCTGAACATGAAGAACAATTACGAATCCCAAAACAGAATAAGACCAGGTGTCCGAAAGGAGAAGCGTCTTCTGCTGGCATGCCACACCCGTCGCAAATGTTCCATGGAAACCTTTCTAGTTCGATGAACGGGTCAACTTCGGTAAAAAGGTCAAGTTTGGTGAAAAGCATGATTGGTGAGTCACTGTCTGTGGCCGCGATCCAAAATACTTTTTAATATCTCTGAGAGGGGGACTTTATAATGTTTAACAAGATCCCCGTATCGACCATAAAACGACGACTCCAAGCGTTCAACAACCTGTTTTTTGGCTAGTCGAGAGAGAAATCATAAAGGTTGAATTATATATTTTATATATAATCCCACTGCTTTGTCAGAAAACGGGTTTTCTACCTGATGGACAGCATAAAAATATATATATATATATAATCAAATATTGATTCCAAGAGCACTATACTGAGGAAGATATCAAAACTCGTTATGAAGAGGTAGCGGTGCTGAAGAGGGAGCTCCAAGCTCAATGTTAGTTTTATTTAATTAGTTTTGTTTTCTATCTATTACCCCATATTCGATGAAGAATATGTTATATAGTTTATTGTTGTAATACAACAGTTAGAAGTAAAACCTGCGCAGAGTTTCTTTGTAATATTTTCAACCAGGGGTGCCGGGGCCCATGATTAAGATTAAAGGTGAATTAGATGACTATTTCATTATTTATAACGACACACGTCTGTCGAATATCAATCTTTTTAAAAATCTTTTCATTTGTATATTACACGTATATTTTTAAAATGATTTGTGCAATACGCATGTTTAAAAAGATAATTTACATTTTTCATTAAATTTATCAATTAAATAAAAGTTTTGTTTTTCACTGTTTTTTTCACTGATTTTACTGTATATTGATTGACTTAATGAAAAATATGCTATTTTTCATTAAGCCAATCAAAATACAGTACCAGGCCACTAATAAAAATCCGATTATTTAATTATATCTATAATGTAATGATAATTTTCAATTCATTATTATATGCTAACAATTGCCAAAATAAAATGGTGATGCCGTGGTAAAAACCTTTAAATACGTACTGTAGATATGATGTATCAAGAAGGGATTTTCGTGTGAGCTATTTATAACGCCGTATCGAAGCTAAAAAAAATTATGGCTCCGTACAGACTTGTTCTGTGTCAACTGAAAAGCAGGCTATATCATGTTTTGATGGCGTGAGTTTAATTGATTGAAAGGCAGTTCAATAGTTTTTAAAAAGATAAGTGACACTGGAGATACGGTACAGAAAATGAACATAAAAATAAGCTAATTTCGAAGCGAAGTTGCTCTCCAGGTCTATAGATAACTTTGGCATGATCTTTGAAGCATCAAGTGATGTATTTCAATCCAAACCACAAGGCGTGGAAATCTTTATATAGCGTAATATTTTCCTCCAAACTCCAGTTTTCATTGAGCATATCACGCTTTAAAAAGATTTTCAAGCCCTCCGAGTCAAAACGTGGTTTGTTTACATATCACAAGCCGTAGACGAGCCTATCTTACATGTACGGAACATCGGTTAAATCTAGAACTAACGAAACTTAACTGGAAATTTTAATCAATAGAATATTTGACAAATTTTTTTGAATAACATGTTTATTACATCACGTGACACAGGACAATGCAATTTTTAACGTTCGTGCTACGCACTAGTGTTAAATATGTATTCTCCTGTTGTCACGTGATGTAATATATATTGAAACCTACATATAGGGGCCACCCAAGGAACAAGAAAATATTGATCTTTATCTACAGGCGACCTTTATAACATATGTTCAATTTTGTTGAAGTATGCAGTAAAAGGACTTGAGAAACTGGCTTTTATAAACAAGTAATTCTTATTTAGAGGTGGCCACTATAGCAGGTTTTAATATATATATATATATATGTATATATATATATATATATATATATATATATATATATATATATATATATATATATATATATTTATTACTATATATTGCCATCGTGTCATATTAATTCTCTTTCCACAGTAAATTGCGTTGCAGCCATATATCGAATTCCACTGGACTTTGAGTTGCGACTATCTATTGTTACTTCTTTATTTTAAACTTCATATATGACCACACACACACACACACACAAACACACACACACACACACACATACACACAACCCCACACACACTTAAAACGATGCTGGAATTTCCAAAAGATGCAATGTTTGGAGACCAGGGCCCAGCACCATAAAACTTAAGAATTACTTAAGTCTAGAAATTTTACTCAAGTGTGGCAAATCCTGAAATCTGATTGGCTAAGCAGGCCAATTTGAGAATATTCTCAGACTTGAGTAAATTCTCAAGTTTTATGGTGCTGGGCCCTGGTCTTTCAGCAAACTGTTGAAACCAATTGTGCCCCTTTATTGGCTGATCTGTTCGTTAATCATAATGATGAAATATATCCGAACGAGCTAAAACTTAAAGACAGAACATAATTAAGTATTGCAACTTGGACATTTTACGAGGAATTATCCTCAACCTTACAACGCTCAGTGCTAGATTTTCAGGAGATTTTTCTTTATATCTCAGTTTCTAGTAACTACTAATCCTTGCTTGGTTTCGAAGAGGAAGACTCTCTCTCTCTCTCTCTCTCTCTCTCTCTCTCATTCTCTCTCTCTCTCTCTCTCTCTCTCTCTCTCTCTCTCTCTCATACCAAATATTCTGTCCATTAACAAAATGTAGTCACACTTAGTCATGATGAAAACTTCATCAAATAAATATAATTACGTTTGTGCATCAGTAATTAGACTTTGATTGAAGATGAATATTTTCTTTTGTTCTGAAAATAGCAGCGTAAAACTTTGGTTTTCGTTTTTTTCCCCAGAAAATCTTACATCAAGTGTAGTGGCATTCACAGCTACAGCAGAATACGGAGATATAACACGACTCGGTAGGGGGCAGAAGATTGTCTTCAACAAAAATGTCACCAATATAGGAGGAGCTTACGACTTGAACACGGGAGTGTTTACAGCTCCGGTTAATGGGCTTTATCTATTCACGGCCAACATACTTACAAACACGCCTAATACATATACAGTTACAGCTGCTCTGTCGAAAAATGGCGTCGATTCTGTCTTCATCAATTGTCAAGATTCAGTGATGGACGATTCATGTTCTGGAACATTTGTAACACACCTGACAACTGGGGATATCGTTGTTTTGAGAAATCGAGATCCCATTAATGTACTTGGGCAACTAGATTCCTACAGCTCATTTAGCGGCGTTCTCATTAATGCCACATAATTACCATAGCCACGGGCGAATACACATTTTAATATAAGTGTTAATAAAAAATGTTTTGAATTGCTTTTAAACTATTATTTATAACAGTTGTCATTTCTTACTGCAGTATTTATCTAAATGCTCTTTAGAGAATTATGGAGGTAGTTCAAATTATCTATGCTTTCAAGGCACTTTAACGATTTTGAAACAAAAATTAAAACGAAAAGAAATGAATGTTATTTATTGATATCAATAATTTTCAGTTTTAAAATATTTTGTACAAATTCATCAATATTTTATCAGAGAAGTAGTTTGAATTAAAATGCAATGAAAGTACATTTGAATAATTATTATGTCCTTTGTTAAATTTGTCACTAGTCTTGTTGTCAAAGAAACTTCTTCTGTTTCCATGATCAAACACATTTTATATAGCTTTGTTGGAACACATCATGTTACCTGTCACGAATAAGTGCGTTTTAATATGAATACGGTTGATGTTTCCGTTTACCATAATCATGTTTACACAACTTTGAGTGGGATAATTATTGTTAAAACGGCTATATCGGGTGTGATAACTTGTTTAAACGTCTTTACCGAGTGTGATAACAAATGCTAAATAGTCCATATCGAGTGTGATAACAATAGTCTATATCGAGTGTGATAACAATTACTAAATAGTTTATGTCGAGTGTGATAACAATTGCTAAATAGTCTATATCGAGTGTGATAACAATTACTAAAAAGTCTAAATCGAGTGTGATTACAATTGTTAAGTAGTCTATATCGAGTGTGATTACAATTGTTAAGTACTCTATATCGAGTGTGATTACAATTGTTAAGTAGTCTATATCGAGTGTGATTACAATTGTTAAGTACTCTATATCGAGTGTGATTACAATGACTAAAAAGTCTAAATCGAGTGTAATAACAATTTACTAAATAGTTTATATCGAGTGTGATAACAATTACTAAATAGTCTATATCGAGTGTGATTACAATTGTTAAGTAGTCTATATCGAGTGTGATTACAATTGTTAAGTAGTCTATATCGAGTGTGATTACAATTGTTAAGTAGTCTATATCGAGTGTGATAACTTGTTAAACAAGTAGTAATACCTATAGTATTGTTCGATTCGAAATTATAGCGGCTGTGACCGGTCTATCAATCTATCTATTCATTCATTCAACCATCCATCCATCCACCCACACAATCTTATCTATCCAGACATTAATCCAACCACCTGCCCACATGCATCTATCTATCTATCTATCTAACTATCTATCTATCTATCTATCTACCAATCTATCTATCTATCTATCTATCTATCTATCTATCTATCTATCTATCTATCTATCTATCTATCTATCTATCTATCTATCTATCTATCTACCTATCTATCTATCTATCTATCTATCTATTTGTCTGTCTGTCTGTCTGTCTGTCCGTCCGTCCTTCCATCCATCCATCCATCCGTCCGTCCATCCATCCATCTATCTATCTATCTATCTATCTATCTATCTATCTATCTATCTATCTATCTATCTATCTATCTACTCTATTAAACATAATTCGGGATTCCAGGTTATAAATATGATAATGATGGATAAAAACATAGATTTGTGTACCCTATATACTTTTTTAACCTAGTAAATATAAGATATAAACCATGCGGATGAGATATCGTTCAATTTGTGTCTAAATACTGGGGTACATCGACGACATATCTATGATCTAACACACTGCAGATGATGGTACATATGTTTTTATGTTTATTGTTGTTGGGTTTGGTAGGAGAGACAAGTGCTTTAAGGAAAGATATATGTTGAACACCTGTACAGTGGGAAGGAGTAATGTTTCTTGATTATGGTCTGGTGTTCATTGACGTCAAAGATGGCGACGACGAGACTGCTACTCTTTACACATACATTAATGGGACCATACAGACAGCGTATGACTACACCAATAGAAAAGTATTTATGAAGATTAAAGGTGTAGAAATATCACCTTTGATCCCAAAACCAACGACGATAGACACCACCATAATAACAGATTATGCAAATGTAAGTTTCATAATATCATTAACACAAATCATTATATTTTAATTTTTTTCAATGGTTCAAAATCAGTCATGTGTCATGGTGTAGCTATGCTGTTTTGCTTATGAGATGGTAAATATTAACTAATTTCATGACTTGGACAAATGCATTTTTCACAACCAAACCACATCTTCTTTGTCTCACCCGATAGTTGTAAATGTATAATAGTTTGTGTTTATATCTTAAAAACGAATGCTATCAAAATTTGAATCTATTATTTTCCCCGCTTTAGATGTGCAAAATGTAATTCGTATACTGTCTATACTGTAGGCATTCAAATAGGGTATGTTGATGTCGCTACATTTCATCGGCATTGTACGTGTAATGCAAAGACTGCTTTAAACCTAAAGTAGTGATGTATTGATACATTATCCTGAATCTTCATTTCTGGATTCGTTGCTTTTCTGTATATACCTGTATGACATGAACACAGGAGTCCGAAACAATGACAATGAAATAAAATCTAGTATAAACATGTGTATTTGTCATATTTATTATATATAATACAGAAAAGAGTCAAACAGCCTGTATCTCGACTGACAAACGGCCTAGAATTAAAAGTTGGGTACCTGTACACAGGAAATTATCTATACGGTTCTCCTCTAATACAATTTATTTGCATAAGTTCATGCAATGATTTAAAATGCCGCCACTATTCCGATCAACCTAAAATTTGAATGAACTGCAATTGCGGGTCACATGACGTCTTGTCAGGTCACGTTCCGAAGTGAATGAACTCTCAGACGTTTATTTGAAAATTACGCAATTATTATGCAAATTACAACATATCTCTTCATTTGACATTTGACATTGAGATATTGTTATATTAATCTTATATAAAATTTAAAATATTGATATAACGCATGTTTAATGATAATAATAAAATAACATAAAAAGAGATTGCATTCGTATTCCTCTCCGCGAAACGTCAGGTGACCTACAATGCAGTTTACTCAAATTTTAAAACCGTAGGTTGATCTGAAAATTGGGGGCATTTTGGATTATTCCATGGACTTGTACAAAATGGTGTATTAGAGGACAATAGTATAGATAATTTCCTGTGTACAGATACCCGGCGTTTAATTGTTGGGCGTTTGTGAGTCTAGATACAGGTTAGTCCATCCTTTTGTTTACATATTTATTTCGCCGGTCGTTGGACTCCTTTCTGTACTATATAATATAATAAATATAAATTAGACACATGTTTATACTAGATTTTATTTTACTGACATAGTTTCGGTATCATGTGGACATGTATACTAGGAGTATGTTTAAGTATACCCGATAAGTCACAATACGAATAAAACGTTATACGAATTCGGAAATCTCAGAAGCAGGTTAGTTTAACATAACGTTTAATGAGAACAATAATAGGAAAGCAGTTGTGGCGATACATATATTTCGACCGGTTTGCAATTTTATCATACTATTATTCAAACTGGATGGTACTGGAAATAATGTTGATGAATTCAAGACAGCATCTGTATAATTCTATTTGCACACTTAAGATAAACAATTGTTTACGAAAGAAGCACATTTTCAACTGATATATATGAGAAGATCAGAGGTCAGTTTTACAATTGATTTGTACTAACTAGATAAAACTTTATTTAAGCTGATGATACACTGACTCACTATTTATTTCTACGTTTTATTGTAGAAAATACAGTACCAGATATCTCCTGATGGCAAATGTCAAAAGTCTAGTACAGATGATATGGAAGAACAGTGTATACCAGGTACTTGCTGCACTTTGTTGTATTCTAGATTTAAATCCTCAGTTAAACAATTGCAAGCCTAAAATCAAAATGCATTATGCAATTGAAATTCATTAAAAATTATTAAGTTTTATAAATGCTAATGTTACAGCGTTCCATATACTAGAGCAGTCAACGAATCTGTAAGTCGTAAGTTGTTGTACATTAAAAGTATCAGATAGTTACATATCTAATTTCCCACTGAATTAAGTAAATAATGAATAATGAATAAATCAATAAAAAAGGAAAATATATTTATCATTCAATTTCATTCTACTATTTCCAACATATAGACATTATACTTTGTTCACATAGGATAATTCTAGGTGTAAAGAGCTGATCTGAACAAATTTGTTAAAATGTCTGATATCCGTAGCGGAAATGATAACATCCGTTTTCATACAGTATTTTTCTATAAAATATTTATTGAAATATAAAGTAAATCATAAGTCATTTTATATTTCATTTACTCAGCTACAGCACGGTTGATGAGCGATGGCTATGTGGGGGATAAAAGTAATTCTGTGAGGAATTACAAATATATTTCCAGGGCTGGGAGAGACGTGATTGCAACAGTTCATCAAATTGGGACAGGTATGTACGCAGCATAGATAAATCTATATTACATCATATATATATAACGTTCTGGAAAAGATTGTCTACTATACTATCAAATATAATAAATGAGTATGGGCTCCCTGGATTTGTGATTGACAAAGGAAACAATCTCCTCTGTGATGTTATTTATATCTTTTTAAAAGAGAGACTTTTTAGCATAATCGACAACTGATGTTCACTGAAGGTGGTACCCGAAAATTTAGAAGTGATTGGTTATCATGATACTTATTTTGTACAACACCCTCTGATTCTACACATAAATACACTTAAGGTGATGTAAAAAGAGATGCTGAAATTTCTAATCTTTGTAATGTTGTCTTTCACAAAACTTCATTGGCTGACCTGTTCCTTTATTCATGTGAAGTAGACTTCATACAGAAATTGCTGAATCAAAAGAAGAAAAACCTAGTCGTGTCCTTTAATATGGCATTTGGATATATCGACGACGTTTTGTCAATTAATGGCAATTTTCATACATATATCGATACGGTATATCGTAGATAACTAGAAATTTAAGAGCCGGCCTGGCTCAGTCGGTAGCGCGCTCGACTCTGGATCGTGAGGTCGTGAGTTCGAGTCCCGCCGGCGACAGGTTGGTTTCCTGTCTTTCGGATGAGACAGTAAAAGCTGGAGGTCCCGTGTCACAATAGGTGTTGGCACGTTAAAGAACCCTACTGCTCAATGGCCGTAATTGCCGAGCATAGGCCAAACTTTGAAGCCCTTCACCGGCATTTGGTGACGTCTCCATATGAGTGAAATATTCTCGAGTGGGACGTTAAACAACAATAAACAAAAAACTAGAAATTTAAAATACAACAGAGTCAAGCATACACGCTTCATACTTAGACATTTTACTTACTATAGACACAGACGGGAAATTGGCAACTAGCCTATACTACCTACACAAACACGACGATTTCAGCTTTCCCATCGTCAAGTTTCAACATTTATCCCTTTAACCCTAAGTATCTAGATGGTATGCTCATTTTGTATTGTTTGTCTTTGATGGGTTTAAAGAGTTAAGTAGAAATATCCCGCATATGGCGTTCATATTTCATAAATGTTCCGATATGGTAGGGCGTGTTCAACATATGGACATTTCATACACAGATGTAAACATACTGACAAATTATTGACTCAGGATATCGAAAACTGCCTTTGATATCAACGTTCCACAAATTTTAGGGTCACTATAATAGTCTTGTTTGAGATTACGCTAAGTGATTTGCCTGTTGTTGAAACGTCTGTACCAATTGTGTTCAGCGTTCGTTTCTCACGTATTTGATTCGACTTTGGACTCACGGCGGTTGTGACTGGTCGAAAAGGGATGCTTACTCCTCCATGACACCCGATCACACCTCTTGATTTTCACATGTCCGTGTTTGTCCAGTTTTGACCAGATTTGTATCTATACCCTGGACATCCTAAAGATTTATATTTTGGTATCTGAGATTTTTTATATTTCAAAAAGAAATATACAATATTTACTGTTTTACATTAGTGTTGTATAGATTACTGAAATTACATAACACCTAAAGAAAGGCAATTTCCTTTGAAAATATACATACAATTGAAATGTCAAGTCGATAGAATGGTTACTTGATCAGAAGTATGTTCGAGAAGCATTACATGTTTTAAAATGGTTATTTGTTTTACTTAAACAAAATAGTTAACTTGCAGATGACTGTATCCCAGTCCATGTCGTATATTTCGTTGGAATGAACAATCCAGTCAGTGGTACTTTATTTAATTTAGATGTTTTTGATGTGAATTCAACTATATCGGACCCTTCAGCTTTTAATCCTCCGCCATCTTGTTCAGGAGTCCCCTTACAGGTATACAACATTTATACACTTAGACGTTTTGTAGTATGACGCAAAATAACGTGTTAGTCTTGTGATTTTTTAAATGTTCATTGACAGCATTATATTGAAGATTCTCTCTCTCTCTCTCTCTCTCTCTCTCTCTCTGTCTGTCTCTCTCTCTCTCTGCATTTGTACATATATAATATACATGTAAATTAATTCTGCAGTATTTGTTGGTAGTTATTTATTGTACTTACACATTTTAAATCATGTCGTCATATACATACACATATTTTATACTTACAGATACAACGACAGAGAAATAAATTTGACGATATACTTAGTACACTATGATGTATGTCATGTATATATGTTATGACTATCTGAAATAAAAGACCGAAAATTAAGTAATATTTTGTTCTTTTACCAGTTATATGATTTGGTGTTCGAAAAACATTTGATGTGTTGCCGACAAAATTGTCTAATTTCAGTTTTCATTAATTGCATTAATTATATTTGAGAAAATTGAAATAGCGGTCTTTCACTGTCGATGGTGGAGTTCAAACGCTCTGGGTCAATACGTACAGGTTTATAGCTTCTATATAAAATCCCAGTCAACATGATTTCTGTAAACATGCATTCCATTCACTATACAATCCATGTAAACTTGTATTTGCTTATTTAGAAACAAAATGTAAGTGAAATGTCATCAACATGAATAAAACATTATATTTTACCATGTTTCATTATCTGGATTGTTTAAATCCTTGTTCCAGAATTATTTTAAACAATATGTAGGCGGCTGACTTTTCCTGTCTGTCGGATGAAACAGTAAAAACCGAGGTCCCGTGTCACAGTAAGTGTCGGCACGTTAAAGATTGCTCACTGCTTAATGGTCGTAAGTGCCGAACAACAACAACAACAACAACAACAATTTTGTTCTAATTTGACAATGGGCTCATGATAGGTGTACTCGGTTGTCAGGAACTGATTACTTCTCCGTAGTACTCGATCCGCTGACTCTACTACTTTGTTTACAACATGGGCGCGGACATTTTGGACACCCAAAGTTGTGCGGAGGTTAAAATGAGTCCAGCGATCTGATTAGTCATTAAATGAAAAAAAATTAGTTTTGCTATTGATAAGTGAAATTAAGGTAATAAAAAGATACATGAATATTAGTAGTACTTTGCAAATTATAGGGTTGACGGTTGAAAATTTAAAGGGAGGGTTCAGATGACAATAGACATTTCCCTTTGGTGCGGAATACTCCGAGTTGTAAACAAGTGAAAATTTGAGGTAGAAATACAACGACAACCTATACTTTTGATTGCATATTTTGTCATCAAAAATATTGATCTTTCAGCACAGGGTATTGATTTGACCCATATTTAATAAAAATGGTAGTGACAGTGACCTGAAGTTTTGTTAATTAGCATTGAAGCCTATGGGGAAATATTTAGTGGTGTCTGTCCTATTGGGCATGTACAGCACCAGTTTTACATATTATGCCTCACGGTTTCTTTCGTCAAATCCATAGTTTTCTATTACATAGATGAACAATCAAGATATATTATAATAATAACATATATATATATATATATATATATATATATATATATATATATATATATATATATATATATATATATATATATATATATATATATATATATTTATAGTAGACCAAATATTTTGATTCAATGATTTTTTCAACCCAGGATTTAAAAAAAATATGTTTACAACAAGCTGCATAGAATTACTTGATCGATGATATTTTGTTCATGTTCTTCTTTAGGGAATAAAATCATAAATTTTGGTACAGCACAATAAGTCTCTATCATCCTTACCTTATGCTGCACAATGATACCGGGTTACATTTTGTTTACATCCGCGGCCTCCGTCACCGAGTGGTTAGAACAGCGCACTTTGAACCTTAAAGTCTCTCGCTTCTGGTCAGCGCAGGTTCTAGCCCTGATGGAAGATAAGCTGATTACTTGAGAGAAAGTTTGCCATTTTTCTTGCCGAAGGTGGGTGGGCTCTTCCCGGGTAATTAGTTCTCTCCTTCACCATGAAAAACTGCCAACAACCATATAAATGTACAATTGTTGCGAGTGGCGTAAAATCAAATCAAAACCCAACGGGAAGTGAACTTTTCTGTTGAAGTCATGTGAGTACAAACTATCAGGACAAACCTGAATAAATGAAATAAATTGTCACTCTTGTCACCGCAATAATAATGTTTTAGACTCTTTCAGAAGAATACGTAAATTATTTACATTTTTACGGACATCAAGTTATAACATACTCCATACCTGGAAATTTTTGCCTCTGGTTATTTTCGTTGTTTTACGACAGAGAATATATTTACCACGTCTTAAATTCGCCCCCACCCCCCAATCACCATAGTATCGTGGACGGCATGGATTTCCATGCTTTAATTATTTAATTTACCGGGAGTGAAAATTTCCAGGTATACGGAATAATGATATAATAATGAAATTATCAGTGAGAAATGTATGTAAGTATATTCTGAGCATATCATCTTATTCCACACTAAAGCTGTATGAACATATTGACTTCTCGAATCTAATCCGAACAATCATTAACTAATATAATCCCATCACTATACTTTGAGACACGCTAATTATTAATATGTTTTTAATTTTATCAAAATCACTTTTACCTTAATGACGAACTAAATGTAATACTTTTAAAGCATTTCTACAGGCGTTACAAAGGCAACAATGTATCTGTGGCTTCAAATGCGCAAAATTAGATTAGCCGAGGACGTCTGATAGATTTAATGTTGTTTAAGCTAGAGACATTGATGACAAATTGTAATAAGTCCTAAAATAACATGAACACCTCAGAAATTACTGTTCAATCATAGGTACGCCTTCAACCTCAGATAAAGTTAGGTGATAACGACATACTTAGGTGTGTCATTTAACATAAAGTTGACAAAATGGCACAGGATAAATGGTTGAAAGACAAATGCAACAACACACAGAAAGAGGTACAGTAAATGTATGATTATATTAAACGGTTTTGTGTCCAGAAAATATTAAAACAAAAGGAAGGGGTAGTAACATATGTCCCAGAAAAAGTTCATTGCCACGATACTTGAACTATATTTGTTTTGATTTTGATCCTGTAACTACAAGATAAGCAGTAAGGTCAAGGCCAAGCTTAAGTCAGTAGTACAAATCGTTCGTATTTTAGGTGTTAACTCAGGTATGTAGACAGACTTCTGAATTTTCTTATTTTTGGACAGTAATGATACCATCATCAGTGCATGACTGCTTAATAATTTTTATTTGTGTACAATCAACCAGTTTAATTGGTTAAGATGTTTTGCTCTGTGGTTAAGTTTTTGTTATTTTAATAGATCCTTAATGTAACAATTCCTTTTGACAGAAACGATCGTCTTGAGCACTTGTTTTCGATTTCTTTGTAAAACTTAAGTATTATTGATTATATTTGCAAATGACAAGAAAACGTGCCGAATGTAATACAGTAGAATTGATATGTACGTATATAGATAACTAAAGAAAGATAACTCAGCGTATTCTGCATGGGATTTAGTAAGAGACATCCAAATACCACGGTAATTCATTGGCTGTTGTCTGATAGGTATATATATTGTATCAATGAACATGTTTTTATATTTTTAAGTTAAGATAATGTATTAAGAATTGGAAATGCTGAATCAGCATAATTTTACAAGATGTAGTTAAAACCAATTTTCTGAAAAGTGTCTGAATTCAGATTTCACTGTCCATCAGTGCAGAACTGCTGGGGTTGAAATATGCCCATCTGAAAGAAAAAAATAATTTGGCTATGGTTTGTATTTATTTTTTGATTGCAAAAGTGACGACGAACAGAGCCATGTATAACTTACTCGTGTGAAAGATAAAATATATAGGGAAAATATTTGATTTATTTATTTTTGGAAGAGTACCACTGAAGGGAAACACCAGAATAACTGCTATTTCAATTTTGTTATTCTTGGATAAGCCACTAGTGAAACTAATTACGTCACAACATGTAATGTCCTCTCTTTTATTATTTAACGAACAGTTTCAGTACCTTGATGTCTGTATGACGTCCTTTGTTCTCCCTAAAAACACTCACCCACCCAACCCCACATCCCCTTATATATATATATATATATATATATATATATATATATATATATATATATATATATATATATATATATATATATATATATATATTATATGCTCAAATGTGAAATTCATTTATCTTTCAACGACGTAATCAAATAGTTTTGGGTGACTGGAATTTCGTTTAGATACGTAGCTCCGGAGGAATCTTTGTGTCCAGCTGCAGTGCATTTTACTCTGTTTTGAATTGAATTGATAGACTCATTGTGTTTGTAAATATGTCTTAATGTACTGCGTCTTTTTGAAATCGAACTTTTCTGGCTTAAAGGTTGAACACAATTTACAAGTCACGTTACATGATTCTGACAATGGCTTGGCAAATAACATCTAAATAAATTGAGATTTTTCTATGTTGACATATTTTCCTAGATTGTCGTGTTTAGGGTCATGAGTTTACACAGTCAATGCACAGAGCAAAGATACAAACAAATAATGAAATAAACAAACATGTTTTGGCATTTTAGGATGTTTTTAGAAATCGCCGTCACTGTTGTCGTCATATGGATAATATGGTTCTTGTATCAGCGTACGTCAAAGTGCAGAATTCAAGTCCACGGTAAAGCAGCTCTTATCACCGGATGTGACACAGGTAAACGTTTGAGTTCCTCAGTGCCTAGTATTTCGGTACTAGGGAATTAAGCTAAAGTAAAGACTTGTGGTCTGAAATGCGAGTTGGTCTTTAGGCGAGGTTCCACTGAAGAGCCAGTCTGCCAGAAAACCATACAAAATAGAAAAAATTGTCTAAATGGCATGTCGGAACTTTTGAAATCTTTTTGTATTTTTGAAAAATTTGATAAATAGGAAGACAAAAACAAAAAACCCAAAACAACCACACATGTTAACTTTGAAGCATCATTTCTATTTTTAGTAACAACCTCATTTACATAATGTCTTAAGTTCACTAAAATTATAGTGAAACATGTATTTTGTTTGAATGCAGTAAATTCTGATTTTTTTATAGTTTTACTGGAAATTTAAACTTATATTTGCTGAAAATGACCCTAATAGACAAAGCATAACCATCCAAATGATAATTTGTCAAAATTAGATTTTTTGAATAGATATGAGTGAATATAAGGGAAAAATAACATTTTGACAGTTAAAATATAGATGTACAACATTATCTTACCAGTAAAATTGTAACATGATGTTAAACAATGATATTTTGGCAGCTAAAACTGCTGAAATTGCCTAATTCCCAGGTACATTTTAACCATAAATGACTGTATATAGGTGGCGCTCTATACTCTATACAGAGACTCTCGTTGAATATTTAAAAAAATAGTTTGCACAGAGAGTAGTTGTCAAGAAGGTATCTTGTATGCAAAATCTCAGCTCAGTATGATAGCATTGCTATTAGACTCTATTGCATGGCTATTTGGCAGATTGGCCTTGTACATGTCGTGTATGGAAATTCGGTTGATTCTGTCCAAGTATGGTCATTACAAATAATAACTAATTAATTAATGAATAGTTTCGGTGTGTTTTATCTAACATAAACATGTATGTCATTTGTATATGTCTTTCAGGGTTTGGTAATGAATTAGCGAAGCGACTGGATAGCCTCGGTTTTACTGTATTTGCCACGTGTTTATACAAAGATGGCGTTGGTGCTAAAGACTTGCAATCACAATGCTCTAAACGTACACATATTGTCGAATTGGACGTCTCCAGTGATAAGAGTGTAGCGGAAGCTTTAAAAGAAGTAACAAATATTGTGTCGAGAGAAAACTGTGGTAAAATAGAATATTAATATATACAGTAATTTTATCATTAAATAAAATCTCGTAAATGTAGAACTTTGCAGACGAGTGCAGTTATGACAATGTTGATGATAATTTAAGCTGAAAGTTCTACTTTACAGCATCTTACATAAAGACAAACTAAAATGCTTATTCATTGTTGTAATCACTAATGTAATAATCAATTTAATAACCAATTTTATGTTTAAGTAAACGTTTAGTAACCAGTTTGCCGTATTGTAATGGACTCTGTAATAGAGTTTCTGATGTTCATTGTTATTTCTACAACTTTACTTTGCCATAACTTGTGTAATACATATTGTTCCAGGTCTTGTTTATTGCAATCAGAGACCAAATAAATATATTTACAGATTTATGGGGAGTTGTCAACAATGCTGGAATAGATTTCTTTGCGGATATCGAGTTTTGTCTCATGGAGCAGTACCAACGAGTAATGAATGTGAATTTCTTCGGCATGGTCAGAGTTACGAAAGCATTTTTACCGATGATCAGAAAATGTAAAGGTAAATTCAAAGGAAATTCTTATCTGCCTTCAAAGTCGACATTACATAATTTATCGACATGAATCTTTTGTCAAATCTTTTGTCAACAATATGCTTAAACTGAAAGCACATATGAATTTATATTCTCAAAATTAATGAATAACATAATAAATGCATACATTCAAAATTGAGCATTTGATATTCAGGGGCAAACTACTTATTGATAAGTTGTCAGAGATATCAGGGATCGCATTTAACAATATGTACGTCAAATGTACGGCTGGTATCATCGCCATGTTTGCAATCAGATTAAATCATGTTTCAATAGTGGTTGTTATATCGTCTGGCAGGTACCGATTTTGACGAGGATTTATCCTGCACTTATCTAATTTAAATTTGGCTTTCTCTACAGATGTGACTAATCAATAGGATATGCTTACTCCTCCATGACACCTGGTTCCACCTTTGTATTTTCAGATTAATATATTGTTCTCTCATCCTCCTTACAATTAATAATTTGATGTCTGTGATTTTTAACTCAAGCAGATTTCAAATTTTGAAAATTGTGTTATGGTCAATGCTTTGAAATGAGAACAAATAAAGTTTTTATAGTTTTTTATGTTTGATAAAAGAAAAAAGAACTTTAGATCTTGTGTATGCGTTTTAAATTAAATGAGTAGTTAGCGTGACCCTTTCATAATCAATTACAGGTAGGATTGTAAATGTCACTAGTGTGAAAGGAAGGATTTCTCTACCAAGGATTTCGGTTTATGGAGCTACAAAATATGCTGGGGAAAATTTTACAGATGCTTTACGAATTGAAATGCTGAAATTTGGAGTAAAAGTTAGTGTTGTGGAGCCTGGAAACTTTGGTGGAGTGACCGGCATTTTAATAGATAAAAACGTAAGTGACTTAAGAGAATATTCTAATTTATTACTGTTAGACATCCAATACGTAAATGGGCAAATATTGTAAAATTTATAAATTGGCATAAAAATATGTTTAGCCCTAATAGTGGACATATTTAGACTACGACATGTTCTGTTTTTATAAATTCTAAAATATCACTAACCGAGTTTCTACAAATAATCAAATACATAAATATATAAAATGAACTGGAATTGATTTCCGGACTTGTTTGTTATATTGTGATTAATTAAAGACATATATAGAGAATATTATAAAGGGATATTTGCCATTTGCATATCTAAATATTCAGCGTACATTATATATTTCAACAATCACATAACTCACATAACACTAACTGTTATTGTTTAAAAATTGAAATACAAAGACTTTTCTGAAAATGTTTTCACAAATTTTAACATAACGTAATGAAACTTGTGTATAGGCTACATTAAACAAATGTAAACAGTTTTCCGTATCTTCTCTGTAGCATGAAACAATACACGCATATAACATGTAATTTATTTAAACTATATGAAATAATTTTTAATTCGTTCATACATTAAAAATCTGCTAATTAAGCAAATAAAAAATCAGTTCCCCTATAACACATTATCAAATAATGTTTTATCCTTATTTGTCGGATGTATGGGTATCTGCCGGCTTCTGTCTATCAACGAGTCTTACGTTATATCTTCAAGTGCCAACTTCAGTTTACAGATACCTTCAGAAATTGATATATGTATGTGATATCTATTGGAATCAAAATTTAATAAAAATAATATTAATTACTTTATATATTATTATAAATATTATAACATATAAATTATTATTAAATATATTTTAATATTATCATTTTAATTCTAATTATAAATATATAATATTTAAAATATATTATTTTATTTAATAATTTTAAATATAATATTATATATATTTATAAATCTATTGGATCAATAAATAAAACACACACACACTCACAAACACACACACACACACACACACACACACACACACACACACACATTTTTATTTATTCATAACTTCAAAATAGCTTTTCCCAAAATTAACGAGTAAGATCATGCTTTAAACAGACGTACTCGTTAAGATTTAATGGACAAAAATCGTAGATTTACATGACTTGTATACATAATGTGGTTATGATTTCAGTTATCACGAATTAAAAGTGACTTTGACTCTATGTGGGAAAATGCTGATGACCAGGTAAAACAGACATACGGTAAAAAATATCTTTTTACTCAACTCGAGGGACTTATGCACGTTGGCAAATCTACATATCCAACAATGACTCCTGTTATCGATGCCCTGGAGGACGCATTGACCAATGAGAATCCACAATACCGATATTTAGTTGATGGTGGAAGAGGACTTTATGATACTTATTGTGTTTGTATTAAGATTTAGTTCTATAATTTCATTTAATGATATGACACGTGTATTTTATACACATAATGTAAATGTTTTGAAAAAGTTGTAAAGAAATGTCTGAGGTACGTTGCAAGCAATTTAACACCATGCTGGAAATTTCATGTAATTTTCTCAGGTACAATGCTAGGAATTTAACACCACGTTCAAAGTTTCAGGAGGTTGGTGGTGCTTCATGGCAAGACACAATGTATCCGGGTTCTCTCCCTCCATTAAAACTGTCCGCCACCATATGTTGAGTGTGGCGTTAAACAAAGTAAGAGACGATTTTGTCAGATACATTGCAGTTTAAAACCATGTTCAACGTTTGAGGATTTATGATGCATTAACAATATCATCTCTCCCCTTCATGTCATACCTTTGCAATTTCCTTCAAATTTGTTTGTTCTGTTTTTCTAGGCATATGCTAGACTTATACCATATCTTCCGACGTCATGGATGGACTACTTGATCGACAGATGGTTCAACGCTGGTTTACCACAGATCCAATCACAGAAATAGTTCAGTTGAAAATGAATCAGAGAACACAGACGATTCTCCAATGCAGTTATCCCAGTTTGTTTAACCCTTTTAACCCTACAGAACACAATGGAACGGTCTAAACAATAGAAAAGACCATACTCTCTAGAAACTTAGGTTAAAAGGGTTAAAAACACATTCAAAAATGATTAATTCATTATAAGAAAATGCTATTTCGTATGTTTTTAACACATTGTATTTTAACCATATCTACAGATGGTGTCTCTGTATGATTGTATTGTAACCATGTCTACAGTTGGTGTGTCTGTATGATTGTACTGTAACCATGTCTACAGTTGGTGTGTCTGTATGATTGTACTATAACCATGTCTACAGTTGGTGTGTCTGTATGATTGTACTGTAACCATGTCTACAGTTGGTGTGTCTGTATGATTGTACTGTAACCATGTCAACAATTGGTGTGTCTGTATGATTGTACTGTAACCATGTCTACAGTTGGTGTGTCTGTATGATTGTACTGTAACCATGTCTACAGTTGGTGTGTCTGTATGATTGTATTGTAACCATGTCTACAGTTGGTGTGTCTGTATGATTGTACTGTAACCGTGTCTACAGTTGGTGTGTCTGTATGATTGTACTGTAACCGTGTCTATAGTTGGTGTGTCTGTATGATTGTATTGTAACCATGTCTACAGTTGGTGTGTCTGTATGATTGTACTGTAACCATGTCTACAGTTGGTGTGTCTGTATGATTGTACTGTAACCATGTCTACAGTTGGTGTGTCTGTATGATTGTACTGTAACCATGTCTACAGTTGATGTGTCTGTATGATTGTATTGTAACCATGTCTACAGTTGCGGTGTCTGTATGATTGTACTGTAACCATGTCTACAGTTGGTGTGTCTGTATGATTGTACTGTAACCATGTCTACAGTTGGTGTGTCTGTATGATTGTATTGTAACCATGTCTACAGTTGGTGTGTCTGTATGATTGTATTGTAACCATGTCTACAGTTGGTGTGTCTGTATGATTGTACTGTAACCATGTCTACAGTTGGTGTGTCTGTATGATTGTTTTGTAACCATGTCTACAGTTGCGGTGTCTGTATGATTGTACTGTAACCATGTCTACAGTTGCGGTGTCTATATGATTGTTTTGTAACCATGTCTACAGTTTCGGTATCTGTATGATTGTATTGTAACCATGTCTACAGTTGCGGTGTCTGTATGATTGTATTGTAACCATGTCTACAGTTGTGGTGTGTCTGTATATATGCCATACTAGTTTACGAAATCATTCATGAAACATGTCGGTACTATAGAACACCGTTATTGCATTATTGATAATTAATGGTGACAACCTCTAATCTTCACCCTTTATCACATGCCTTTTTTGTTCGCCAAATAAAGATAGATATACACAAAATACTTTGATGCATTTTTTTTTACAAAAGAGAATCTGTCACCATACCATACCATATAGATAAAATCATGTCTGAGAAATGTGCAGGTTATAAATGGGTGCTACGGTTACAGTAATCAGTAGAAAACGCAGAATACGATTTATCATTCATTTTACCTGAAATAAAATAGGAGGAAAAGTATAGTGTAAGGAAGTACGTGTAAAACTATAAGACAAGTATAAAAAACTATGCAATCTCGGGTATCACGTGTGGACAATTGAAGGCAATAGTTGTAGTAGTAATATTTAATAAATATTCTACGTAAATTTGGTGATTTCGGGCTCTGATTGGCCTACGCAATGAGTGAAAAAATAGTGTGTGTGTGTATGTGTGTGTGCTGGAGAGAGAGAGAGAGAGAGAGAGAGAGAGAGAGAGAGAGAGAGAGAGAGAGAGAGAGAGAGAGAGAGAGAGAGAGAGAGAGATTCACAATTGACACACGATAAGAAGTTCATAAATTAAATCAAACCATATAGACTGTGAGAGTCAATCCATGTCTTAGTTTCACTGATGTGATACTAAAAAGTATGTAAAGTATTTATAGAACTAATCTGTGCTAAAATATAACATGAAGTATAAAATTTTAGTGGCTTTACACTTCAGGTACAAAGTATTCAATGTATATAGCTAAGCCACAGAGTGGTGACTGATATACTGATGAACTACATGCTCCTTATGGCATTGTTGAACCATAATAAAACTATGCTATTGAATAAAGGAAACCTTTTAGCAAACACACAAACATCCAAATTAATTTCCATACGTCATGTCCACTATGATTGGTAAAGGTTTTTAATCGTCGATATATAATACGTGTTCGTTGCTGTAGTTTGTTTGCTTAATTTTGGTATTTAATATATAATTTATAGTACTGGTTGGAAGATACTTAATGTTTTAAGTCTCACTGTTTGTTTGAATGATGTTTTACGCCTCATTCAACAATTTTTCAGCTATATGGTGACAGCCACTTTTCATTGCTGGGGATAGAATCCGATTACAATGTACCTGGGAAGAGACTACCAACATTACACAAGTAAACTGGCAAACGTTCTCACATTGTCGGCTTAATCTTCGAACCTGCGCTGACCAGAAGTGAGAGACTTCATGGTTTAAAACGCAGTTCTATAACGACTCTGCTACGGAGACCCAAATATACTTTATGGTTCTACAGACATATGGTAAAATTACTATGGGAAAATTAAATGAGACATATGCTATAATTACTATGAGAACAGTAAATGAGACATATGCTATAATTACTATGAGAACAGTAAATGAGACATATGCTATAATTACTATGAGAACAGTAAATGAGACATATGCTATGCTTACTATGAGAACATTAAATGACCTTTCTAAATTTATACAATATCATTTATATAATAATATATTTACATCGGTGTAACAAGCAACAATATTTCAGATAACTGACTGACCAGCTTACTCAATAGAGGATTGGGATTATACCGGTGTAACAAGCAACAGTTTCAGATAACTGACCACGGACCACGCAGTTTACTCAACAGAGCATTGTCGTGATCTCAATATTGACAGTCTTTTATCGTAATGTAAAATATAAAATTTTATATAATTTTACAGACAATTTGTTTTATGTATGGCTTGTTAAATATCAATCACCAGAATCAGTAGTAATGTGAACTAGAACTATCACATTGTTCAAAACTTGGATAAGAAAATAAATAAACCCAGTTCTATTATATTCAATCCAATCCGGAATTGCAGATTCTAAAAACTCCGACATGGATTTTTTATAATAGATGGTACTCACTGCAGCTAGGCCTAATACCTAGAAGGTATATATACGCCAAAGTTAAAGGTGAATATTCTATGCAGAGTTACAAGTGATGTAAGTATATCTATTTATTTAGCGTCTCCAACTGATCGTAAATTTCAACTCAGTTGTCACCAATAGTTAAACACAAGACTTAGTCCTGTCGCTTGAGTAAACATCAGCGCACACATTGCATGCTTACGGATTGAATAAATTAAAAGCGTGTTTCTAACAGACGAAAAACAAGATACACTGTAAGATTGGCATGTATAATGAAGAGCTTTGTTTACTAAAGAAAAAAAATTGTATTATTTCATATCTTATAATGAGTACATTCGTAATCATTAAAGTTTCGAGGAGATAAAATCAATGTCACTATTAATACGCATATCGGACATCTAACCCTTTACATTGTGGATACAATGTATATATAATATATGTAATATGTGTGAATTATTTTAGATACAGGTAACGCCATACATATGCTTGTGTTACTTCGCTTTCGAAAATATAATATACCCGGTCTGTTCTGGTTCATGATAACTGCGTTCCTCCTAATCTCACCTGCGCACTTAAAACTTCCGAGTGGTAACAAGAAGTTTTGTACTCAACACAAATCATACCTTATGAAATTTAAATCGTACACAAGGAACAATTAGTCTTTAAATGAGTACTAATTGTCATGGATAGAAATGTTTTGAGCACGAAACTTCTTGATACCACTCGGAAGTGCTTGTGCGCAGGTGAAATTAGTAGGACCGTAGTTATCGTGAAAGGGTCTATAGTGTTACTTTAAACAGAGAGAGAGAGAGAGAGAGAGAGAGAGAGAGAGAGAGAGAGAGAGAGAGAGAGAGAGAGAGAGAGAGAGAGAGAGAGAGAGAGAGAGGGGGGGTATGGTAAAGTATAAAAATGGCAATTGTTTATCTTCATTGGTGTTGATATGATTATGTCCGTCCATGACATTTAATAAATGATTAATGAAAACGTATATAAGATGTTTTTCATTTAATTTCATTTACAAAGTGTTTTATAATGTTTTGTAGAATTTCTCCTTCTGGCAGAACACTGAGTCATAAACATAAATGTGTGATGTTCACAGAGATCGTTTTTGTCGTTGTGATCATTTTGGCGACACGTTATTTTTATCGACGACTATTTCGATGCACACTAATCATCAATGGCACAGGGGTCCTTGTAACTGGCTGTGATTCAGGTATAACAGGCAAATTGTCCGGCGCTCATCTCTAGCTTACACCAGAAGAAAATAGAATTAAAGAGTATTTTATATTTTTTCCAGTGTTATAAACGGACACGAAATGATAATGCAATTTCTCTGTCTCTGTCTCTCTCTCTCTCTCTCTCTCTCTCTCTCTCTCTCTCTCTCTCTCTCTCTCTCTCTCTCTCTCTCTCTCTCTGTCTCTCTCTCTCTCTCTTATAATTTCACTACCTTTTATCAACTTTCAGGATTCGGGCACGAACTGGCTAAGCGGTTGGATAGACTTGGATTCTTAGTGTTTGCCACGTGTTTGTATCCTGATGGAGACGGTGCTAAAGCATGAAAATCACAATGTACGGATAGAACATACGTTATAAACTTGGATGTGACAAGTGACGAGAGTGTAACTGAAGCGCTAGAGGAAGTATCGGACATTGTAACAAGAACGAATTGTGGTAAGACTGAAATTTATAATGTCATGTGAAAGAATTTCAGGCACTGATGTAAGTATAATGCATAGAGTTACAAGGTATAGACTATAGGATCACGCATTTTTTCGCAGTGGTGGGAAATAAGCTGGGTGACTAAAATTATCATTGTATTTTCCGTAACGATATAAATTTCCAAAAGATTAACTTGTCATTGTGTTATGCGGTTTATGTTGGATACTTTACTGGACTTTTAGTTCGAAATTTTATATCAATAATATAAAAATCACAGACACCAAAGTATTAATCTTCAGGATACTCAGGAAATATAAATATCTGGTAAAATTTGGACAACCACGTACTTCTGGAATTTAAGAGGTGAGATAAGGTACTATTGAGGAGTAAGCATCAACTTTTCACCGGTCCACCCGCCGTGAGTTCACAGTCAAATCCAAATGAAATAAGCGAGGAATGAATCCTCGTCACAATTGTTACAGACGTATAAACAAATGTTATCGAACAGGCAACTCGAAATATAATTTAGTGATATTAGAGAAAAACTATTATACCGATCGTACAATTTGCGGAACGGTGACATCAAACACGGTTTTCGATTTCCCTGTGTCAATAATAGAAATAAAAAAAAGATTGAAACAAATCACATTTATTATTGTCATGTCTGATTATTTCTTATATCTATTTCCTTCAAAATTTTAAAACAAGCTATAATTGCAGGACTTTGGGGAGTGGTCAACAATGCAGGAGTCATCTGTTCTGGTGACATAGAATTTTGCACCATGGACATGTATCGCAGGGTTATGGACATCAACTATTTTGGCACTGTCAGGGTAACAAAAGCCTTTCTGCCAATGATACGAAAATCTAAAGGTATAACTAAACATTACATATATTTGTTTTCAGTGTAATAAATATTATAAACATAAGTTACAAATAAAAGTCATTTGAAAAATGATTTTATGGTGTGTTTAATATAATTGGGTTTCTTATTGCCATACACTTATAATATTTTTACCAGTACATAACTTGGAAACATTGGATTTTTACGATAATTTACATCATATTTTAATGTATGGTTTCTATAGTTTTATGCACATTTTATCACGCTTTAAAAAATTGATGAAATATCTGACGTCGAATTAATGTATAGTCGAACACATTGGAGTGCATTCTTCTAATATAATTTTCTTTATTTCTTTTTACGTATGATGGAAACACATTAATTTCATATTTCTCTGAATATGTAGGACTTTTGTGTATCCATTTCATTTCGAATAAAAATGCACTAGAACTTTCTTTATAGGCAGAATAGTGAATGTAACCAGCGTTAGAAGTAGATTGTATCTATCTAAAGGTTCAGTTTATGGTGGGACAAAGAATGCTATTGAACACTTTTCCGATATTTTGAGACTGGAAATGATGCGGTTCGGAGTAAAAGTTAGTGTGGTGGAACCCGGAAACTTCAGTAATGTCACTAGTCTCGTTCTGGGAAGAAACGTAAATATGCTAAAATTTAGAATGCTTACGATTATACGATCCGAATTGATTCATTTTGTTTTGATGTCAGTATTTTTCAAAATAATGAGACAGTAAAAACCGTGGTCCCGTGTCACAGTAGGTGTCGGCACGTTAAAGAACCCTCACTGCTCAATGGCCGTAAGTGCCGAGCATAGGCCAAACTTTGAAGCCCTTCACCGGCATTTGGTGAGGTCTCCATATGAGTGAAATATTCTTGAGTGGGACTTTAAACAACAATAAACAAACAAACATAAATTTTTCAAAATAAACCTAGTTGTTCAGTGGGTATCATATTATCAAACCAGTAAAGCATTTATGTGCAATTTTGTAATTTATTTTCGCCGAGTCACATCGTAACGAGCAATACTAGAATGACCAGATGAATATGTGAAACCAAAGTATTTAAAATATGTTTGTGTAAAGATTGAACAAAAGTTGCAACTTCATCGTATCCAGAAAATCCTACATACAAAGCAAACAAAACTTTTCGAAATTCACTTCTGTAACATTAAATGTTAAAAAAATTTGTAGACTAAAATAAACGCTAAAGAAACAAAAAGTTAGAAAGTGAAATCCCCAGGAAAAATATTAGTTATTAGAATGAAAGAGTAATATTTGATTGCAGTTAACACAAATGAAAAAAGAATTTGATTCAGCACTAGAGCAGACAAGTGAAGAAATCATAAACACGTATGGGTTAGAGTATTTTCATGCTCAAAGAGATGGATTGTCTAAAGCAGCTACAAAAAGTCATCCAACAGTGGAACCAGTCCTTGATGCGCTAGAGGATGCATTGACTAATGAATGTCCTCAATACAGATATTTAGTAGATGGCACAGACGGACCTTATGATGTTAGCTGTGTAAGCTTGTATTTTCCTTTTCATCTGGGCGTTGAACAGTTGAACAGATATGCAAATAATAATTTTAATGTGATTCAGCTGACATTTATGGTTAAATGTTATACCTAACTACATGTACATATAATTTAGAAACTTGTAGATATTAAAGCTAAACTACCTATGTCGACATGATGCATTTATATGCTACTATTCCGGTTTTGCTATTTAGGCTGAATAGCAATGGTCACATAAGAATGTGGTTCAACTTACATACACCTACATTCAAATAAAATGAAACGCCCACACACATAGAGAACAAATTATAAAACCACATTAGCGACTCAATTTGGTCAATAAATAACCTTAATTGTTCTCTTTTTAATTCTAGATGCTGTCAAGATTAGTCCCGTATTTACCAACTTCGTGGATGGACTATCTCATCATAAACAGGACCTTAATACCAGAGTTTAGGCGATCAACACAAACAAAATGAATTGGTTTTAAAAGGCTGGACGGGAGTAACATTTGATAATTCAGAAGTTAGAAAATTCAGATTTTAAATTGATATTTTATATTGATATATATAAAACTCTCAGATACATTTCAACTCCCCTGACTATTCCATCTTGTCTATGAGAGTGCGTATAATTGAAAAAATATACCACTGGACCAACAATCCAACCTTGAGTAGCCCCTTCCGTAGACAACGTGAAGAATTTTGGATTAAACAGCTTGGCACTGCATACCCATATGGATGTAACGATAATAGCAAAAGTGTAGGCAATCTATCACTATCAAGCCCACTGTGTAATGGTGTTATTGTGATAAATTGTAACTTAAGACGTAAACGAAGTCACGGACATCGATCATACAACCGACCCTACATACATGATGTCACTTTTTCATCTCTTTTACCTTACGTTAACAAAACAATGGGTCTTCATCACATTCACAGCAAACTTTTTTCTGTTCCTTTTACAATTCTAACTGAACTTTTGCAGGAATCAAGAATGAACCCCTACACGGATTCTTCAACCCCAGAATACATACTGAACTCCGTTACAATGGACATCGCTTATCTCAGGCTGTTTAAGCCTGAACGCGTTACAAACGATGACTGTTCTGAACAGAAACGTCTTTTCCTTAAACTTAAATTTACAAATAAAGGCATAGACGCTTTAAACATTGGCAATGTTCTAAATCACAAAAGTTCAGTCATGTGTTGCACAATATAAGACCACGTCTTGCATTTCATATAGCTATACACCTAGCATCGCATCCAAGCTATTCAATTACAAACAGGTTTTCCAGTGCCTGGACATCAACCATCTTCTACACAACACTGTCACATGTTCATGTGCTTCATCTCCTTTCAAATACAATCCTATCGGGCATGTCAACACCGGCAACGTTTTTATTGTTGAAAATAAAAGCCTCAAAAATTTTATTTCAAGGGGCCCTAAATACCGGGAAGCCCGTTTCTTTAATTGGCGTCAGAATTTCAGTTTCGTTATGAATTCTTTCGAAGATTGTGCCAGACGATGGACCAAACATGAAGACGTAGAACCAGACATTTTGTCTGAATGGCTAAAAGCCACACGATGGTTGATGAAATCTCGTATTCGAAAACTTAAAGGGACTGTGAAAACACGTTATCCCTCTGTATTTAGTGATCCAAAAGTAGTAACTGAACTGGATAGATTACATGACCAATATGTACTGGTACCAGCAGACAAAGCCTCATATAATATAGTTTTTATTTGTAAGGCACATTATTATAATTGTTTATTAGAAGAACTTGGGTTTAATACGAATTCTGGGAATCCTACATACAAGCGTAGCTCACTTTCAAAAGACGAGATCCTTCAAAATCACGTGTCCGTATTACGCTCATTTGATATACCTACAACGGATACCGATTTTGAGCTACCATGTTTATATTGGATACCTAAACTTCATAAAACCCCATATAAGCAAAGATACATAGCAGGATCCAGCAAATTTTCTACCAAACCTTTATCTTTACTCCTTACCAAGATATTGACAGCCGTTAAGGAGAAAATTCAACAATACTGTACAGTTGCTTATTCCTGAAGCGGTGTAAATCAGATGTGAATACTAAAAAAATTTAAACAGCTGTTAGAAAATTTGAAATCACACAATTTTTCTCAAATTCATAGTATAAAAACTTATGACATATCTACTCTTTACAAAACTATTCCACATAAAAAATTAAAAGAAAGACTTTTTAGCATCACAGACAACTGTTTTTTTCACTAAAGGTGGTAGCTGAAAATTTAAATATCTAGTGATTGGCTATCAGGATAATTATTTTGTCCAACACCACTCTGATTCTACACATAAATACACTGAAGTTGATATAAAAACATGCTGGAGTTTCTAATAGACAATATATTTGTAATGTTTGGAGACGTGGTTCTTCAGCAAACTGTCGGCATTTCTATGGGAACCAATCGTGCCCTTTTATTGGCCGACCTGTTCCTTTATTCATACGGAGCAGACTTCATTCAGAAACTGCTGAATCAAAAGAAGAAAACGTTAGCGGTGTCCTTTAATTTGACATTTAGATATATCGACGACGTTTTGTCAATTAATAATGACAATTTTCAAACATATGTCAATGCGATATATCCCAGCGAACTAGAAATTAAAGATACAACAGAATCAAGCACTTCATACTTAGACATTTTACTTAATATAGACACAGACAGGAAATTGGCAACTAAGCTATACGACAAACGTGACGATTTTGGCTTTCCCATTGTAAATTTTTCACATTTAAATAGTAATATCCCTCAGTCACCCGCATATGGAGTTTATATTTCACAAATGATCCGATATGCGATATGCGTGTACAACATATGAAGATTTCATATACAAAGGTAAACTACTCACTGACAAATTACTGACACAGGGATATCGAAAACCGCGTTTAATGTCAACGTTCCGCAAATATTATGGTCGGTATAATAGTCTTGTTTGCGATTACTCTGTTTCACTAAGTGAAATGTTGGCGGTTGTTGAGACGTCTGTATCAATTGCGATGAGGATTCACATCTGACGTATTTCATTGGACTTGACTGTGGACTCACGGCGGGTGTGTCCGGTCGACAGGGGATGCTTACTCATCCATGGTACCTGATCCCACCTCTTGGTTTCCAGAGGTCCGTGTTTGTCCATTTTTACCGGATTTGTATCTATGTCATGTACATTCTATTGATTTATACTTTGGTATCTGAGATTTGTTATATACAAAAGTATAAAATCTTCAGGATGCCCATTATACATATACAAATCTGGTGAACATTGTACAACTACAGACCTCTGAAAATCCACCCCCTGTTCACCGGTCGAAAGTCTAGCCAAATTCAAATGAAATAAGTGAGAAATAATTCCTAGTCACAATTGGTACAGACGACTCAACATCCGCTATCGAACGGGTAACACAATATTTTATTGTGTTAAACAGAGTAATCACAAATAATGCTATAAATATATATGAATAAATATAAGCGTTAGCATTACAATACTCTACAAAAATCATCTCGCCAAATTGACAATTCAAAAAGGGGTTTATTGTATTGACTAAAAGATTTTGTTTACTGGACGTATTTCTGATAAAAAATGAAAATATATCAATGATGGTATATAAATTGGATCTTATAACTGACTATTGAAAAGGTGTTTTTGTTATTTACATTGCAAATATAATGAGAAACTAAAAATCATCTTGTTTCCAGGGGCATTTTCATAGCACCGATATTCTCTGTATCATCATAACTGGAGAGGATTAATGGTAATTCAAATGCAGTATAATTGATGGATAAAACATACACGTACAGTGTTGTGCTTTTCGGGGTGCACTATAGGACACACAATGCATTTCGATTTCCTAGAAGAGACCTCTGTGGCAGAGTGGTTAGAGCATCGCACCTTGAAACATGATGTCTCCCACTACTAGTCAGCACAGGTTTGATCCCGGCCCACTGGAACCTAAGCCGATTTTTGTGAGAAAGTTTGCCAATTTAATTGCGGAAGGCAGGTGGTCTCTTGCCGGCTATATTTTAATCGGGTTCGCTTCTCCACCATGTAAAACTGACAGCAACCATGTTAATTGAAAAATTGTTTACCGTGGCGTAAAACACTATTCAATCAAATTACAATAAAAATAAAAAAAAATTCGATTTCGTAGAAAACTTCTTGTAATAATGAAAGTCATTCAAATTTAAGTAAACAGAATTGGAAACTCATTATTGGATTACATTTAATATAAATGTATATTCCGTAGACTAACCATCGCATTGTTGTTCGTTGACAGGTCAAAGATCCACAAGAAGCACTTTATCGAAACGGGCGCCAATGTGATAGATCTACGTTTCTCGCACCTGGGATACTGATCTCGTTTTCTCAGTAATATAAAGCTCTACCCGTATCTGCTGATCAAGAACACGTTGTATCTCTAAACATGCCTGGGAAACTGATCTCGTTTTATCAGTAATATAAAGCTCTACCCGGATCTGCTGATCAAGAACACGTTGTATCTCTTAAACATGCCTGGGAAACTGATCTCGTTTTATCAGTAATATAAAGCTCTACCCGGATCTGCTGATCAAGAACACGTTGTATCTCTAAACATGCCTGGGAAACTGATCTCGTTTTATCAGTAATATAAAACTCTACCCGGATCTGCTGATCTAGAACACGTTGCATCTGTAAACATGCCTGGGAAACTGATCTCGTTTTATCAGTAATATAAAGCTCTACCCGGATCTGCTGATCTAGAACACGTTGTATCATTAAACATGTCGTCTGCATCTTTTTAAAACATGGGATATCAAGGAAATATTCGTGAATATAATTTACATTATTAAAATTTTTTATCAGTTGCACATAAATATTACATCTGTTTGAAAGGAAAAATATATGTATGGCATGTGTATAATATGTATTTGTGGATGGTGTATAAAAAAGGGCGAGTGTATGGCTTCTAAAATATGCCAACAGATATCAAGTTTTCCTTTTGCAAGAAAAACAATCAATCACCCCACTGGAGTTCCAGATGGAAAATTGTCATTCACAGGTGGGATAGATCACTATAGGACTTATTGAACCATCCCACCCGAGATCAATATTTTTCTGTCTGGAACTCAAAGTGAAGTTAGAATCTATAACTGTCGATGAGGATGCAAAATCCAATCCAGATGCATAAGCAATTATTCATCTCATCAAACTAGAATTTTATGAACATCAAAATTAAAATCATATGGTGTGTATTCGTTTTTCCTTTTAAGTATTTGTTAAATTGGGTTCAAAGCGAAGATGGACAATAGGATGGATTTTGATATTTTGTTAAAATAATTTCGTATAATAAAGACACACGTCAGTATTCAATAATTCAACCCAGGCCTAAGTTATATGTTACATACGTATCTACACCGTCAGACAGAAGATATGGTTTCATGTTACATGTTAAACTCACATAATACCGTAGATAACTTGTCACCTTTTTAAACACTGGAAACAAACTACATTTTAAGCATGGAACTACTTCATAAATTTGATTTGATTTTGATCTTTGGTATTAATGCGAATGAAAGTTGTCAAACATACAAGTGACATATCCTCTATTCAGCATGTGCAGTACAGTCCTTATAGAATAGCTAATCGAGAAATGCTCTCTACACAAAATTCTGGGTAGAGGACTTAACTAGAGACTATAATGTCCTCAAACAGCGGGTTTCTAATAAATTCGAACTTTAAAAACTCAAATACGCTGATAAAATGCATGATTCATATATTTCAATTGAAGTCGTAGAGTTAATTTGAAAGTTGTATAACATAACAGAAAAATATACCACCTAATCTGGACAGGAATTCTACAATGGAATATCTCTTTACCTGTATAAAGATGGCCACTTTTATACTCAGGTAGTGTCCAGAGCATAACCATTAATTTTCAGTGTACAAAATACAAATAAATTCTTCACATGTTTTATTTGTCAGTAAATCCAAGTTAATGTTACAATCACACAAAATCCGACATTCAGCGTTCCCGTGTCAAGCCTTCCTTTTATGTCACAAAATTACTTGACAAAGATGAAATTTCAAAATCATGATCTAGGAATGCAAAAAACATACAGAAAAACAACTGCACCAAGAAAATAACATAAGAATCGATTGTTTTTACTCTTTTGAAAACACCATGCTATTCTGAATGAAGAAAGCAGAAAAAAGTAATAACAAAGTACAAAACAGAAAGTCACATACTGTAAAATAATGATTTTGTCTTGACCCCATTCTGTCCACATTCTAAATTGAATGAAGTAGGCAATATTGAATAAATTATCCCCCCCTTACAATTTGAATTGATAATTAATGTAAGGATCGAAATATAGTGGGCAAAATAGTTACTAGAACAACACCTGTCAGATGTTTTAAGAGTTTATCGAAATAACAAAATATATACTAAAATTCATACAAATTACATAATTTAATTCTTCATACAATTTAAAACACTATGATATTCTAAATGGAATGAGAAGCAATTCAATGATAAATACTTTTCTACATAGAGAAAATTAGATTTATGTTTTGAATTAATCCAATACATCTGACACTGGAAATATAAATACAAAATGAGGTTAAGACAACAAAATAAACTTCAACCTTGGTCAATGAAAATCTGATGCTTTTACAACATTTACTGGCTAATGTTTGTATAGCAAATAAAGAAAATCGAAAAAGCTGACACGAAAACAAAGCATGCACTTCTTTGCCACCAAGGGATGTTTTTTTTTTTACTTTCAACTGTACGTCTTCTTCACAAGCTTAAATTACAGAAAAATTAATGAAAAAATAAGAAATTAAAAATTATAATCTTTCTTTATGTAATACTTCCTCCATTCTATGCTCGCAACACTGATTAATTTAACTGAAGATCCTGAAATTTATCATTTCAGCTAATAATTTAAAGAATAAGATCTACATATATTGTGCTATTACAATACTAAAAAACGAAAATGGTAGAAAAATGAATAAAAATTTGATCAACTGAAAATTTTAGTATTCAAATAGACAATGCGTGATTACAGGATATACAAAATTGAATTTGGAGGATATGAAAGTCTAGGATTAAACATCTTTTCTGGAGTAGTGGAGAGTACATTTAAGTAAATCAAATGATTATATATCCTGGCAGAAGAAAAGAAATTTTGATACTTTGAATGTGTTTTATATCAATATAGTAACTGCCAACATGCAAATTAAAAGTTTATTTCATAATCATCATAAAAGATTTTTAACAGGAAAGTATGCATGTATAAGCCAATATCTGATTCTTTTAAATATTTATTCCTATCTTCCAATATGTCAAAAGCAAATATTTAAAAACTTCTAGATTTGACTATGAAAAAATATTAAACCCAAACTTCTGGTTTGGAAATTTGGAATAATCCAACCTACATGAACTAGCACATATGATATCAACATTATACATCATCTTCAAACTTTTTTCAATTACCGTACATTGCTTTCAAAAGATAAGACACTTTAACATTTGCATAGCAAATGATATACTTTATTTAAGCAAATCGCCAAAAAGATAAAATGACCTTTACTTGATCAAGTGAAGTTTGTGACAGGCTTTAAGTTGACCATGTGACCAGACAAGATTAAACAATGCATGTATTGTCATTGTTAATTGAAGTGTTTTAAGCACACGTGTACAATTGTGTAATATATACAGAATGATGAGAGAACCCTATAATAATTATACAGGTCACTGCATTTCTCTAGATATAATCGTTATAGGTGAAAAAATTACTGATCAAAATAAATTTATCAACATCATGAATATCACATGTTTCTACGAGATGAATGAAACAAAACATCACAACATTCATGGTCCCCTTACATGTTAAATATAACGTAGGAGTTTTCCAGTGATGACTCGTATTTCAGTCATATGATATTAATCTATAAGCCATAAACCAATCACAAAATAATTGTCAAGTTACAGTTTTCACCAAATACCAAATGTTAACTGACACATGATTTCTATAATTGAGATCTTGAGGATCTGGATAATATATTATACATAAGAACTATATAGTGCATAAATAATTGGCTTACCCTGGAATGCATGATAAATACATAGTTGAGTGCCAATATTTAGTAGAAAATAATGATATGTGGACACGTTTTCAAATTTATTACCTCACTGAAATGTATATCTATTTTGTAAGGTTTTGTCAACATCATTTCTTAAACAGAAACGTTAATATGATTTACTTAATATCTGAATAAAAGGTGATACTCTTAATCAATGGCTATGACACAACACCTGTATATAGTACATCAGTAACTCTCAGCATACCTTGGATATAAAGAATCTATTACATGTGTATATACTGAAGATGACAATCTTATGATTCACAACTGGCTAACTCAAAGTGAAGAGGAAATGAGAGAAATCTGTACTTTGATGTTATAATGTGTCACAGTCTACAATACTTATTGCACTTGATACAAATGTCCATCCCATAATTATAACGATGATTTGCAAAATGTGTATAAATGGAAATGATAACAGGTTCAGTGGGCCTGAATGGTCAAATGTGTGTAATTTATTATTATAGTGGGAAATGTTGATCTTTAGTTTCAGCGAAGAAGAAATGTAAAGAGCCCTAAATGGTACTAGTAAATAGCCCTAAATGGTATTTATCTCTTTTCATTCTCAATCATTATGCTGTCATTCACGGGATAGTTCCTGCCAAGTTTGATTAAAATGAACCACTGGTTCTTGGGAAGAAGTTAAAAATGTCTAAAAGTTTCTGTTTACGTAGGTGTCTGTGACCTTGACCTTTGAATCCATGACCTTAAAACTTTGGTCATAATAATCTGTGGATAATTTCTATCACCTTTCTCATACATCTTCATATACAAAAAGCTTGTTTTGGTTTAATAACTAATTTTCATAAAACTGTGCCCTATGCAATTTGAAGAATTATGAACAGATTCCATTTTCATTTGCAAACTTTGTAGAGCATAACAATATTGACTGACCAATAGGACGGCGACAAGCAAAACACAATAGCAACAGATTACCAGGAGTCTTAAAAATCATGATAAGAAAATATACCCGTGAAAAAATAAATGTCTAGGAAATGAAATGAAAAGAAAACAACAATAATTTAAACAAAATACTGGCTTTAAGCAATTTTTACACCAAATTTGCCCATAAGTATCTGATAACCAAAAGACGCATCATTACTAAAATAAAACATTTTCTATTTTATGACATTCTGATGTAGAGTTCATCTCCCAATGAGAAAATGAACAAATCTGAGTATCCCTAAACAATCAAATCTTTATATTTGAAATAAATAAACATTGAAGAAAACCATATCAAAAGTGAGCACTTATTTTCATACTGAACACAAATCCACACATAACAATGCATATGCCATAATGAACTTGTATATATATATACATCCTGAGCTTGATACACACACACACACACACGTTTATAGAATGAACAGAGAAATGGCACCAAAGAAAGCAAATCACTAAAAACATGTTAGGCTAATGTAAACTTTAACTGATAAAACAAATCATTGCAAATTATATGTTAATTTCAAGTAAAATAACTAGAAACAAAACAAAATAGAATTCTTCCTGAATTATTCCTTTACAGTATTCCCTTACATCCAGAATCAAATAACTTGATACAATCAGATGACAGTCTGAAATGTTTTTTTTACAGTCATGTTACGTGGTTGGTTTGGTCTGTATATCATATATAGGTATAAGATATAAATCAAGCTTCAACATTTCGTCTTTACATCAAATCTGTTCTAAATAAGTGCTTTATGTCTCTCTGGCCATAAATAAAATTATTAGTAAATGTCTTGTTGCATCAGTTAAACAGTTTTCCACTACGTAAGTTCATCAATTTATCTGTTAAGTGAACACAAAAATCCAACTGAGGTAGCTAACTAACAATTAAATGAAAATAAGCAAACCACAGATTACAGGTAAAAAGTGCATTTGTAAACCATTTAAGTCCAGTTTATTATAGTGCTAAATTCATGTGAAACTCATGGGATATATTTTCAATCAAAATTCAAGGAACTCATCTAATTTGATAAGTTCTAAAAAAAGATCAGCATAAAAGTAATAATGCAATCTCTGAAGTCTTGGTTAATCTATAAGTAAATAAACATACTCTGTATCTTTTAATAATTGTAGAAGAAATTCAACTAATTATCTATTCTGAATAAGTGATACTTCAATTAATTTACTTTTGCAATCTGATTGGCTATGAAAGTAGAAATGAAATAATAAACTGTGCAAAAATACTTATGCTTTACAACAAAGCTTACAAAATAGATGTGTACTTCATTTTCATTCATCAAACAGACTGTAGACAGTTAAAAAACTACAAAATAAAACATTATACTTAATACACTAGCTAATTACTAAAATAAAAGATGTCTGCTTTTCTTTGTCAACATTATAGGAGTATGAGGTTAAACATCAGGGCACTGCTACTGTTGCTGTAGTAAGCAATGTATTGACTAGATAAATAACATCACAACTTATAAAAGCTGGTGTGTGTTTAATGAGATCCACAATACAGTGAATTAATGAAATGAAAAATCAACGCAATGACACATGAATAAATACACTCTCATAAATTACAGGTATTAAGTAAAATGGTTTCTACTATTCATAGGTCGTGATATCAACATTGAACATGAATATGAACAAATGATAGAATGAAAATGTCTGTTAACATATGAACTGTGATTGCTGGTAACCAGTTTGTATAATCATAGGATAATTGATTTTCCGGTCTAGAAATAGTAATGAAACATTGTTCTACCTCTCACTTATCATGCTTAGAGACTTCCAATTACATGTATATGATAAAGCACAATTTATGTAAATGTAATTATCTCTGGAAGCTCTGCACTAGCTATAGCCAGCAAGAAGAGGAAAACTTTTGGAATATTTGTTATATGTATAAGATTTCTATAAATATACAAATTTGAATTCAGATATGTATTTAAAACTGGTATCAATACCAGCTGGAAAACAAACCATTACTATGATTCAGATATTTCATAAATACTGTATTATTCAACACAAATTGGTTTAAATAGTAATAATTGTAACAAGTGTAAAGAGTACAGTAGGGTAAAAAGTTAGATGAATAAACTGCATTTGATGCAAAAACAATCAAATTAGAGTTTTTAAAAAACATGTAAAGTTATAAATTTAGGGAAAATATTTCAATATTTAGAAAAAAAAATGTGATTTCTATTTAAATAGCACAACCCCAAATTGCAAATCTTTAAAAAAAAAACGTAATACAGCTGTGATGATGAAGAGATTCTGGTATAAATAGCCTCCTTTTCTTCTGTTTCTGAAAGGTAAAACATTCAATAATGAATTTCTTTCAAAGTGATATTTCTAATTTTCTCAAAAATTATCAAATCCAATCCATATCTTCAACAAAATTACTTTTTAAAGATTATCTATCTATCTATCTATCTATCTATATATATATATATATATATATATATATATATATATATATATATATATATATATATATATATATCAAGATTAATGACAGAGCATGTTTTTGTGGAAGAGAGTATATTTGCATTACACATGCCCCAATCTTACAGCACATCAATCATCTACCCTAATACATTTGTTTGTTTGATTTAATGGTGTTTTGCTTCAACAGGTTTTTTTTCAGTTAAACAGTGGCAACAATTTAAATTGGCAGAGGAAAAAATCTGGTTAAAGTCAATGTATCTGGGAAAAAGAGCACTGGTGTTCCACAGGTAACATTGGAATTTCCTCACAGAAGCTTGTTTAGGTTCCAGGAGAAGGAATCAAACCAATTGTCTAGAGTGAAAATGAAGAAGTGCCAATTGTTAATCAAAGCTCAGGTCCATTAGAATACAACAAATAAGATGCTCAATGGTCTCAACATAAAGAACAATTGCGAATCCCAAATGGTATAGCACCAGGTGTCGGGAAGGAGTCAGCATCCTGAGCTGGCATGCCACACCCATTGCAAATGTTCCATGGAAACCTTTCTAGTATGATGAACAGGTCAATTTTGGTGAAAAGATCAAGTATGGTGAAGAGGTTTCATGATTCAAAGCATGATGCTTTTACTATTCATCCAGTGAGTCCTATACATTTTTACTGACAAAGAAGTTCAAATCTAAATGATTTCGAAGAAAAGGGATATATCAGGATGGATTTTCTAACTTTTTTGGGAAATTGCAGTTCAAATGTTTACCATATATGGGCCAGTGGCTGGAAAAAGGGTGCTTGCGACATAACCAACTGAATGCAAGAAAACAAGGAAATTATTTGTAATATTTCTAATTTTGTAGATTTTTTTCGTACAGGAAAGAGTTGCCCTTGCCAGAGCTTATTCTCATAACATATTTTTCAAATCTATATATGTTCAAGTTTCTGAAAACTTAAAAATCATAATTTCCCCCCCAAAAAGGACCGTTTTCTCAGCCGTTGGCTCAATTGTCATCTTAAACAGACATTCTATCGAAAAGTTTATATCTTTAAAGTGAACTGATAATAGTAAAGAAACACTGTCTCCAACACAAATGATGACAAATGTCAATCTTAGAAGGGCATTAGCTGTGTTTATCAAAAATATTATTTCCATTTTTTTATACTTGTGCTTGATGCACAATAAGAAATGAGAGCTTTACACAGGCACAAAGAAACTTGTTTTCCCATATATCTCTTTTTCACTATTGTATATCTACCTTAGAAGTAAAAAAGAGAAAAAAAATTTAAATCAAAGGGCTGAAAGTCCTGAAAGGCAAGTCCTTTGTCAATTCTGAATTGGTGAATTTATAAAAGAATATATATCTGTACGTACATGCAATTACTCTTTAACCTGGGAATATACATCCTTGATCTACTAAAATCAGAAATTAGTATAGGCTGTCGTATACCATGGTATATCTTTAAACCAAAACATTTACTTGAAATATAAGAAATTAGTGGAAGCTTATTTTTATTATGCATCAGTAGAAATTTATACATTTTATGATATGCTTACATTGTCATTACAACACAGCAGACATACAGAGTCCGACTTATATTTACATGTACAGTCATGGGACATATATAATTGTCACTTATGTTATTTTCTTCTTTGTTTTATATACAACCAATAATTTTTAAATGCTGGTAAACTCCAGAAATTTGCAAATTTGTACAAATTTATGGTAGATCTAGGACAATTTCATATTTCTAATATATATATGCACTTTTAAATTATTGTGTTTATTTACAGAAATGCAGTATTTTTCACACAAACAAATTTGTAAATTCTGTAATTATTCTTTCAGTCTAATGAAATATGTCAAAATTTACCTGAAGTAATTTTATCCTCCACAGAATCATTATTTTTTCAAAATAAACAAAAGTATATCTAAATTTCAAAATGATAAAAAAAATCAATTCAATTTCCATCATGTAAACTTAAAAAAATTGAAATATTGCTTAAATAAGTGGATTCTATGCGCATTTAAAAATTGTTGGTTTTAAATAAAACAAGAAAATAACATAAGTGACAAATATTTAAGTCCCATGGTTGTAGATCTATCACGACTTTCAACAGCTTTAAAAAATGCAGCATTATTCAGTTCTCTTTACTCCCTTATTCTTTAACAGAAAACCTTCGTTCAACAACCTTAAAATTACATTGTTATTTTGTATGTAAAATGGAGTAATAAATTTAGATCGATGTCTCAAATATGAATTGGGTTAAAAAAATTGAGCATCGGGTCGAACTGATTTAAAGTCGAAACACCCGTGGTAATGATGACCAATGTAAATACATCAACTAAAACCACCTGGCTAGACTTTAAAACTCTATTACTGACTGGAATCATACTACCGCTAGCTGCATTGATGTTTGTGCTATACGACCGGAACCACGATAGAGTAAACTGATCTTTTATGTTAGACATTAACGGTTTAATCGTGAGTTTGTCTATTATTACTTCTGCAAGTAAGCTTGAAAATTTAAATAATCTATCAGTTAGGTAAAAATTCATGTTGTATGAATAAAAAGGAAACAATGATCGATTCCAGTTTCTAAATAACCCTAATTCAAATGGGTATCAATGTCAAAATCGGCAAAGCTGAACTGAGGGAATTCCCCTTTTCAACAAGTGTCTTATGTCACATGACTATAATAATTCATCACAGCATTTCAACTGTCTTCATTGTTGAATTTTAGTTCAATGAGTTTTCAAATTAAAAGAAACAGTGTCCTAGTTTAGGAATTATAAGGAGAGAGTATGCGATTGAAACAAGATTCAAATTAGACACCAAAAAATAGTTTAATGGTTGAATCTTAGGTAACTACTTTCTACAGCGCAAAGAACAGCGTTGTGGACTGGTCACAACCACCAAGAGTACACAGTCAAATCCAAATAAAATTCATGAGGAATGAATCCTCATCACATTTGGTACAGACCTCTCAACAACTGCCAACGAAAAGGCAACTCAACATTTCACTTAGTGAAACAGAGTAATCGCAAACAAGACTATTATACCGGCCGTAAAATTTGTGGAACATTGACATCAAATACAGTTATCGATATCCCTGTGTCAATTATTTGTCGTCCTGGCATATTGGATCTTTTGTGAAATATAAACTCCATATGCGGGTATCTGTGGGGTATTACTATTTAGATGTGCAAAATTTACGATGGGAAAGCCGAAATCGTTGTGTTTGATGTATAGCTTAGTTTCAATTTCTGGTCTGTGTCCATAGTAAGTAAAATGTTTAAGTATGAAGTGTGTGTACTTGATTCTTTTGTATCTTAATTTTTACTTCGCTGGGATATATCATATTGACATATGTATGAAATTTGTAGTTGTTAATTGACAAAACATCCTCGATATATCTAAATGTCAAATTAAAGAACGCTGCTAGCTTTTTCTTCTTTTGATTCAGCAGTTTCTGTATGAAGTCTGCTTCATATGAATAAAGGAACAGGTCAGCCACAATTGGTTCCCATAGGAATGCGGACAGTTTGTTGAAAGACCATGTTTCTGAACTTTACAAATATATTGTCTATTAGAAATTCCAGCATCTTTTTTATATCAGTGAGGTTAAGATCAAGAACAACTAGTTTTGAATGGTAACTTTGTATCATTCCTGCACTACCTGATACATATGTCTGGGTAACCACATGTTTAGATAGTATTTTAAGTAGTTTATGCTCGACATATATAAAATACCTGATATGTTTAAAGTGTAGATATTATGCTGTATTGTTCAAATTTTCATTCTTTCCCTTTGGTGTTTCCAGCTGAGCAAGCTCTTGTTCCTGTTGAAGTATAAACATACAATATATACACATTTTATTACAATATGTATAATAATAATATACTGCATTCATATTTCACTACAGTACTATAATAATATCCATACTTATTGTTCAAGAACAGAACTCTTAAGTGCACAAAACTGGGCCTGGAACCATGAAACATAAGTATTAGTATTACTAAAATCTAAAACTTTTACTCAAACTTTGGCTAATCTGAAATCTGATTGGCCGAGCAGGCCGAGTTGAGAATATTATCAGACTTGAGTAAATTCTCAAGTTTTATGGTGCTGGGCCCTGGTGTCTCAAGGTTACATGATAAATGATGGAAAGAGATTTACAGGATGACCTGAAACAAAACGAGCATAAAGAGATTTACAGGATGACCTGAAACAAAACGAGCATAAAGAGATTTACAGGATGACCTGAAACAAAACGAGCATAAAGAGATTTACAGGATGACCTGAAACAAAACGAGCATAAAGAGATTTACAGGATGACCTGAAACAAAACGAGCATAAAGACATTTGTTGAGAAACATGATGCTTATGAGAGCTATGCCATTCATTAACAATTTAAAGTCCCATAACTTTGGCAAATGTTGCATATTGTTGGTTATAATCAAACTCAATTTTTTTATTCAAATAAAGCCTGATACCAAGTTTGGTTGAGATATGAGAAAAGAAAGTTATTTCATGGACTGTTGCAAAAGGTCAAATACAGCATAGCAAAACCACTATCCCTCTCTCTGATTTGTAGATAATAAAAGGAAAATAGACATTTGAATGACTGAGTTATCTTTTACCAGATTTGCTTCAATCCTTACCACAGCAAGCTAAGATAGCACATGAGTTAATATTTTTCTCTATGGGAGACAGCATTGTACTAGATAGCATTGTACTAATGAATCATTTGGATAATTTTTCAATATAACTTCAGGTTTCTGATAACATATGAAACATTCACCTGAATCAGATCTGTAAGCTGACTCAATCGGAACTTCAACATGGCCAATTCCTCCATGATCTGAGCATATGTATCAGCATCTATCACAACAACCTCTTTACCATCAATCTGCATGGTCTTAACATCCTGAAGACTGGCAAAGGCAGACGACAACTCAAGACTGGCTTCTGAATCAACTCGTCTGAGAAAAGAAAAATAAATAATAACAATCTACTATAAAAATTGTTCTTAGAAGTTATGTAAATGCATAAGGAATCTCTTTGTTTGTTTGGTTTTTGTACAATGTATGTGTGAGATGTATTTTTCCTAAAAACCAGAAAAAGGAGGTTATAAAATTAATTCTGTGATAATAATTGTATCAAAGCTTGTCAGCTCTTTTTTTTCTTGTATAACACATAGTTGAAATACATGTATTATAGTTTGTTTAAAAAATTGTTTAATTAAGTTGCTTGATTTAATAGATAGCTTACAAGTTTAGGCTCAATTTTTATTACACAACTAAATCTATATATAATACAATCATACAAGTTGAATTTGGATAAAGTAATCCTGATGTAAGTTACAACTTGTATTGTTTTAAGCTAGAAGACATTATGTAACTACAGATAAAACAAGTACAAATCAACCATACATGTTGTATATGTACATCTGTAACACATGTTTGCCAAAACAGAAAACACAGATGTCATCATGATAAACACCTCCTCACAACAGGCTTCTAAGTATTGCAAGGTATTTGCACACCATTGTACACAATTTAGACACAATTATTCAATACAAAGAACTATGAACAATTCTTATTGGATATGGGTGATACAAACTGATATTACTGGTACATATGTATGGTTTGTACACATTTTTATGTAGTTTAAGGGTGAATACATAATATTAAGTGTTACTGGACATGTGGTACATATACAGATTTACCTGCATTAGTTTGTACACATCTTTACATAGTAGATCTAGTTTAGATGTGAAATAGCAATATGACATACAAAGCTGTTGTGTATGTTTAACACAATGCTGGATATACAGGATCACACAACTGTACAGTAACACTGGATTTCTTTGAAGTTTTATCGTACCTACTAGTATGTTAATGTTGTCATCTTTCAAAAACATTATCTTTGTATATACTTGTATCAATGTTTTATCCTTTATTTGTATATTTATCATTTTGTCATTGTAAATAGAAGGTTCTAGGTAAAGCCTATACAGTAAAATATTATCATCACTACATTGTAAGTACACTGGGGATACATCAGAGATGGTTAAGAACTCTTTACTAGAACATTTCAGAATTTTGAAGGATGTCAATCTGGTTAATATATAACACACATGATGCAGTAAATGTTAGGACACACAAACACACACACACAAACTCATGCATGTATGCTTGCATGCACACACCCACACACTACAAGAAGGCAATGTTATAGGATGTAGCTTTCACATGAATTTGAAAAACTTTGTCAAACTAAAAATTTCCCTATAATTTTCCTGTGACCAAGATTGGTAAAAGAATCATAAAAAATAAAATATGTATATGCTTCAGCAGTTACATCAAACTAAATGAAGGCAGCATTACATGTCATATTCCATATGAAAAGAAAATAAAGAGAAAAAGATAATAAATAGTTACACTTAAAACTAGGGATGGGAGTGTTGCATACCAAATATGAAAAAAGCTAAAATCAATAACAGTTTACAGTAATACTAAAATATAAATATTGATAAACCAATTTTCGATATTATCACCCATAATTTCCATAACAATCACTTACAAACCTGCCAAGAAACAATGTCTGGCTGACAAGTTAATACAAACATTGTAGCAGTACATACACACCTGTAAGAGCAATGATGTATTCTCTGATGTAGAATGCTCATGAGTTCTTTAACTTTTGAATCTTTAATGATGTGTATCTATTAGCATTACGAATAACACCAGGTTCATCTTTATCTCTCATAAAAGTGCTTTTTCAAAAAAATGTCTATATCTTTTTTGTATGATAATGTATTTTTTAACAGCAAAAATATCATTCTTTTCATTTCATATGTTTTATATATTACATCCCCATACTTCATGTACTTTGATCATGGAACCAATCCTAAGACTCTTGATTCTGGACATATCTGGTTTAATGTAGTTAGCCAGTTTTTAATCTGGATTAACACAAATATTTATAAATTTGAATAATTTTGGCAGTTATCTTAAATGCAGTAAAACCTGCTTTAGCTACCAACTGTATAAAAAGACCACCTGGTCACAAACAACGTTCTTTGCTGTCCCTAATAGTACTAATTGGGTACAAATCATACATCTATATAACCACGTCATTTATACATGTATATATAAGTTTCACTGTAAATTCTTAGCTACTATATACAAATCTTGTTATGTCAAAGTTAAAGTTATGTCTAAAGTTGAACTTCTGGTCCCGTTTATTTCTATATTTTTATACTTCTTTTATTCCAGATATGTCTTTGTTTGTATCTCAAAATTTTGCTGATCTAGAAGTATATTTCAGGTCCAAAGTATCGAAATATTATAAAATTGTTACTTGCTATCTTAAATGACCTTTTTTCATGATTAAAGGTTTACTTTATTTAAAAATGAAAAAATTACCCATTTACGTGCAAAACACAGGACCATTAACTTCTGTTAGTACATGTAGGTCAAGGTGAAAAGGTAATTAAAAATGCTTAAACTCAATCTAAATTTAGCAGTACCTGCGGTTCCGTGAATTTCGAGATTACAAGACTCCATTGTGTGTGTGTGTGTTTGTGTGTGTATATATATATATATATATATATAAATATGTATAAACAAATGTACAGAAAGCACTGTATCTATGATTTAAAGAATTCAAATTGTCAATCTAAAGATTCACTTTACATGTTTGCATGTACAACTCATTAATAAGGGTGAGACCTATACATGCTATGGAAACTATGTACACACAGGCAGTATAAGAATTATAACACTGAACTTACTGGGTATTTCTATCATCTTAGACATTATCCAAGGTTGCCTCAAAAGTTACTTGAACTTTATACTGATAGATTACATTAGACATGTTAGAACTATTGTTAGATAAATTTGTAGGTTTATAATCCAGCGCCAGACTTACAGGGATCTGAACTAAGTATCTCACCCCAGTGATTAATATCTTGTCATCTCACACCATAAAGACAGATTTGTTCTTTCCTCAAGCCTTTATATAACTGCAACATGATTTGGAATTGTCTTCACAGCACTTTTAGCATTTAGCAACTACCAATAGAGTACACTGCCGTTTACATAACATCCTAGCCCAAACTGTCTACAACACCAGTGTGAGACATGGGAATCTCAAATACTTATTAAAAATATTGAGTAAAACTTTTGTTTTAGTTGTTAGTAAAACAAAACATAGATTGATCATGAAGAATATTAAAACCATTACTTACAGAGAATAAACTCCTGTATATATGATATACTATACATACAAATGTATATATATATATATATATATATATATATATATATATATATATATATATATATATATATATATATATATATATATATATATATATATATCATGATCTGCCATTTGTTTCCATTCATATCACGTTTATGATACAAACTTTTGAATTTTCCACTTTGCAAGCCTCTGGCGAGCAAAAATGGAAAATTCATAATGAGTATCATAATTGTGGTATGAATGAAAACTTGTGACAGATTCTTTTTATCATATGATAAAACATATGTAATATAAACGGCATTTTCGGATGACTGGGGATGTGAATCTATATTCTTTTTTCTGTCAAATTGACCAAATTGTTCCAAACAGGTAAAATACTTGTGCAAAAATAAGTGCACAAAACAGATTGTAAATATTGCTTCTATTTGAATACATACATTTAGCCTACATTTTAAATTATTATTTACATCTAAGCATACATTATCAGATGTTGAAATAAGAAAAATTGCAAAATTTTAAAACCATCTACACGTTTTATACCATTGTCTCCATTCAAGTTCAAGCGACATCACAAAGACCAAGTGACACCATCGCCAACCTTCGGATGAATGAAATAACGTCATTGTCAACCTTCAGATGAATAAAGTCTGCATATGTACTGAATAAAAGTAGTTCAGTTTGCTGCATGTTAGCCAATCAAATCACCGCTAGACTTTATTATATGTGTTACATATAAAATATTTATGTAATCTGTTATGCAGCTGCATAATACACAGATCATATGATAAATAAATAAATAAAAAAAAATATATATATATATAAATAAATAAATATATATATATATATATATATATATATATATATATATATACACACACATATACAATTTAATATCTACATGTACACTGTACACAGGCTGCTGTAATATAATAACCTCTACTTACAAAACATAAACAGCTCTACTAATATTTGTATATGCAGCAAAATATCATGTTCATGTATTGACTATCTTTGTTAGAGTATAGAAGCCTTTAGAAATACAGGTAGTACAGTCAGCTCCAACATGACTTCCTTTGATGTATTTACAAAAGATAAATGCCTCTACATATATACAATTACTGACTGACCAGCTTTATCATATCAAATCCTCTATTTAGACGAGATACACACCTCTACATATACACGCCGATGCATCCTCCATTCACATAGCACCTAATTGTTTTGGTTGTGAAGTATGAAAATTTTGCAAGAATATCTAACAAAGAGATCACTTCTTCAAAATTGTACCTGTACCATGCATCAAACTTCCTTCTGCCAAAAAGGGATAATGTTGTCAGAGGCTTTGATCCCACAAATTATATGTTGAAATACTAAATTAATTAAGCTAGGTATGATAAAGCAGTGATATTCATAAGCCATATTCTGGAATGAAGCCCTTTCAGAGAAGGTATAAAAAACAAGGCAAGGTCTCTCACCATGTCTGAAATCTTAAGGGCAATAACTCTGGCTAAGAAGTTTTAGTATTATCACCTAACACTGACTATCTACCTAAAATGCAGTGGCACCAAATAATGTAAGCCCAAATGTGCAAAAGATGAAGTTGAAGATGAACCAAGTACCCTTGTAAAAGGTGCCTGAAAGTAACTTGGAATATACTGTAAAAATGAGTCATTAACAGTATTCATCAAATTACATATACCAAAAGACACACGATTTTGTCCAAAGTGCAACTTCTTCTTACCAATTTTAGATCGATTCTCTTGATGTTATGAATGAAAACTTTAGACTGATTACTTATATTAAGATATTTGAAAGTCTTATCTAAAATATAACATTAGATTAAATTGCTTGACATTATTATCATAATTACTTTATAGTTGTTTAGTTTCATGAGGAGAAATTTTTACTTTTTTATGACAGTAACTTATTATTGGGTATTAAGTTTTGCACAAGATAAGTTACGAAGTGTCTTTCTGATACTTCATAAATGTAATGTATTATATTCACGGGTGTTTAATCTTGCAGCATTTTCTATAATCGCAAATACAGCGGAAATAAATCCCCCCGCGAATAAAAGCAACTATACTGTATTAGAATCAAGCTGAGAGTTTGACCACAATTTATATTAGATATTTCTTTGGTAAGAAGAATTAAAATAAAGAATAAGCTATAAGTACAATGTACATTAATTTGTAAGCAAACAATGAAATGCCTGCTGGTACAAACAACATGTTATAAATTTAATCATGTAGTATATAAGGGTTAAAGGTCATGACATACATGTACATTGTATGCTATGATGATGTATTTCAAAGTTACAATGTATGTTTGACTTTGTTGTACTCATCAAATGATCAATCACAAATTTATTTTTCAAAAATCAAGGAATTATGACAATCACATCTTTTTATCTTGACAACTTGAATATTCTTAATATACTCTAGATAAACAATTTAAGTGTATGCCATGACTCTCTGCTCAGTATATAGGGACTGATAACTAAGCAGTGTTACCAATCACTGGAGTCATAGGCTAAATGTCAGGTAAAGGGTCAAATTTCAGATCAGTTTGGCACTGTGTCATCTTAAGGATTAAAATTATACTCTTACAAATGGAGTTGTGTTCCTTTTAAGTCAATGTGTTGTTGTTGTCTAACATCTTACCAAGGATTTTTCACGAATACATATATTAGTCTCCTGGCTAATAACGTGTTTGCCCCCCCCCACTGGGGGAATGTTGAAGGTTATGTTTTTCTGAATGCTTATCAAAAATCCAGCAAAAATTGCTAAAAACTAGAAAACCTCAATTAATCCTTCATTTATGGTCTCTGTTTGCAATGTAAGTACTGGCTGTATGGTAGATTGTAAAACTGTATGTCAAGATGTTGATTTGTATGGCATAATGTTGTAGAACTGTATGTCAAGGAATTGCGAAGCTGTATGTTAAGCAGTTGAAGAACTGTATGTCAAGAAGTTGAGGAACTGTATGTCAAGATGTGAAATTGTGTGACAACATGTTGAATCAAAGTACTGAAAGTACTGATACGAGTTGATGGCAATCGTAAGTTTTAATGAGGTATAATACAAGTATACTGATACCTTTTAATTTAGTAAAATTAGGTTTTACAAAATCAGTAACTAAAAATTGAGTCAGAAATTTGGCCTATCGTGAGTACTGATGGCTTATTTATTATGCAACAAACTGCATAGATCAGCGATATGATTATAAAATCTTATGCTTATCATTTCATCGATATTAAATTTCTATGCGACAGGGCAGTATTATACCGTTACGCTGTACTTCCTATCAGTAGCCTTAAATCTCTAGGTCAGTGCATGTACATGTAAAAACATTTTCCCAACATCAAAGACTGCCACCAGTTTCTCATTAGTTAAGACCACATGAATGAGGAATGATGCAACTTCTATGTCCAACTCCACAGACAGATCTTGCCAATACACAGTAAGGGAAACTTGACCAAAACTCATTTCCATATTAATTGTGTGCAAGAATTGTTACCAGTTTAGTCTATCATTTTTAATGTAAATTCTATCACAAGAGTATAATGGTAAAAAATAATTGAAAAGTAACATTCAAAAGCAAATTTATAATATCTTAAAATTCATAAAAGACACCTTTATAGACCTTTAATAGCATATACTGTAAGTGTACTTATTTTAGCGGTATTCTAATATTAGCGCCTTTCGCGCTCAAGACATTGCTCTAATTCAAGGGCAGAGCTAAATTTTGTCCATCCTGTCCATCTGTATACATGACAAAACTGATGAAATTACTTGTGCGAATTAAAGATTGCGCTTATAAGTCTATACCCCCTTTTAGCGCTAAGATATGAGTGCGCTAATTTAAATACACATACAGTATTTCAACAAGTCTTGTAGACCTATATTTTTCAGTGATTTGTTACTATATTTTCGTCATTCTAAAAAAGCAAAAATTTACAAATTAAAGTGTGATTTGGAAATTTCAATCTTGACGTTGAGTTCATGTTGCTGAAATGCACATACATGTGTAATTTTGCAGCAATATAACTTGTTATTAACCCCATACTGCAAGTTGTGCTTTGACTTGTTTCCAATAAACAACTTAGCATAACATTAACTGTGTTGATGTTCCATCAACTCATAAAAACTGTATGTCAAAGAATTGAGGAACTGTATGTCATGTAGTTGTGGAACTGTACATAAAATAATAAAAGTGCTTTTACATAAAAAATTGTGGAACTGTATCTCAAGGATTTATGTAGTACTGTATGCCAAAATGTAGGATGTATGACATGACGGTGTGGAACCCTATGTCAAGGAGCAGTGTAAAACAGTAGGTCTAGGACAAAGAATTGTGAAACTGCATGTCAAGATGTTGATTTGTATGTTATATTGTTGTATAACTGTATGTCAAGGAATTGTGGAACTGCATGTCAAGGAATTGTAGAACTGTATGTCAATATGTTGAACTTTATGACATGATGTTATGGAACTGTATGTCAATTAGATGTTGAACTGTTTGACAATGTTGTGGAACTGTATGTCAAGGAGTCTTAGAACTGTATGTCAAAGAGTTGTGGAAACATTGTCTAGAGAATTGAAGGTGAAAAGGAGTTGTGTTGACTGTATAATAAATATTTGCAGGATTCATGATAACTATGTCAATGAGTTGTTACAACTACATGTCAAGCAGTTTAGGTGACTGTATGTTGAGGAACATAATTGTATGTCAAGGATGTAATGGAATTATACATTATGAAGCCACGGCATCTGTATGTCAGTGAGTTGTTACAACTACATGTCAAGCAGTTTAGGTGACTGTACGTTGAAGAGTTTACATAACTGTATGTCAAGGATTTGATGGAATTACACGCTAAGAAGTCAAGGCATCAGTATATCAAGGAGTTGTTACAACTGCATGTCAAGAAATTTAGGTAGAATGTCAAGGAGCTAAGGTAATATGTCATGGAATTATAATTATGGTATACATTTGTCAATAATTTAAGAAAAAAATAAGCCTGGGAGTAATCAGAAACTGTATATGGGGGAGTTATGAAATCTATAGGTTAAGTAATTACAGTACTGTCTAAAAGTTATTAGTAGAAGTCTGGGAAAATTAAAATCATGATAATTATGTAATGCATGCATGACGTGGCTTGACATTTCATAATGAACTTGATCCCTTTATTACTTGATATACAGAAATTCACAAACCTTGAAAGCATCAAAACAATAATACAATCAATGCAAATATTAACATACTCTATACATGAAATGTGATGATACATAAACAATTCATTTCAATAGCATACCAATACTTGTTTGTTGCATGAAAGATTACCTAATAGTGCAAAAGAGGTCAAACTATAGTTTATCTGTAAACCTGCTACCATGCCACAAACAGAACAGATCTGTTATTTGTTATACATTGAGCAACCAGTAACAGATTTCAATACATTTAAACTATAGATATATTATGTATTGTAAGTCAAAATCAACTGATAGACATAGCCTTTAATTTGAAATTGTGTCAAAGCCAAAATGTTACGTGTATTCAAAGGTTCTGAAAGGAAGAAACAGCTGATGCAATTCTGGGGGATATATGCAATCATGCAATGGATGATTCAGCATTCAATAAGCTTAAGATAAGTAAATACTTACAATCGCACAGCCCTGTGTAGAATAAATCATACTGTAGTATTATACACAATAGTAAAAAAATACCAAATGATTTACATGTCATAAAATACTTCAAGTTACAGTAATTATACTTGTATAATATGTACAGTGTAACTTCATTCAGACCAGTGGTTGGTTCTTGTTGATCCTACAGTCAATAATTCAGGTATGTTCCAGTTTCAAACAGTGGTAAATTTACAGTAAATAAGACTGGTCTTTTTGTTTACATGTATGTTTTGGAAATTTTTTTTTACTTCAAAATTTACACTACATTTATCATTGGTGTTTACAACGTTATAGAGTTTGACTAATAAAAATTCCAGATGACTTGGTTAGAAGTGTTCTTACATGTACACAGGTAGGGATGGTAATTTGGAAGTTGTTGCAACTCCATTACCAAGTTTTTATCATGAATATCTGTCCATCCAGAGCTCAGAATTCAGAAGGATCAACATTCAGATGTTATTTCACATTTGAGAAATAGAAAGAACAAATTCTGACTTAGTTAACATGACTGGCATCAGGAAGTGATCTGTTTTCAGAAGACCAGTTGCATCATAAAATGATAACATAATTACAAACGGCTTTGACTATATGTTAGTACACCTCTTTACACTGCCAATGGATGGATGATGGCAAACCTCAGTATACTTCTAAAAGATATGATCCATAACAATCATTATGGAATGTCAATCTGAAAACCAGACTGGCACAATTTTCTTGTACATGCAATTTTTTTATTCCGTAAATCTGTTATGTTTGTTGACAAAGTCTGCATTATATATAACCATGACAATTAACAATGGGCAAGAGACCCAAGGGGCCTTAAGTCACTCACCTGGCGAAATTGGACAATATAGCAGAATACATAAAAAATGTGTAAAAGATGATAAAATGGCTAATAAACATGAAAAACAGAAGGCTCATTGGGCTTTACTAATCACCTGAGTAAAATGTTTTTTACTGACAATATACTGAAAAGCATGAAAAATTCATTGAAAAGGAAAATTAACTTGCATAAGGGTGGACTTGCCTCGCCGACTTTTTATAGATCTTTCAAGATAATGTGCAACAACAGTTGAAAACATGTGAAATTCATCTAAATGGGGAAAAAACTTTCACAAAAATCACCCTAACAATTTTTGCACAATAATTATTTATAGCTCTTTACATGGTGATCACTGGATAACAGGAAAAAACCACCTAAACATGAAAAAATCCACTTAAAAGGGGAAACAACTCCAATAATGGTAAACCTGACAATTTCATTCCTGCTGACTCTTTTGTAGATCTTTGCATGAACATATTTGCTTCTTTCACATTCTCTCTATCTATTATACTTGTCAAAAACATGAGAAATCCACTGAAAGGGAAATAACTCCCAATAGGGGCGACCTGACAATTTCAGCCCTATTGAATTTATTGAAGATCTTTGCATGCTGAACATTTTTGTTTCTTTCACTTTTACTCTACCTTTTGTACCTTTCAAGATAATGTAAAAAAAAAACACATCCAAAAACATGAAAAATACACAAAATAGGGGAAATAACTCACATAAGGGTCGACGCAACAATTAATTTACACCAAAATAAAATATTTGTAGATATTTGCAAGGCGCTCACTTAAAGGTAACAGTTTTTTCTCTAGCTTTAATAATTTTGGAGATACATGTATTAAATCAAAAATATCTGCCAACTCATTAATTCTATATTTAGCCATGGCAGCCATGTTTGGTCCTAGCGTTCTGCAAGGGTAGTCAATAATGTCGAAAATTCTACAAAAAACCTTACATTTTCCATTTATTTAGGTGCTTGTGACCTTGACCCCATGACCTTGAAATTTTGTCAAAATGATCCTTAGATCACCCTTTGTGCCAGGTGAGCTAATAAGCCCTGACAATACTTTTAAATTAAACAAAATCATATTTGCTATAAATATAACACACACACAAACATCTACATCACAGAAAATATTGTTACACATATGAAACACAAAAACACAAACACATATTCACTCACTCAGTTACGATGTTCAAACATAATTTCTTCCACTTATGCCACAAAGTACATGTACATGAACAAGGGTGATCTGGAGCCCAACACTGCCTATATTTCAATAATGAGCTTGAAATGAAGTGGAGTGAGACTAGAGGGTCTTGATAATACATGTAATTATTCCCTCTATGATTCCAGTCATTTCACATTGAAATAGCCAGTAGCTCCACAGATGGCAAATGCAGAAGTATAAGCATTATGTATGTAAAAATTTAGCCTGAAGTGACAAAATTGTAATTGTTTTCTGGAAACCAACAATAGTAAGCCTAGAATTATCAAGAACATGGCATGATAGTCTGAAAAAGACTGCAACATATGTATGTGTTAAGACAAAGTTATTTTTAGTCTTATCACAGAAAATAGATGGACTGTAGTTCTAACATAATGAGAGTTTGATTTTGATTAAATTTTAAATTTGTTGGTGACACTTAAAGGAGAAAACTTGATACCTCCAGAAAAGTGTAAATACACATGTATCAACTGGTCTACTACCAAAATCTACTGCTAATTCCACCTGGAGGGTCATGAAAGGGTAAAAGTATAAAAGTTACATTTAGTTAATCAAAATCAATATCATAACCATGTAGAAAAAAAAGAAAATCTGGATCCACAACTAACTAGAAATCTGCCCTTATAGCATAACATGTTGAATAACCTAACAAATATAAATTTTACAAGGAATGGGTCTATTATCAACTTTGACACCAGAATAAATTGCTCTCTATATAAACAAATGCCAAACAATTTATCATTCCTTTCTTTTGACCTGAATACAAAGGATATATAATATGATCTGAATTGTCAATGGTATTTTATGTCATACTAAACAACTTTTCAGTTCTATGGTGGCTGCCAGTTTTTTAATGGTGGAGCAGAGGAGTCCGGTTATAATGTACCCGGGAAGAGACCACTGGCCTTCCCCAAGTAAACTGCCAAACTTTCTCACAAAAGTAAGGGTTAGGTTCTAGCGAGACTGGAACCTGCACTTACAGGAAGTGAGAGACTTCATGACTTAGGCCGCGATGCTCCAACCACGCGGCCATGTATATGATAAAAAAGTAATTGACTGTATATATTGAAATATTTACGCCCTAGCAATAACATTCGATAACCTATACATGTGATTCATATATAAATATATATATATATATATATATATATATATATACATATACAAACACACACATGTATGGTAACAGTTGGACATTTGGTTTATGAACATTACTAAATATTGCAAACTACATTGTAATCTTACGCTACCTAACATAACAAAAATCAATGGAATTCAACACCAGTATGTATAATGTAGTGAGTAAACAAGGCTTACTTTAAAGTGATGCAAGAAATTTGATCTAATATTTCCTTTTTAAACCTAAAATCTTTATAATAAATCTAAATAACATATCTATTGGGTAATATGAATATTCAAACTTTTAAGACTTAAAACAAGAAAATAATTAATATATGATAACTAAATATGAGGAAATATAATAATAACAGTTTCAAATATGACATATACATGTAGATGATACATTTTAAATATATAGGTTTATATAATATATACTGTATACATGTATACAGTAAATACATATAAAACAATACCAGTAGTACTACATTGTATCAATGCTAGTATATAACACAGGCCTCTATATCACTTTCATAAAAACTTGCCAGCTGCTGCAAATTGCAAGGTGGAGTTACCTTGTACTTTTAAAGTACCTGAGTTAATTGATATTGAACTTGGGAAATCAGTTATGTTGGATACATCTATTATAATGGTGGCCAGCATGGTGTTCATGTACAATGTAAATACATATTTACAAATACATGTAGAGTTACAATAATAATTTGTATTTTTTACAGCACAGATGATACATGTGTATATGTTTAATACTATATATATATATCTGCTATATATATATAAGATTACATTGGAACCTTGTTTAAAGATCACCTCAGTAGTAGAAGTATGGGTATTTTTTTTATAAACAAATTGATATGTCAAAAAGACCCTAGCCCAAAGCAATGCATCGTGTTTACAGATAAACAACTTATGCATACAAACACAGTAAGACAACATATACAACCTAACACAAGCTAAAGATGTTGAAACATAATCACTTAACTGTATAGTTATCTGAGTGCAGTCAATTAAAATATAAACCAGACCTATGTATGTTATGGTTCACATAGTTACACTTCATTTATTTTTATTGTGAATTTTTGTCCAATGTAAAGGTTTGGTTTGACCATGTAGGCATGCCCTTATGCTCTATGACAAACTGATTTGGCAAAGTGTGCTACCAAAGTGATGCTCTCTTTTGGGAAAAATTATCAAAACAATGCTGGCTGCAGCAATGACTAAGTGATTTCTCTACTATTGTATGTTGTACATTGATAAGATTGATTGGAATTGATAGGTTTCAATGTCTGATTTGTGTGATTATCTATGTAATCTGTAAAAATAAAATGTTCTTCAATCAGGTTTTTCTCTGGGTTTAGGGTACATGTATTTAACATATTCTGCTATATATTATATAAACAGTGCTTCACTATTTAATGTGATGGTACTTGAACTGAAAAGTGTGTAAACTATCTGGGTAATTATTTCCATCCTTCTGTGCAAATCTACAGAAAATGCATGTATACAAAATTAATCTCTGCTACAACCTTTTTGAAAATGAAATATACTACATTATTGAACATATTTGACTTTTTTTTGTGCCAGAGTTAGCATTGAGATATACCTGATTTGAGTGACAAAAGAATAAAACTATTCATAACTTAATGAAGGAGACATTAAAAAAATTCTCACATCATTAAGAGAGATGTGTTGGTGTCAACTAACCTCACAGCAACATTAAGATATAGCTGTGTTGGTGTTAAGCAATGTCAAATTTATCAAACCTCGCCACAACATCAAAATAGCTGTGTTGGTGTCAACTAATGTCAAATCTATCAAACCTCACCACAACATCAAGATAATTGTGTTGGCATCAACCGATGTCAAATCTATAAACTCTCACATAAACATCAAGATAGATGAGTTGGTGTCAACCAATGTCAAATCTATCAAACCTCACAACAACATCAAAATAGCTGTGTTGGTGTCAACCAATGTCAAATCTATCAAACCTCACAACAACATCAAAATAGCTGTGTTGATGTCAACCAGTGTCAATCCTATCAAACCTCACAACAACATCAAGATAGCTGTGTTGGTGTCAACCAATGTCAAATCTATCAAACCTCACAGCAACATCAAAATAGATATGTTGGTGTCAAGGCCGTTTGCTTTGACAACTCATAGATAACACACATTTTGTTTGTTTGTTGTTGTTTAACGTCCCACTTAAGAATATTTTACTCATATGGAGACGTCACCAAATGCTGGTGAAGGGCTTCAAATTTTGGCCTATGCTCGGCACTTACGGCCATTAAGCAGTGAGGGTTCTTTAACGTGCCGACACTTACTGTGACACGGGACATCCAGTTTTTACTGTTTCATCCAAAAGACAGGAAACCTACCTGCCACCGGCGGGACTCGACCTCATGACCTCACGATCCAGAGTCGAGCATGCTACCGACTAATCCAGGCTGGCTCGATAACACACGTATATAACATAGAAAAGTGACAGGATTGGATAAGAAGCTGTACACTGTTGAGCCTAAAAAAATTCTCCAGTCAAGATGGCCGTTGACGGACCACGTCAACCTGACGCTTCACCAATTATTCTATTCAAATCAAATGTTTTTGAGACTTTTAGGGTCATAGTTTATGGAAGTGCTAATATGTTCTAAATAATCGACGTCACAAATAAACTGTGAGGTCTGTTTGCTGGACAGGTGTTCCTCTTGTGAGAGCAAATAGACTCCCAATGAATGCTATTTCCTATATTTGTAAATCAAGGAGCTGCGCTGGCTTTCAAGGCATTGCCTAAGTTCATATTATGTTTATATACATTTTAAGTCAAATATACATGTATTATGAACTTGGATTCTATAAAGTTTTACATAAAACAAACTGAAATAGATCATGTATGTAGTTCCCTGTTTACTATACTTAAATGTGAGAAATAAAGTACTAGTACATGGAATTTTACCTAACACATAACAAAAGTACAAAAACTTTCTTAAGGTTTTCTGTTTTTGTTTGAAGAATGTAAAGAAAACATGTTCGTATTCTCAAGTTGTAATTGTTATAAACATTTTATCTCTGCCTCTGTGTCTTCCGTCTTTAAACTGTAACACAATTCAACACAGATAACAAATATTGTATGAAGTAAAATTCTCTTTGCTCTATCTATAAAACAAACTCTTTATACAGAGACTTAGACATTCAAGTTTTTGAATACCCGGTAAGGAGATGAGTTTACATTTGTCTTTGGTTTCTTACCAATCTTGATACTATTCCTGACGTATTGCATCTTCCTTTTTGGGATAGACCAGTTAAAATTTCCAAACAAAATTTAAACCATCTAATTATTCTTAAATTTTCATAATAAAAATACTCTTCTTTGGGTCAAATGCTACATGTGTATAAAAGTTTAAAGTTTTAGTCAGACAACCCCAAAGTTTTTTTTTTCTTTGTTTATTGTTGTTTAACGTCCCACTCAAGAATCTTTCACTCATATGCTCGGCATTTATGGCCTGATTGAGCAGTGAGGGTTCTTTAACGTGCTGACACCTACTTTGACACGGGACCTCGGTTTTTATTGTCTAATCTGAAGGACAGGAAATCAACCTGCCGCTGGCTGAACTCAAACTCACAACCTCACTATCAACAGTTGAGCACGCTACAAAATGACAACCCCAAAGGCAATAAAAATGAAAAACAACAAATGTATACTGGGTAATGACAATCTATGTTTTTTTCAGATCAGCATACACACAAAAAGTTTAATACTTTAAAGTGAAAAATAACAGCAGTCAAGAATCAAAATTCTTAAGGATACAAATAAGTAAAAAATCATGAAAAAGTGAAAACAATAAAAATGGATAGTTATTTTCAAGTTTGTACTGATGTAAAGTCCTTTTAAAATCATAAAACTAAATTTATGTCAGATTTGCAATGAATTCATGATTAATTTTTTTCCAATCACAAAATCAAGTTCTTTATTCCTTATTAAGCCTTTCGGTTTATCAGACAATACAAAACATTGCATATATTATCAATGAATACTGCAGATAGTGATATCAACACCATATATAAAATATATAGGTCCAGTCAGGAAAGTATGAAAATCTATGAACATGTACACATACCAATAAACTCTCACCTCCTGATAATCACAGTAATGTTAGAATTCAGTAATGTAAGATATACTGCTTGTTATATAATTACCACATGTCATTCTAGATTAAAGCAATTGAGTTCAGCTTTTAAAAACAAATAAAAATAAAGTAACAGCTTCTCCTTAAGGCAGTTAATATACATTTATATTGCATGCTTTACATGGATAGAAAAAAAAATCAGAATGTTGTATTATGTAAATCATATATTTAGTAAGTCATAAGGTGACTAATACAGATGTTGATAATTCAAAATAATAAAATGAATAAATACTTAAACGACATCTTAAAATGCAATAACTCTCTTTGTTTCCAAAGCATTCTGTTTATTTACCATATATATGTAAAAGAAAATGTAAGCATTTTCTACAAGACCTAATTAGGAGCCATCAGTCGAGAGAAATTTACATGTACAAGCATTTAGGTTCAGGTACATGCCAGCTTTTAGCTGATCTAGCATAAGCATTTTTTCAGTGGAAAGCAATCAATCTTATAGAATTTATATGAGCAAACACAATCTCTCTCTCTCTCTCTCTCTCTCTCTCTCTCTCCCCACACACACACACATACAAGAAGAGTAATGGGAAGATTTTAGCAATGCAGTGACAGAATCTATATCCAATACAAAATGATTAACATGTAATATTCCTACACTGTACAGAATGTTACTAAATCTAGGATTTTGTTTTGATACAGAATATTTCACTACATTTGTGTTACTTGTTACCAGTACCAAACTACAGTGCAATTCTTTTATTCCAGTGATATTCAACTAAACTCTGTTAGTGCTGTACTTTCACCATATTTCCTTATATGTACCCCAAAACACACACAGTATGTGCATATATGTGTGGTTACACACAGGAATAATAAAAAACAACAAACAAAATAAGTTGCATGTACTTAATTCTGAAATACAGAGGAGTGGCTGTAAAAGTGTATCAACACATTACAACAGCACTGATCATTAAAAAGGTTACAGGCCAAAACTCCAAAATTAGAAAAAGATTCACACCAAAAACACAAATCTTTAGTTCAAATGGCACAACACACATTTACTACACGTGTACTAAAGCTTAACAGTTGATCCATAAAGCAATGTGGCAACATCACAACTGAAATCTTATCATCAGTAGTTAATTTAAAGCTCTATCTATATTTAAATGCTATCTGCTTAATTCTTTGAAAGACAGATGAACACTTGCAGTATATGGTCTTCATTGGTTTTAGAGTGGTATGAAATGATAGTATTTGACAGTGTTTGTAATACTTTACATTATAAACAATAAACTGTTTACATGTACTCTGTTTGCTGTATTTGTAACATAACAATGAACCTGATAATGAAGACATACATGCCTGTTTTGATTTTTACAATAAAATGAAATTCTGAATAACTAAGGGATGAAGATGGCAAGCACATGCAACCATATACAAAATGATCAAATCAACAAAGGAAAAAGGATCAATGGTACAAGTACACAGACAAGGTATCATGATGCTTAGAACATCTTAAAAAGTTTGGAAAGATATTAATTCTGTTTTTGAAGTCTCTTGAGCAAATTTATGTTCATGTCTAAACATTTGACTTCTAACCTCACATCATACATAGGCCTATATATAAGTGTAACTGTATAGATACATGTCAAAAGGTTTGACCACACATCGTGTAGGCATGTGACTAAATCATGTGGTGTAACTTGATGATCAATAATTTACGACCACTGACTGTATCTGAATAAGTTCTCACTGATCTTTTGCTAGAACATACACTGTAGTACACTTGTATTAAATACATATGTGATCTGCCATGAGACTCACAAAAAGGGAAATTTGTCATAAATGTTCAGAGGGATTATGTCCATGGTGCACGTGGCTATAATAATTACCTTTATCACTTTAAACATTGCAAATAAAATTTTCATTGAAATAATTAACTGTGAAAATGAAAACTCAGTAAATTTATTTCTGTTATACTTCAAATTGTCATACATATAATTTTCAATGATGTTGTTTTTCAATGATAAAATCACTGGTCTTTTATCAACCTTGTGTTTTGTTTTGTTTCCACATACATTATCATGTTTAAAAATGCATAATTGCCTTAAAAACTCTGTACCTCTAGGAATTTAAAAAAAAAAATCCACATGAATTATTGGGATAATTTGCAATAATCTGCTAAAATCTCAAATTCGACTGAGTATGCCCTTTGGCCCCCAAATCCTGTGTTGACTGACATATACGTATGATAAATTTATCAATCAAAATCTGACTACAAAATAACATGATACCTTATGCAGCGTGTACCACAGATGATATGGTTAAAAGAAAAAAAAACCAAATACTGATAGGTGTGGAAAATGATGAGAGCAAACTGAAAAATATGAAAGCAAAGCTTTAAGGAATGTGTATGAAATACCTTTTTGTAGCTTACCTAATTTCCTGTGATGCTCGCTTAGAGTTTGGAAACTCTAGTCGAACATGTTCCAAATTCAGAGAATTTTGGCGTAATATAACTCCTTCTTTATGTAAAGGTGAGCTTGGTACAGATGAATTATTGATCCTTCTGTTTTGGTCTAATCCGGAAAAATCAAATTGAAATTTAAATGTGTCAGTGTTGTAGTCAATATAACTGTTAGTTTTACTTGCTCTATTTCTATGAGAAAGGGCTCCTGAACTGCCCAAAAAATCAACAGAATCAAAATCTGCTAAGGGAGCATGTATGCTTAACTCATCCGAGAAAAACTCGGAAGCCTCACTTCGACATCGATCCATGCTATTGATCAAAGTAGCAGTCCAATCTAAACTGTCTGTTGACTTCCATGATAATCTACAACTCCTATCAGATCTTCTCCCAGCTTTTTTAAGACTAGGTTTAAGAATGATAATATCAGAATTGCGATTTGCATTTTTATGGTAATTATTCGTTCTACACTCACCGTAAGTCATATTTCCAGGATCTCTATTATTGAAAGAACATTCATTTCCAATAATTTTTTGCTCTGTCTCTTTATCACAGTCTTCATGATCATTGTCACAAACATCAAAAAACTCCTGACTAGATGATTTCTCCGGAATCTCCGGTGTCACTGTATCGTTAGGGGACAAACTTTCTATCCCACTATCTGAGGTAGCGACACCATCACTGACAAATTTGTCAGCTTTATTTAAGTTTTTGTCTTTGTTTACATTGTTGTCATTGGCATCACCATTTATGAACACATCTCTTTGGATGGTGTCCTCATCGTCCGGATTACATATTGACAATTTGTCATCATCTGGTGACCTGACTGGACTATACTCTATAGTAATGGCTACTCCATTTTTGTGCTGTTTCTTGTTGAATGGTGACTTGTGTTTTGGTGTCCGTTCAGAATCATGACCTGTCTTGGAGTAGCATGCCCCCATCTAGGTAGAGTTTTGATGGTAAAGATTCATTTAAATCCTGAAAAATAGATATATGAATGAATTATATGAGTTTATAAATGAGGACTCACTTCCATGAATATGCCAGTGATTTCATACAAATAATATACATGTAAATGAACAATGTATGTCTAAAACTCAATCCAGTTTATGTACTTAAAAGAAACTCAGATTCATTTTATCTGACGCAAAATTAAGAAAAATAAATAAGAAAGACAAAAAGAAAACAACAACAACAACAAAAAAACAAACAAACAAACAAAAAAGCACCCACATGTAGTACTCTCCTCAAATCAGTCTGCTTCACCTATCTACACAAACATGTATCAGTTTTTTCAGATATACATGTACATATATAAGTAACTTCCCTCAAAGTAAGCTTACTAGATGTATCATATAGTTTTCTCATATACATATGTAAAGTAAAATCACAGAAAGGTATGATACAATATTAATATGTGCATGTCATATACATCCTACATACATGTACATGTAGATACAAAAAGTTTCCCTTCGTCTAAATTACATGTACATATGCATGTAGAGCACACAGCAACATGTTCATCCTAGACACCCATAGATGTACCATGTAGATGTAAAGTTGTAAATATACTACATTTACTATAACAATACTGCAAATAAAGGATCGTCCATCCACAATGATACTAAATAATTATTATCAACATCAACTTCAAAAATAATTAAATCAACAGTCCACATTTGTAGTATTGTATAATACCTTTATCAATGCAACAAGCAGAATGTAAAAATCCTAATTCAGTGGACACTACTTGTGTATCATACAAATGTAATTCTAACTGACAAAGTCTGAACTGGCTACAAATAAAATCAGCTATCCCACAGGGATTGAGTTAACACAACAAAAATAAACAATTCTCAGCAGTGTATATACTTACAGTAAGGTATTAAATCTGACAGACTGATGCTATAGAAAGATGAAAACCTTGTCTAAATAGGATGCTTGTACAACCACACTGTCATTAGCTGAGGCCAGGGGTCACTTCTTCTTAGTGACCTGATTAAAAAACGAGGAAATCCAGGAGACAAAGAAATCCCCAAACCTTTTTAAACTGATGTAAGTAGGATGCTCTGGTAGGGAGCTTTCATATAATCTTCCCCCAGTTTCAGATTAATGGCTGGTATCAAAATTTCAAATCTTGACAACTGTATCACTTTGAAGTTTCCATTAGTTATCTGTGAAAGATAAACAAAAGAGAAACTCAACACAAATTGAAATAATTTTAGCAACAAAAGTTTGTGTTGTGTTCTTAATTAAACATTATACTGCAGATAAATTCCTGTATCTTAATGCTACATGGTTAATTGATAATGGATGGAACAAATTAATTATTTATTTCCTCTTTCCTCTGAAGATGCTGATATTTATTCTGTTTGGGTTACAGGTGTTAACATACTAATACAAAACTACATAAATGTCTAATTAATGTCTCTCTGTAGCTCAACCAAACCTGTTATCTGTAGGTTACACAGACAATGAAACCTTACCCAGGAGACTATCATTTTGTCAGTTATTTTATAGGATGTAGCACCTTACTATTAAGACCACCATTTTATATGATGCATGTTTAGAGAGTCTACAGTTTAATGTTAACTCAAGTTGTATAACTTCTGACATGAGAGGTTAAACCCATAACCATCTAAAGTCATGTAAAGGCAATGTTAAAACATACACACATGTATCTCTATTGTACAAGACCTTTATCATTTTATTGTTATGTAAATTCTGATGTTCAAATGACAATATTTAATACTGAAGTGCATGAAAAATCCAGATAAATCAATTTCTAGTCCAGGTGTTAAATGAACCACATGTGAGAAAATATTTGCTGAATTATGCATAAATGATCAATAATTGATTTTTGTACATTGTATGTGAACAGACCCAGTGACATCCATGGTGACCCGTTACCGATGGTGACACATTTCCGTTAAATGATTTTGTATTACTATTGTTTTACATCCTTCCAATAAATTGAAGAATTCTTCTCTAATTTACAAGGAAATGTAACATAGATAAAATGACAAAACTATGTGTGGTACAGATTGATGCGGATACAGTGGGTATTCTATAATCAGGCCGTACCTATAGCATTGTGAAACAGGACCTCCATAAACTACATGCATGAAATTATAAAAATGTAATGTTCAGACTACCTATTTATGTGTATGTAATACTGGAGTGCTAAATTTAGATATAGATCTGGATGGATCTTAATATACAATGTTTGTTGTTGATACTGGTAACAACAACATTAGTATCACTGCAAGATCAGTAAGAAAATATCTGTGTGTATATACATATACACATACATGTATAAACAACTTCTGATGTCTTATAGTCTGGAAATAAGCAATCTATACTGTTATCACCTATATACAGTATAAAGCATTGACACAGCTGACATGGTCGAGTACCAGACCTTCATCCTCTGTACCTCCTCAAATGTTTTTGTTTGTTTTATTGTTGTTTAACGTGCCACTCTACAATCTTTCACTCATTTGGAGACGTCTCCTGAAATGTACTTAGCTTTTAAAATCTATTGAGGATTGTATTAAATCTGGACATAACATGGTCTAGTACCAGACCTTCATCCTCTGTACTTCATACAATGTACCAATTAGCTTTAAAGATCTATTGAAGATTGTATTAAATCTGGCCATACCAGTGCCAGTACCAAGGTATCCAGTGAGACACAACATACATGTACATGTAATTCTTTTACGATCTGAAATCTTACAGGGCATGATGTGATGTTCAAGCATAAATGTACATAACAAGGACTCTCTCCTGGTGGAATGAAAATAAAGATGTGAGTGGCAATGACCTGAGAAACACAGTTTGGCAATTGATTAATTCAACTTTACTATTTGTATATCTTACTGGACCTGACCTTATTTTTCACAAAATATATAGAAATATAAGATTTTTTATGCCTTCAGTGTTGTAAAATCTACCACATCCTACATATGAACATGTACTGATGTAATCTCTACCATATCCTACATATGAACATGCACTGATGTAATCTCCTCCATATCTTACATACCAACATGTACTGATGTAATATCTACCATATCCTACATATGAACATGTACTGATGTAATCTCTACCATATCCTACATATGAACATGTACTGATGTAATCTCTACCATATCCTACATATGAACATGTACTGATGTAATCTCTACCATATCCTACATATGAACATGTACTGATGCTCTACCATATCCTACATGTACATATGAACATGCACTGATGTAATCTCTACCATATCCTACATATGATTATGAACATGCACTGATGTAATCTCTACCATATCCTACATATGAACATGCACTGATGTAATCTCTACCATATCCTACATATGATTATTATGAACATGCACTGATGTAATCTCTACCACATCCTACATATGAACATGCACTGATGTAATCTCTACCATATCCTACATATGATTATTATGAACATGTACTGATGTAATCTCTACCATATCCTACATATGAACATGTACTGATGCTCTACCATATCCTACATATGAACATGCACTGATGTAAACTTTACCACAGCCTACATGTACATGTTGGCCTACATTATACAAGTAAAATTCACTGCCATGTAAAAATAAACTTCACTAATCCTACATATATCCCATACACAACTACATACGTTTGGAAATATTAATGACGACTATATCAGTAGATAAAATTTTATATGGATTAAATACTTATATGAAAGTACTAAAAACATATAGAACACTAGATCACACATATATGCACATGTATATGCACCACACATGTAGATATAATGACTGATGTGTTACTGTTAATAGTCCTAACAAAAACTTGCAGACTTGCCAACCTTGAAAAATTTTCATGGGGGGAGATTTTTCAATCTCATGGGGAAGACTCTAAATTTTAGTAAGAATTAATGTGAAAATTTAAATTCTTCATAGTAGAGATATGCATTTTTCTCAAAGAAATTATCAAAATTTTACATAAAAAACAGGGAGACTCCTTATTTATGGGGGAGACTTAGCAAGTACACATGTATGCATTTGACTTCAAGTTCAATGTACCGGTAGATCAAATTTGTGGGAGTTAAGTCATGAGATGACCAATTATCTACTCTAAATACATATGTACATGATATGTGTATGCCCTTACTCTAATTTAATTCTTTATATGAATAACTTAAACAACTTCACATAAAGCAGATACAATATATAACACAATCTGCTGAATAATAATTTATAAATTTCGTACATGTATGTCTCTTACATTGCACACTTATATGAGCTTGACCGTAACATGCATTTTATCACAAAAAATAAAATTTAAAATGTCCACATACACACGTTCACGTACAACCGATTTACATGAACATTTTTAGAATACATTTTATGGAAGTTGACAAAACTACTTACTAATTCATATAAATATAAACTGTCCAAGTCCATCTACATCAGTAGTAGAATCATCTACAAATGTACATTGTGTATATACAATCAATGACCACCTGATAGTTATAAACCATTTAAACACCAAGACACACATATATTTACATCAACTAATATACCACAACATCAATTTAACCATCATTTGCAGGCTAAGTAATTGATTCCAAGCTAACATACTGAATAGTATTGAAATCTTTGATTGGTATTAAAGCACAGCTGATGCACACGCAGATGACTCACCTGGAAGTCTGTGTGAAGAGCAAGAGAGATAAGTCTGATAAATCAGCTAGATAAACAGAAAACTTGCCATGTTTTCACTCTGCTTAAAAAACATAAGTGTCTCAGTAGGTGGCTTCAACATTATAACAGATGTTCTGATTTGAGAAACCCCTGCTTTACTTTGATATTTTAGAAAAATATATATACATTTACTTACTTGTCATTTATAATCTAGCAGTTTAATAATAGAAAGATATTGATTCCACTGGCTACAGATCCCTTACACAGTGAACTTATCAGCTTACATTAAAGCGTATGGAATATTTAAGTGAAAATAGTTATAAAACTTATATCTGTTATCACTGTTGGATATATATAACTGTATGTACAATGTATCTACATGGGCAATGTATAACTGGTAGTAATATTTATATATCATATAAAGTAAGAACAGGAAAACCGACACATGTACAATGTACATGTACAGATAGTACACAAATAGATTTACTCTGTAAGGACCTCATAAACGTGATAAACAAAAATAGAAAGAAGTTACACATATACATGGACACACACACAAACATATATATATATATATATATATATATATATATATATATATATATATATATACACATACACACACACACACACACACATATATATATATATATATATATATATATATATATATATATATATATATATATATATATATATATATATATGTGTGTGTGTGTGTGTGTGTAAATTAAGTTCACAGGGGTTTGAGTGTTGCATTAAACACACATAAAAACTTTCCATATAGAGAATGTTTTCACTTTGCACAACATTATTTTATCACATTTTCTGATGAAAGGTTCACAAAACCTGTATTGTTCACCTTGACTGGTTTTAAGACTGAGATTTACATATATACAATGTACATATATATATATATATATATATATTGACAAACATGCATATCAATTATCATATCTACAATGTACATAAATATATATATATTGACAAACATGCATATCAATTATCATATCTACAATATACCACATATACCAAGCAATGTATCTGCCACATATTTTTAAAGTGTTAATTTGCTCAGTGGCTATGGAAGTTTCTGTACATACATGTACTGGTACACATATATTTCTCATTGAATGCAGTATAAAAGTAAGCTCAGCCCAATGAAAGCTTCATTTTTCAACCAATGGAAAGTAACAATAATATGAGGGAACATATATGTAACAAGTAATGTCTGCAATATTTGGCATCAATTTGTTGAGTAGTTCTTGATCAAGGAAAGAATTTGAATGCATTTCTCATAAAATGATGTCCCATGTAAAACCCTTCGGGGACTCATTTTTCCACCAACGGGCATGAAAGTAATAACATACAAGAGAACCGCAAATGGTGTATAATATGCCGCTGATGAAAAGCGATGCACAGTTTATCTGAAGGAAGCAATGAACACTAAGCATCAACTATTGGGGTGTGAAAGAGGAACATTAGTTGCATCGAGATTAGTACATGATTATAATATAAAGGTATAAGAGTATCCATGGAGGTGCATAATGAAATGTGCTGGCCTAAATTCGAAAACCTACACAGCCCATTAAGTTATGTATGATGTCTAAAAATAGTAACATTGACCTATATTACAAACAATGACATTGAAATGTTGATTTGTCTTGAGAACATGTTCCAAGGAACAATTGTATGAAGTTTTATTTATCAAAATTTATTCATTAAATTACTCTGAAAGCCTCAGACAAACAATGTTATATAATATTTCTGAAATAGTAATGGTGACCTACATAATACATTCACAAACCACGACTTTGAAATTCAACTCATCTCAAGAACTTATTGCAAGGAACAACTGTATAACGTTTCAATAAAATCTAGCTGTTCAGTACTTTAGTTTTATTTATCAAAATTTATTCATTAAATTACTCTGAAAGCCTCAGACAAACAATGTTATATAATATTTCTGAAATAGTAATGGTGACCTACATAATACATTCACAAACCACGACTTTGAAATTCAACTCATCTCAAGAACTTGTTGCAAGGAACAACTGTATAAAGTTTCAATAAAATCTAGCTGTTCAGTACTTTGCTTAAAAAGCTCCAGACAAGCCAAATGTTCATGTACGAATGGATAAATGAATGAACAGACCAATGGATGAACGGATAGGCCAGGGTGATGCCAATATACACCCACCTTAATGGCGGGCATAGAAATATGAAAACATACATGTAACATGCAACATACATGTAACTACATTGTACATTATTTTTTATCAGTGTGTTGAGTGGTTCTTGAACAAAAGAGTTTTGTTTGCCTTTCCATATGATCCAATACTAAAATGAGTACCCAAAAAGAACCTCATCTATCAACCAATTGGCATAAAAGTTATCAACATTACCACTATGCAAAATTATCTACATATATGCCATAATTATCATTTTTTTATTATGCCTTTCTTGCAAGTTGAAATATGGCAGCTTGACCAAAGCTGTGAATTTTACTTAGTATGCTTGGTGAAGGAACAATCACTATCAGATATAAGGTGATACAGGGTTTTTTCTTACCTTATTGGAAACATGCACCATGGTGCTGGTATTGGGAATTTTGCAGCATTTTGGCTCAAAATTTGGAATTATAAATTTTTTTTTAGTTCATTTATTTTGCTATTTCATGTTTATTTATTTTTTTTATTGTCACGCTGCAATATTTTAACTTTCAAGAAAAACAATTACTGAAAATATCCGCATAAAAATGAGAAATAATGAAATCAATTTGTTTTGTTTGTTTATTGTTGTTTAACGTCCCACTCAAGAATCTTTCACTCATATGGAGACGTCACCAATGCGGGTGAAGGGCTTCAAATTTTGGCCTATGCTCGACACCTATGGCCATTGAGCAATGAGGGTTCTTTAACATGCAGACACTCACTGTGACACAGGACCTCGGTTTTTACTGTCTCAGTCCGAAGGACAGGAGCGTATCCGGGTTGGTAACCATTTCACATACTTCCCTGCCCAATCCGAGGATCGAACCCGGGTCGCATTGGTGAAAAGCAAGTGCGCTAACCACTGCGCTATTTATAATGAAATCAAAGTAGATCTACTGGAAGCCGGGCTTACAAATACCCAAGTAACAATATTGCCTACATGTATTTTAATTCTGACAGTATTATTGATTCATCAATACTCTCAGAATGTTTTTTATTTCTTTATTCCTGCATACATAAATATTGATCTAATTGTATTCATTCATACATTTACCAGTATTACATTTTCATCATTTTATCAAATTTATCAATTAAATAAAAACTTTATTTTTCACTGTTATTTTTCATTGTATTGAAGCTAAACAAAATGGCTCCGCACAGACTTGTTCTGTCTCGAATAAGTATTAGCCTGGGATCCTGGCCCAATAATACTTCATCGATCAATGAGCCAGGCTAAATCAGTATGACCAATAAACGTTCCCTTTCCTTCAGTTCTATTTTTGGGTTGATTTTTATTTGTAATGGGCATGCATAAATTACTCAGTATGCACAGAATACCGCTATGTTTAATTTAAGAGGTAAGTATCAATCATCAAACACACATGCTTCATACTTAAACATTTTACTTAATGTAGACACAGATGGGAAATTGGCAACTAAGCTATACGACAAACGCACAAACGCGACAGTTTCGGCTTTCCCATCGTAAAATTTCCACATTTAACTAGTAATATCCCACAATCACCCGCATATGAAGTTTATATTTCACAAATGATTCAATATGCCGAGGCGTGTTCAACATAGGAACATTTCATATACAGAGTTAATCTACTCAATGACAAATTATTGACACAGGGATATCGAAAACCGTGTTTAATGTCAACGTTCCGCAAATTTTATGGTTGGTATAATAGTCTTGTTTGCGATTACTCCGTTTCACTAAGTAAAATGTTGAGTTGCCTTTTCGTTGGTGGTTGTTGAGACGTCTGTACCAATTGTGACAAGGATTCACTCCTCATGTATTTCATTGGACATGACTGTGGACTCGCGGCAAGTGTGACAGGTTGGCAGGGGATGCTTACTCCTCCATGGCATCTGACCCCACCTCCTGGTTTCCAGAGGTCTGTGTTTGTCCATTTTTACCAAGTTTGTATCTATGTCCTGGATATTCTATTGATTTATACTTTGGTATCTGAGATTTTTTATATTTAATTTAATCAGCCAAAACCAGTGGACACAGCTAATGTGACTCAGACTGTAATGTTGTACACTTTTTTTTATAGTTATCAATAGTATTGCAATCCATTTCTGTGTATTTCATAAACTTTTATTTACAGTAACTATTTTTACTTTTATCATTCGCTTACATATAATTAAGATTTTACAACTTTTATACAATGTATAGTGTTATGATTATTTTTCCAAATCCTGAAACTCAGATCCGTTCGGTATTGGTTCTTTTATTTCACATACAACTTCCACTACTAACTGCAAGTATCAGCAGTCAACACAAGATGTGTTCTGTTACATTTTCGACCATGAAGTAAAGACTAACGTTTTTAATTGACAATAAAGTAAATATTTAAGTTTTAATTGTTTTTTAATGTATTTTGAACTAAAAATAGAAGGAAATGGATTACTTTTGAAACTTAAAAGAGAATCTGGATTTTCAATATAGTGCCATCATCACTTGCTATATGGGCAGGTTCGTTACTCACCCGAAATGATTTCTTACTCGCCAATGTGAACGGGCATGTGGATTTTTCTAACCCTGTCGCTTTGAAAGCCATATTTATATGGGATGATGATTCAAACATTTTGACATATTTGATGAGTGAAATTAGGATAAGTAATAATAAAAATGAAAACAAGATTCATTTTTGAATTTTACCACCATAAAATGTTTTGGATCGGCAGCATAAGGTAGGGTCAGTCAGGTTTGGCCTAATTACAGTGCCATCTTATGGTCAGAGTCTTCCAGTGTGTACTATGGGCTTCAAAATGTTTCTACTGGTACATCAAAAACAAGGTTCGGCATATGGGTTCCTAGAAACATGGCTGCCATAAATGTCTAATCTGATTAGTTGAATTAAACACGTGGCTAAGTACAATGGGTTTGTGGACAGCCCAATCCCATAACAGCCACATAAGTAACAGTCCCAATGGCTTACCAACATCTTATTGTTCCAATTACGAATAAAACAACGCCAAATATGCTTTAACTATAATTTGGCAGCAATTTCAGCATGACTTTATTCAAGCGAACAGAGCACATTTTGGTAAGGGGGTAGAAAATGAGCTGTAGATACATTGGCTGCATAATGTTACATTATGATGTTACAATTACAAATTTGCATTCGCTTCAAGGCATTGCCTTAGTTCATATTACATTTATAGTCTGAGCCAAGTTTGGGTCTGTTGGTTTTGGCTGATTAAAAAATAATAGTTGAACCCTACCACTTAAATTTAACGTAGCGGTATCCTATGCATATTGCATACAGAATAATTTATCTATGTCCATGACAAATAAAAATTAATCTGTTTTGTTATAGATATTCACATTCAAATTACCACTATGGGAATTTAACATCGGTAATGGCGGCCATCTGTCGAAGTTTGAGAGCAGAAGTGAAAGAAAGGGAACGTTCATTATTGGTCATACTGCCGATACTGGTTAACCTGAGTCACTGATCGATGAAGTATGATTGGGCCAGGATCTAAGGCTAACACTTGATGAAATCATCGGATAGACATGTTTTCAGAGCTTTTTGAGTATTATTATACGAAAGATGTGGTTTTGGTACTGTCAGAATATAATCGTAGTGTGAAATGAAAGGTTGCTGTTAATAATAGAGGGCGAAGCCCTCATATATGTAGTGAAGCTCACATTTTTTATTCCTACTACATCCGGGGACCCGTACTACTAATGGTAAAAATTTTGCTCACATCGGGAATTTGCGTGCGACACAAACAAAATGTCGGAAATGCAAAGTCATTACTTAAAAGCGCATTGCAAACGAAGTAATAAACTACCACACTAAGAAACGTTTTGTAGACCGAGACTAGGCCATAACGACTAGGGTTGTACATCGAACCCGATAACGAAGATCCTCCATTATTCTGGTAATGTGAACTGCACGAAATGATGGATGGGATAGAGAAAAATATATAGAAACATGTTTGTGCTATTAATTCACGACTAATAAATACCACATAGATTCTATTTAACATTTAGCACCAAGGAAACAGTCAGTCACTCAATACTTTATTTAAAACAATGAGTGAATGACCTGGGCATTTACGTGATAAAAACACTGAATATTAATTCCTTTTATGATTCTGTTGGCACCGGTTGGGGCAACACGAAGGAAATTCCCGGTGGAATGGAATTTATGGATAAATGCCGGCATTTTGCCAACCTTGGAAGGAATCCCCAAAGGGTTTAACTGAACATGTGATGAATGCCTTCGCCCTCTCCATAGGTTAACCTATGTATTATTTATAATTAACAATCCTTGATTCGTGATGACAATAATAGAGGGCGAAGCCCCCATGTATGTAGAGAAGCTCAAATTTTTATTCCTACTACATCTGGAGACCCGTACTACTAATGGTAAAAATTCTGCTCACATCGGGAATTTGCGCGAGGCATAAACAAAATGTTGGAATTGTAAAGTCATAATTTAAAGGCGCATTGCAAAGGAAATAATAAAGTACCGTGCTAGCAAACGTTTTGCAGACTGAGACTAGGCCATAACGACTTGAGTTGTACATTGAACCCGATCACGAAGCGCATCCATTATTCGGGTAACATGAACTGCATGAAGTGATAGATACACTGGGATAGAGTAAAATAGTAAATACATTGTATCCAGCATAAAACATAATGTTGCATTTAATTCATGACTAAAAAATAACAAATATATTCTATTTAAGCTTTAACAACAAGGAAACAATCAGCCACTCAATATTTCATTTAGAACAATGAGTGAATGATCGGGACATTTACCTGATAAAAACACTGAACATTAATCCCTTTCGGGATTCTGTTGTGTTGCCCCCCGCCAAAAGGATTAACTGAACATGTAAAACTGCTGATAAATGCTTTCGCCCTATCCATAGGTTTATCTATGTTTTATTATTTATATATTGTGAGTTATTTCCCCTTCATATCACTCTTTTTTTCCAGTGAGGCAGGAGTATATTAGAGGGCAAAGCCCTCGTATATGTAGAGAAGCTCACATTTTTTATTCCTACTACATCCGGGGACCCGTACTACTAATGGTAAAAATTTTGCTCACATCGGGAATATGCGCGTGACATAAATAAAATGTCTGAAATGCAAAGTCATTACTTATAAGCACATTGCAAATGAAATAATAAACTACCACACTAAGAAACGTTTTGTAGACCGAGACTAGGCCATAACGATTAGGGTTGTACATCAAACTCGATCAAATAGCGCCTCCATTATTCTGGTAATGTGAACTGCACGAAATGATGGATACGCTGGGATAGAGAAATTATATAGCATAAAAACATTTAATTCATGACTAATAAATACCACATAGATTCTATTTAAGTTTTAGCACCAAGGAAACAGTCAGCCACTCAATATTTTATTTAAAACAATGAGTGAATGACCGGGACATTTACGTGATAAAAACCCTGAATATTAATCCCTTTGGTGCCGGGCAACACGACGGAATCTACAAAGGTATTAACTGAACATGTAAAACTGTTGATGAATGCCTTCGCCCTCTCCATAGGTTTACCTATGTATTATTTATAATTTATTAATTACTCACATGACCTAATTAATTGACATCGCATGGATAACACAAAGATTCATGTAGGAAGAGTATTTTAAAGAATTGAATCGACAAAACAAAGAAAATAGTATGAAGAGACGATATAGGATAAAATGTTTTCCTTTTTATTTATATCAGTTGAAATATATTTATTTTGACGATTGGTTGCTTTACAAAATCATTTTGAAATTCATGACTTTACGTGATTCAGACTGTACTGCATTGTTTACACTGCTTGACGATTTTTAAAAATAAAATGGATGAATTATTTTATCTACGCCTGCCTTGGGTTGTCATTCAGGCTATAGATCTAATGTTGTATTGACACGCCGCGATCATAGATTGTTACAAACTAAAGCCCTTGTCCCTCCATTGCTTCAGGCTTCACTAAACAATCAATCATTCGATTTCAATGTCTTCATGGTCTTGCCATTTCTTATATTACGTCTGTAATGAATATGTCATTATTTCACCTCGTTAGGTAATCTGGTAAGGATATAAAATACAAAATGAGAAACAAAAGTAAATTGAGTAATGTTAAAGCAAGGGGTGCTTAAATTACGAAATAAACAATTTACCTGAACACTTTTTAAAAATTTCCCTATGACGGAAGTTTTCGTGTTAGCGTATGACTACCAATAGATGTCACTCATAATTACATTCACGATAAAGTGTTTCGCGATCCCGATCTAAATTTCGTAACCATTTTATTTGTCGAAGTGGCGCGTGTCAAGTACTTGATTCGAGTCTAAAACATTTTGATAAGATCATCCTTTGAGTTCTTGGTGATTTCTTTGTACTATTCAACAAATTGAACAGTTGAATTGGTGATTTTATGTATTAGCTAATATGAACTAAGGCAAAGCATTGAAAGCGAACGCATCATGGTCATTGTTTTGGGGTATTTGGGGGTAAATACTCTTGAAATACAAAAATTACAGGGATGAGTGATTTACATGTATAACTTGCCTATTCTATGTCATAATAGGTCTACTCATAATTAAATGTATAAATGTATTACTAAAATTATATAATTATCCTGTTCCACAAATAACCATAATACATTATTACAGACTGCTTAATTGTTAGAGCATCAGATATTCAACTTGAAGGTTCCTGGTTCGATTCCCATTTGTACCAGATTTTAATAGGTAAGATCTCATCTGTCAACATAACTTTATGCATATACGGTAAATGGTCATGGAGTTTGATTGCCAGAATTTCATTAATAATGGCACTTTAAAAGATCGATAGTCACGGTCTCCGACGGTCCGATCAAGTTAAATCTCATGGCTATCAAGAGGATTAAACAGAATAAAAAGTCACTTAAATATTTGACGCAGTGCTTTGTCACCACGCAATTTGTAATAACGGTTATTGGGTTCAAATGGTCAAATGGTCAAATTGTGTCTTAAGACGGTCATTGCATTTTCCCCCTATTTTTAAAATAATTCTCACAAATTGTGTCGTTTAATGCGTACAAGTTCATCGAAACTTAGAACCGTCGGACTATCGAACCGTCGGACTATCGGGATGTCCCACTTTAAAAGCCGTTGGAAATATATACGGTACGATTCACATACGATTATCATACGGATGATTCTACTCACTATTTGGTTATGACAAGTTGCACGGGAAAATGTTTTATTCTTCACTGAATACTCTCTTATGTTTGGTGACAAAAAGGAACGATAGTATTAATAGGCAGCTCCCGGGCGTGCCATTTGAATTATGCCACCAGAGGGCGCTTTGTAGCGGTTTTTGATGACGTCATCAGAAACCTGGCCTCTGATTGGTTAATTCAAATAGCACGCCCGGGAGTCGCCTGTGACGTCATAACCGGAAGTGCGTCATACCTGAAGTGAGGTCATACCGAAAGTATGTCATACCGGACATGAAGTCATGTTGTCATGGCAATAAGGAGAAAGAGCCAATCGTTGAGTTCGGAGGCCTGTCTATGACCGGAAGTGGAAGGTTGTGGGGCGGCCACTTGGATAATAGCCAATGAGAGCCTTCGTTACAAGAGGTCGGGGTCACGATAGTTCACGAGAAGTCAACGGCTAAAACGAGAAGATGGGTTTTTCCAGTTTCGGGGTGGGGACACCGTGGTCGAGTTGTTAGAGCATTGCGCTGTAAATCACACGACCTCTCACCTCTGGTTCGAATCCCGCTAGGGTCATATCGAATTAAGTGGGAAAGTTTGCCAGTTTTTCTTGTGGAAGGTCGGTGGTCTTTTCCCGGGTAACCAGGGTTTCTCCTCCACTAATAAAAACTGGACGTCATCATATGACTGAAAAATTGTTGAGTATGGCGTAAAACAAAAAATCAAATCAAATCAAATCAAAAATCCAGTTTCGGGGTGAGAGTGAATCTATTTTTAGAACCGAAACTTTGGGTTTTTCCAGGTTTGAAAGTTGGAGTGAAATCAGTGGTAGGTGTCGCCACAGTCGACGAGAGTTTATATGAGTTGCCTATCCCGAATCAAGTGCGCAAATGCGAGAAGCGGTAGGCCGAGCTCGTAACCGCAAGTCAAGCTTGAACATGTTACCCTTGTACTAAGTTTATGAGTATGTACAAAGGGAAATCACTCTGTATAGACTCTAGGCTTGGAACAAAGAGGGATCACTCTGATCACTCTAAAATAGTAAGTCATGTGACTAGAGAGAGGTTCAGTTAAGCCTGTGAAAACTCCTTTGAGATCCGAAGCTCGAGGTGTGAAAATCATAAGAAAACCACTATCAGCATGGGTGAGTGTTTCATTTTTTATTAGATAGGGCTAGATTATTTCCTATGTATTAAAATGACAAATATCTCAGAAGAAAAAAAAAGTCACATAACTTTAAAAACTAGAGAATAGGTTCAGTTAGACCTATGAGAGCTCATTTGCGATCCGGAGCTCGAAGAGTCAACATCGTCAGAAAACTACTACTAGCATGGGTGAGTGTTTGAGTTTTTATTACATATGTTTAGTGTTTACCTTATGAAACGGCAATTTTCAATATCTCAGAAAAAATTAGTGAGCTAGCAACGTGAATAAGGTTTCCATTACTTTCAAATTAATTATGCTATCAGGGGAATGCCCCACCATCTAATCAACATTTATTCACTCTAGACCTCAAGACTTAGAAAAAAAACCATCTCCTGTTAGCATTACACCTCTTGTCAATTCTCGTAAACTCTCGCCGACTGTGGCGACACCTATTACTGATTTCACTCCAAGTCTCAAACCTGGAAAAACCAAAAATTTCGGTTATAAAAATAGTTTCACTCTCAGCTCCAAAACTAGGAAAACCCAACTTCTATCTTTAGCAGCTGACCTCTTGTGAACTCTCGTGGCGTCTGGTGACCCCGACATCTTGTAACGAAGGCTCTTATTGGCTCGTTATCCAAAATGGTCAGACTTCCACTTCCGATCATAGACACGCCTCCGAGCTCAACGATTGGCTCTTTCTCTTTATTGTCATGAAAACATGACCTCATGTGCAACCCTAGTCGTTCTGGCCTAGCCTCAGTCTGCAAAACGTTTGCTAGTATGGTTCTTTATTACCTCCTTTGCAATGCGCTTTTAAGTTATGACTTTGCAATTCCGATATTTTATTTGTGTCTCGCGCAACTTCCCGATGTTAGCAGAATTTTTACCATTAGTAGTACGGGTCCCCAGATGTAGTAGGAATAAAAATGTGACCTTCTCTACATATATGAGGGCTTCGCCCTGTATTATATGTGGGTCTTTTCTACACATGTCTCCCAATGCCATTTTACGCTCGGTCCCTTGCTTACGAAGCTGTGGAACGTTTGCTCTTAGGACTCTGGCCTTCTTTCCCACACATCACCAAAACTTACACTTTTCAGTTGTTGTTGACGTCGACCACCATTGGAGAGGTACTATTCCAAAATATACACTTCCGGTACATGTGTTACCAATGACGCCACATAGATGCCATCTACAAAAGAGCAATCATTGAGTCGAGAATAGAGTTATATTGCAGTAATCCTGGCTCTGGCATTTGCAAGTGAAAAATCTCATGTCAGCAACAGCCACTCCAGTCTCGGTAAGATTTCGTGTTGTTATAGCCAGGCTTTGTAGTTCCTTTGCAGACCACTTTGTCTACATTCGTACCCCTTCCAAGTTACTTCCTTCAATTTTATGGGTTGAAACAACTACTCCTGTTCTTGAAAATGGACTTTGTGGCTTCTCCTTTTGTGAATCTGAGTGTGTCTCGACCTAATATGCATCAATGTCCTCCTGATGGGATGGGAGCAGAACTGACCTCTTTTCGCCTAGAAGCTCTTTTGTTAAATTGAATGGGTCTATACGAGTTATTTACGAACTTTACATTGTTCTTTTCTATCTGGTTCTTTGTCTTCTGATATCGCACTACTCTCCTTAGTCTTGGTAGCTCTACCATTATGTCATCTGTCAGTGATGCTAACCATTTTCTCTTCAACTCGCTTGGCATCCTGATGTGTCCATTTAATTGTGTCAGTTTCTGGCGGCATTCCATTATTCATCCTTTCCTCTGTTGAGGACTACACTGGGTATATATTTCCTCTGTCCTGATGCGTTTCTTTCCTATGTTGGAAACCAGTTTCGCCAACGACCTACATTCCTCTTAACTTTCCCCTGCAGTGTTTTCTCGAGAATTTTACTGACGTTTTCTTCGAAACAACTTGAAACTGCCTGATCTTCTCCTTTCGGTCATGAATTTATTGCCTTTTACGACTGGTTTGTCTGTCCCGATCTATCCGGCTATCTATTTGATCAATTCGGCTATGATGTCCTGGGCCGATTCAGATACGGAGAGGTTCTTCACACTGTTGGTTGTTTCCTTGCGTGGATTCTCCGGCATCTCACCGGTTGTCTCTACCTTCCTCTAATCTTGCGTCGATGGCAATATCTGTCACGTAATCTATGACCCATTCCTCGCCGTATCCGCGAGATTTGTTTGTTCGAGTTTCTGATCCTCTGTCAGGAGGCTCGGGGTATTGTTCCTGTTGTCATGTCTTAGCTCATCCGGTGTTCCATCGTAAGGACTACATCTAGGGAAGATCACTAGTATGTTCCTGGTAGCCACCTGCGTTTCCCAGTGTCAGCTGTCACTGGTCTTCTCTAGTCGCCATGTTTTCTTTCGTATATGATCCACCATCAGTGCTCATTTACCTGTTCTAAACGTTATAAGATGGTTGTCACCCTCCCTCAGATCTTTCAACCATAAACAATGACACCTTCCAGTTGGTGGATGGGCAGTGGTGGACAATCCAACACTTGTTCGATTTCAAATTCCAACACCTGGTCCTCTATGACAGAACCATCATGTTGTCCTCTCTGCTGCAACATTACATTGATTACCAATAAATCGCTTGATAAAGTCCATTTAAAGTCACAAAAATAAATTAGAAAATTATTTTTTATTTTTATTTTGTGAGTATACGAGATGTCTAAAAGTTTCCAGATCAAAACCGCTAACAGCTCATCGAGATGGATATAACTTTTATTTGATGAATTTTCCTGGGAACAAGTTGACTTCATTGATTTGAGAACGATTTCATTTTTGTTTTATAAATTTTCTTGTGAATAAGTTAACTTCTCCGATTTTGACATTGCTTCATTTCTTTTGATAAGTTTTCTTCTGTATTTTTTTCACTTGATACATTCTTTCAGGTACCAGATGACTTTTACGATTTGTATACGAGTTCGGTATGTCTGTACGAGTTCACTTCTTGGAATTGAGAACTACTTGTTTTTTATTACAATATCACTTGGCTAGGACTTGGTCATGGTACGATTTGACGAAATCGAAATTGTAGTAATATTCACTCATACATTAAGAGCAATATGAGTTGTCGTCGGCATAAAATTTATTTGAAGATTTTATCTAAATGAACTTTTATCTCATACGTTTGTATCCACCATTGCAAATTGTTTTTAGGCATTTGATGATAATCTAGAGTAAATGCATAAGAAAAAGAAAGAAAATACTCCAGAGTGACTCTAGTAATACGTTTGTATTGAACTTTGAAAAGGGAATGCTCTTTGGTCGTATGACTAAAACTTATATATCTACTGCCTTTTGATTTCTTATCAAAGGTTGGCTCAGTGAAAGTGAAAATCCAATATCTAGGAGGCAGCATTCAGAATAAGAAAGGCAAAGATGACGTTTATTTGTATCATAGATCTACATTGCTGATAACAATTTATGTCCGATACATACGGAAGTTAATCAACAAAGATCCAAATGTCCAATGACTATCTCTATTAGAGTTGTCCCTCTTTGACTGATTGTCCACTCGCCGACACAAACACAAAATCCACACTTTTTACACCAAGTGTTTCAGGCAAGATTTAATTTTCTGCTTAACATCAAAACATATCCATGCATGTTGTGTCATCAGTATCACTATGACCAGAATGCCTTGTTGTGTCTAAATTACAATTGACTTAAGAACTAGGCAGGAAAATGCAGTTTTATCACAATGTTGAATATAAAAAGTTTGAGTGTTTGATTCTATTGTAAAAGACCCTAAATAGGAAGGGATCGAATGTCCTATGTTCGTGAGTCCAGGGAGTCGATCCCTAGAAGAATGGGTACTTTTGAAAAAAATGCGAATACAACATCCTTTTCAAATTGTTTTCATTCGAATAACCGCTCAAAGTAAATTGACAAAACTTACAAGACATAAAATATTTTGTGTTTCTAATTAAGACGCACTTTTGTTAATGGCTAATTGACAATTTATTCACACTATTGAGTACATCCAATATTCCTGTTATGTATCATCATTTAATGACTCCTGACATCATATCCACAGCTTAAGATGTGATATCCCAAGGAGTTTGGTTTTACGACGGTAGGATTGTGAACTGGGGTATCAGACTTGATCCTACATTCGATGACGAATTTCCACTTTAATTTGCTAAGAGATCAAATTAATCATAAATCTGATACTTAACCATGAAGCATGTATAACCGAGATATATGGTTTTTCATCATAAGATAATCATGTATGAAGGAGACAAATGATACTAATCCATGGAACACGTATAGTCGAGGGACATGATACAATAACTTAATCATAAAGCATGTTTCACACTTGTCGTTGCACCGTTTTGTGTGCAGTTCAACTGTGAAATTATCTAGGAACTAGCCATCTTCCTAAGTCAAGGTTTTCTGATCCACTTCGTTCCTCAAACATGTGTGAGTAACGGAGTGAATCGGAAAACCCTGACTTAGGTAGATGGGAATAAGCTGATAGGATAAGTCTACTTTTGTTGCATTCTCTTTGAAAAAAAACAACAGAAACAATATCAAATATCAAATCGAATGATGTTTATTATTCAGTTATCAAATAGATAGAAGTCAATCAGTACCAAAAATGATCAACAAAATCTTTTTGACATTAAAAAATCATTTAAGGTAAACAACTTTAGTAACAACCTGTTTCGTGGAACTGTAAAACTTTAAATATGACACATGCATTAGCGAAAGAGTTTATCCTTATAAATAAAGCATGTATAATTGAGGGAAATGATATTGAATCACGTAGCTTTCAAACCAAGAGAAATGAAATTATAGTGTTTCTGGACATAGATGGATCTTCAGTTGTTGGAGTTTTCAAACACAATATCGATTGGTCGTTTAACCAATATGTGTTGTCACTTTTTCATAAAATATCCATAAGTCTGAATCATTCCAGGCTTCCACAAGTATGATTAGATTTTATACCTGTGTTTAGCTGTGTCTGTTGGCAAAATAATGTATCAGAGTCTTAATAGCGAATTCCATCGCTTTTCATTCCTATATTTACTCCATCACCAAATCTAATTTTTGTGTAGTTAGGGAACAGCTTTGGTTCCAGACTGTCAAGTACGAATACACGAAGATTTGATTCGAACCTTTACGAGTGCACGGAGAAATTAAGTTTGAGACTGATCACGCGTGCACGAAAATTTGGTTTGAGACTTTGTTTGGGTGCATGATTATTTGGTTTCAGACTGTCTATAGGTGCATGATTATTTGGTTTGAGACTGTCTATGGGTGCATGATTATTTGGTTTGAGACTGTATGTAACAAACTTGATTTCATATATATCTATTATTCCCTTTATTGAGCCTCTCTTGTTTACACCTTTATCGTGCCTCGCTTATACAGGTAAAACAGGTAACAAAAGGTCCGTGTAAAATTTTTGAGAACAGGCTGTTCACCTATACTGAAGAAGGTGATGTTGGTGTGGGGAAAATAAATATTAGTTTGCTGGAACTTGTCAGTTCAGGACAATATTCCCCAGAGCAAACTTCTAATTTTAAAGAAAAACATCAGGGTTCCCGTATGTCTTAAAACAAGACTTACAGACAGAGTGAACCAATAAACTGAATTTTCAAGTCCGTGCATATGTGGAAATGGTGGAATAATCCTATTGCTATTCCGAGTTTTCATAAAAATAATGCAAACTCGGAAGACTGTGTTATATACACTTACAAAACTATTATAAACATGCATTGTGTGCCGTAACATGATTTATGCAGCATAACTTAACCGTTTGTTTAAAAAACTGACTCAAAACTGCCCGTGTGCGGGCCTGTATAACTCACCTGGACAGGATATAACTGGATTGTTATAACATTGTTGTTATACACTGTGTTTATGTGACTTTAGCTGTTGGTTTCTGATTTTGTAGTGCTAAGAACTAATGCACTGACTGAACTTTTATTTATATGTTGTTTTTTCTGTACATTTATATATGAGTTCGAGTCGACTCGCTTATACTAGTTAATTTTGATTTATTTTGGTTTCAAATGCACAATAAAAATTTGTTGTATTGATTTTGATTCATGTTTGTTCAATTTCATCGGGACATATCATCCACATCTCAACATTTATGGTGGCAGCGGTGGGATATGTCAGAAATTGGTTAAACAAGAATCATACACTCTGTCTGAATAGTCATTTGTAGGTTACTAGGTGTTACTAGGTTGTCACAAAAAAACAACAACAACAAAAACCAGTCATGGAACAAATGCCAAAATGGATAAATGATATGATAGAGAAAGGTACAAGTGTTAGGGAGTGTATTGATCTTTGGAAAGAAATAAAGGAAACTGAGAGAGAGGAACATGAGCGTAAGTTAGAAAGAGATAAGTTAATAGCTGATAGGGATGAACGCATAGCTGAAATAAATGCTAAGAAAGAAGCCCTAGATCATGAAGTTATACTTAGAGAGTTAGCTATTAGAGAACAAGAACTTAACCGAGCGGCAGAATTAGGTCAAATTTCCCCTACTCCATATTCTTATGCCAAGTCTCATATAAAACTGCCTAAGTTTGTTGAGGGTCAGGACCCTGAGGTTTTTCTCAGATCGTTTGAAAAACTTGCTGTTTTGTACAAGTGGTCTAAATCAGAATGGGCTATACGACTTGTTCCTTTGTTATCTGGTAAGGCGCTTGAGGCCTACTCTAGACTGATAAATACTGACAGTGATAAATATGATGTCATTAAAACTGCTATATTGAAAAGGTACGAGCTCACTTCAGAGGCCTACAGAGAGAAATTTAGACTCTGTAAGCAACGAGCAGATGAATCATTTAAAGATTTTACAGTTAGAGCAGAACGTTATCTAAACCATTGGTGTGAAAGGGAAGATATTGATTCAGATTATGGAAACTTGTATGACTTGATATTACGTGAACAAGTATTTCAACACTGTCCAAAGGATTTACAACTATGGGTTAGGGAGCACAGTCCTAAGTCTATCGACGAGGTTATAACTTTGGCAGAGTCATATCAGACAGCACACAATTCTATTTTTGCACAGTTTAGGTCATTTAAACCTGGTCAGACTAAACCAAATGTGAAACAAAGTCAAGTTACCTTTCAAACCAAAGGAAACTCAGGTAAACTTTCATATGACAAATCATTTGGAAATCGTGATCAGAAAAAATGTTTCTTGTGTGATCGTAAGGGTCATTTTGTTTCTGATTGTCCACTTAAGAAGTCTAGAGATAGATGGAACTCTGGTGATATTGATGCCAGAGGAAAACAGGTAGGTCAGAGGGGAGACAAACTAGCTCTGTGTTTAGAGAAACGGAAGGATCAGATACAATTAAAAGAGGAGATACAGACAAAGAGCTTTGTGAGTGGTGCTACTGTTAAATTAACAGGTATAAATGAATCAAGCACTGTGAGAAATTGTAAAATTGTACCAGGTTTGGATATAGTTCAGGGAAAGGTTGGTAACCTTGATGTTTCAGTGTTGAGGGATACAGGGTCTTCAACAGTATTTGTAAATAGTAGGCTAGTATCAGGTCAGAATGAAACTGGCAAATCAAGAGAGATTACACTCGCAGATGGTTCAACTAGAGCATGTAAAGAAGTTCTGGTTGATATTCAAACACCATATATATCTGGTAAGGTACAAGCTATAGTCTTAGACAGTCCTTTTGCAGATATTATTGTTGGAAATTACGTTAACACTCTGGTTCCAAAAGAAGTAGAAAACAATGTTACTTTTGATTCACAAGAGGGTGAAAATGTAGGTGAAAATGTAGACACATGTCAGGCAGTTCAAACACGCTCGCAGACTAAATCTGAGAACAAAGAGAAAATAAACAATACAATGTCTTTTGCTGATGAGAAGTTGCCTCAAATATTCAGTAAAAAGAGTTTAAAGGATGCACAAGCTAACGATACAACCTTAGATAAGATTCGAGATTTATCCAAGGTAGAACATCAGGAGGGTAGATAATATTTTCTCGAGTAGTCAGGCATTTTGTACAGGGTGTTTGTTACTCAAGCTGGGGAGAAAATTAACCAAGTTGTAGTGCCAACGAGTTTCTGAAGTACAGTTCTCTCTCTAGCTCATGATACCCCTTTAGCAGGTCATTTGGGGAACAAAAAGACCAGAGAACGGATACTCCAGTGTTTCTTTTGGCCAGGTATATTTACTGATGTTTCAGAATACTGTAGGTCTTGTCCCATATGTCAAAAGGGCACTGCTAAAGGAAAAACACCTAGAGCCCAACTTATTCCCATACCACCCATGGAAGAGCCATTCAGTAGAGTAGCTATATACTTTGTTGGCCCACTTCCTCTTACTGAGAAGAAAATAGGTATATTTTGGTTTGTATGGACTATGCAACCCGATATCCCGAGGCTTTTGCTTTGAGAAATCAAGAGGCTGAAACTGTAGCTAATGCTCTGATGGAGCTGTTTTCTCGGGTTGGTGTACCTAAAGAGATATTATCTGACCAAGGACCTAATTTTATGTCCTCACTGATGACTGAACTTTGTAAACTACTAAATGTTAGTAAACTTTCATCAACCCCATATCACCCTCAGGCAAATGGATTAGTTGAAAAATTCAATGGGACCTTGAAGAAAATGTTAAAATCCTATGCCAGTTCTCAACCATCAAAATGGGATTGTCACTTGCCATATGTCTTGTTTGCCTATAAAGAGGTACCCAATGAGACCACAGGTTTCTCACCATTTGAACTCTTATATGGTCGTCATGTTAGAGGCCCTCTGGCAATATTAAAAGAACACTGGGAGGAGCCAGCAGATGAACAGGCTTCAGTGGTAAGTTACATTTTAGAAACAAGAGAGCGTATAAAAACAATGAGAGATCTGGTAAATGAAAATGAGAGTACAGCAAAGAAAAAGCAAAAGAAGTACTATGATCAGAAGGCTAGAAATAGATCATTTGAAGTAGGCTCACAGGTCTTAGTTCTTTTACCAACATTTGATTCTAAATTACTGGCTCAGTGGAAGGGTCCTTATGAGGTAATAAAAAAGGTAAGTCCTGTAGATTACAAGATGAAGTTGTCAAAAGGGAGAGAAACTGTATTTCACATAAACATGTTAAAGCAGTGGTATGAACGTGATGTCACACAACGGAAATCAAGTAAGGATGATATCATAGCATGTTTGGATATTATATCTAGTATCACAGATCAAGAAGCACAATGTGGAGATGATTTTGAGCCAGTTGATTTCCCTTTACCTGTTAAAGAGAGTTCTGTAAATGACATTGAGATATTCCCCAATTTATCAGTAGATCAGAAAGAGCAGCTCGAGAATTTGTTATCTGAATATGCCGATGTGTTTAGCAACACACCGAAAGCAGACACATGTGATACAACATACAGTAAAACTACGTCTGATATTCATATCCATAAGAAGCCGTATCCTATCCCATATGCATTACAGGATGTTGTCAAGAAAGAGTTGCAGGAAATGAAGGAGGCAGGTATCATTGAGGATTCAGATAGTCCTTATTCCGCCCCAATAGTATTGGTGAAAAAAAGTTATCCATGTATCAGACTATGTGTAGATTTCAGGGAACTGAATAAAGTTACGATATTTGACCCAAGACCGATGCCTTTGATAGAGCATGTTCTCAACAAAGTGGGAAAAGCGAAGTTTCTGAGTAAAATTGATCTAACAAAAGGTTTTTGGCAGGTGCCTCTTGATGAGGAGAGTAAACAGAAGAGTTCATTTGTTACACCTTTCGGCCAGTATCATTTCACAGTAATGCCATTTGGAATGATAAACTCACCGGCGACTTTTGTGCGATTGATGAACAAGGTACTTAGTGGACTTGAGTCATTCACCGAAACTTTTATTGACGACATAGGTGTGTACAGTAATTCATGGGATGAACATCTCGAACATTTGAAAGCAGTATTCAATGCTTTAAGAGATGCAAATTTAGTGGCTAAACCGGCTAAATGCTACTTTGGATTCCAGGAGTTGACATTCTTGGGTCGTGTTGTTGGAAATTGTAAAACTAAATCAACTCTTGACAAAATAGAGGCCATACAAAAGTTTCCACGTCCAAATACAAAGAAGAAAGTGAGATCATTCATTGGTCTTATTGGATTTTACCGAAAATTCATCCATAACTTTTCTGTGTTAGCTTCACCTTTAACAGATCTAACGAAAAAAGGTTATCCAAACAAAGTAAACTGGAATGATCATTTGGAGAAATCATTTACGGATCTAAAAGATACGATTGTATCCAGTCCTGTTTTGAGAAGCCCAGATTTCACAAAATCGTTTTATCTCAGAACTGATGCTAGTGACTTGGGTACAGGCGCTGTTTTAGAGCAGGAATATGCAGATGGTAGACATCCGGTGTTTTACTTGAGTAAAAAGTTTACTCCAACAGAGAAAAACTACTCTGTGATTGAAAAAGAATGTTATGCTATTGTTTGGTCGATTAAGACATTACGAGTATATCTTGAAGGAAGTGAATTTGTAGTTGAATCTGACCACGCACCCTTACAGTGGCTCCAGAGGACCAAGATGACAAACCAGAGACTCCTACGATGGAGCATATTTTTACAGGAATTCAATTTTTCTGTGGTTTATAAACCAGGAAGGTCAAATACTGTTGCTGACACACTGTCTAGGACTGATGTGAAGTTTGTTTGGTTGATATGTATATATAGATACTTTTTGATTATCAGTGTACATATTAAATTGGAAATGATTTGCACTCAAGTTTGTTGTGTTTGGTTGGACTGAATGGTATTAAGTCTTTAAGGGGAAACGTATGTAACAAACTTGATTTCATATATATCTATTATTCCCTTTATTGAGCCTCTCTTGTTTACACCTTTATCGTGCCTCGCTTATACAGGTAAAACAGGTAACAAAAAGTCCGTGTAAAATGTTTGAGAGAAGGCTGTTCACCTATACTGAAGAAGGTGATGTTGGTGTGGGGAAAATAAATATTAGTTTGCTGGAACTTGTCAGTTCAGGACAATATTCCCCAGAGCAAACTTCTAATTTTAAAGAAAAACATCAGGGTTCCCGTATGTCTTAAAACAAGACTTACAGACAGAGTAAGCCAATAAACTGAATTTTCAAGTCCGTGCATATGTGGAAATGGTGGAATATTCCTATTGCTATTCCGAGTTTTCATAAAAATAATGCAAACTCGGAAGACTGTGTTATATACACTTACAAAACTATTATAAACATGCATTGTGTGCCGTAACATGATTTATGCAGCATTACTTAACCGTTTGTTTAAAACATTTCAAGTGACTCAAAACTGCCCGTGTGCGGGCCTGTATAACTCACCTGGACAGGATATATATGCCGTATACTGGATTGTTATAACATTGTTGTTATACACTGTGTTTATGTGACTTTAGCTGTTGGTTTCTGATTTTGTAGTGCTTAATGCACTGACTGAACTTTTGTAGTGCTGTAAGAACTATATGCACTGACTGAACTTTTATTTTGATTTATTTTGTTTTTTGCACTGTAAATTTTGTTGTATTGATTGTGATTCGAGTCGACTCGCTTATACACTGTATATCAACACTGTCTATGGGTGCATGATTATTTGATTTGAGACTGTCTATGGGTGCACGATTGTTGGTTTGAGACTGTCTACGGGTGCACGATTATTGGTTTGAGACTGTCTATGGGTGCACGATTGTTGGTTTGAGACTGTCTACGGGTGCACAATTATTGGTTTGAGACTGTCTATGGGTGCACGATTGTTGGTTTGAGACTGTCTACTGGTGCACGATTATTGGTTTGAGACTGTCAACGGGTGCACGATTATTGTTTTGAGACTGTCTACGGGTGCACGATTATTGGTTTGAGATTGTCTACGGGTGCACGATTATTGGTTTGAGACTGTCTATTATCTAAGATTTGGTTCGAGACTTCACGAGAGCACGAACATTTGTGTCTATGAGTGCACTAAGAGACTTTACGATTGCGAGAAGATTTGGTTTGAATCTTGAAATGGAGATATTTGGAATGACACTGACTACGAGTGCGCAAAGAATTTGTTTACGAAGAGACGGTTCAAGACTGTCGCAAACATAAAAGCGATATTATAAAAAATATTTTCTCTAAGTGTCACTTGATGGTCATAAACAGGATGCATATAATTTATTTCTCTGTTTGGATTCCACAAATTGAATACGTACATCTGCTTATCGTCCCCTAGAATGTGACTGATAATGAGATGTACGTGATAGAAAAAACGCTTATCAACACGTGTAGATATGTCCATATAATCAGTATTTGATTTTTTTTCCTTTCAAGTCAATTTCGTTTTTGAAGGAAACAAAATGCAAAAGTGTGTTTTGAAAACAGAAAGATAAATGTTCTTCAAATACAATAAAAAAGATTTATAGCTGATTATTGTACTAAACTAAGATAACTGCTTGTATTTTAGTGTTAAATTGTGCTTTATATCGATTGTCACTTGATGTGGTCAAAATTTTGTTTTTTCATAAACTTATGTATCTTTGGAAATAACTCAATGATTTGTATAGAACTATTTTGGCTTAAAACAATACACGTGAAGTAATAGGAGAATGCAAGTTAAATCTAGTGCTAAACATCGAAACGTCTGCACAAATTATGTCTTTTTTCATTAAATCGTTCCGACATAAATTTTTCGATGATGTCGTAAAATATGCATGAATCATGTTGTACAAAATATCCGAATGTAATAGAATATCTCCAGATTCAACCCGATTTACAACACTTTCATTTGCTAATATTCGGTATTTAAAAAATGCAGAGATTGCTGATTCCGGGAACAATTCAGTGTAATAAATTCTTTTACCATAGAACCCACCAGCTGAAATGCGTTTCATAAATAATAAAACAATTACGCCGTCAATTGTTTGAGTATGGCGTGTCAATTACGTTGCAATACCTTACGTCAAAAAATATAATTTGCATTCAAAAGTGAAATAGCTGGGTACATTTAAGATTGATAAATCAAAAAATACACAAAAAATGTACATGTTCGTTTTGCAATTCAAAAAGTATATACATTTGCATGCAAAAAACATAATGCATTCAAAAAATATACATTTCCATTCAAAAAAATATGTGCATGCAAAAAAATTTGCATTCTAAAAAAATGTATTTGCATTCAAAAAATATACATTTGGCATTCGCAAAAAAATATCATTTGCATTCAAACAATGCATTCTGGGTAGACTGTTGTGACGACGGTTTTCATTGGTTGCTAAATATAACCCTGGGGGATTCATTGATCAAAGAGTCATGTCCCTACTGTCTGTGAACTTAGAGTTGGTCAACGAAAATGTATAGATGTTCATATCTTTACAAAAAATACATTTTTGAACAGCACTTGTTTTGTCGTAACAGATTAAAAAAAAATATATATGTTGAAATCGAAAATGAAATTTTTTCCTTCTTTGAGACTAGTAATTTTTTGCCGAGATTTTACTACCGAGAGCAGCGATATATAAAGCTAATATTAGCTTTATATATCGCTGCCGAGAGTAACGTCATGACGTTACGTAATACGGCCGTTTTTGTTACTCGTCTCAAAGAAGGATTTTGAATGCATGTTTATTTATTTCCTATTACGACAAAAAGAGTGCTACAAGAAGATATCTTTTTTGTGAAAATTGAGTGAACAACTAATTTAACGGCGACTTTTCGCCAACCAATTCTAAGTTCACAGACAGTAGCTGTGACCGAATCACTTCCAGGTTTTATGGAGGTTACTGTAGATGTAATATAAACTTATTTATTCTACAACGATTGAAAAACAAGTTCTTATAACTTATAAAAATCAGGTTCTGTGATGGACAGGCAGATCGGCGTCATCATTGCCGAGTCTAAGTTATGGTTCCTCATGAGCACATGCCTGTTGCCGAACCCGCTTCAGGCTTCTTTCTTGACACAAGTAAGAGGATTTCCCCGAGGGTTATATTTAGCAACCAATGAAAACCGTCGTCACAACAGTCTACCCAGAATGCATTGTTTGAATGCAAATGATATTTTTTTCGAATGCAAATGTATATTTTTTGAATGCAAATACATTTTTTTTGAATGCAAATACATTTTTTTTGAATGCAAATGTATACTTTTTGAATGCAAATACATTTTTTTAGAATGCATTGTTTTTTGCATGCAAATGTATATTTTTTGAATGCAAATGTACATTTTTTGAATGCAAATGTATATTTTTGAATGCAAATTATATTTTTTGAATATTGCAACGTTTGACACGCCATACTCAAACATTATTTATGAAACGCATTTTAAAGAGAATTGTATCAGCAATCTCTGCATTTTTAAATTTTAGCAACGAAGTGTCTAAATCGGAATCTGGAGATATTCTATTACATTCGGATATTTTGTACATGATTCATGCATTTTACGACATCATCGATTTATGACCGATTTAATGAAAAAATAATTGTGCATCGATGTTCACTAGATTAACTTGCATATACTTTATTTATATATCTTTATAGAGATTTAAATGTTGTTTTAAGTTTATTTATTTACATGTAGAGCCGGCCTGGCTCAGTCGGTAGCGCGCTCGACTCTGGGTCGTGAGGTCGTGAGTTCGAGTCCCGCCGGTTTCAGGTTGGTTTCCTGTCTTTCGGATGAGACAGTGAAAACTGGAGGTCCCGTGACACAGTAGATGTCGGCACGTTAAAGAACCCTCACTGCTCAATGGCCGTAAGTGCCGAGCAAAGGCCAAAATTTGAAACCCTTCACCGGCATTTGGTGACGTATCCATATGAATAAAATATTCTTGAGTGGGACGTTAAACAAACAAACATTTACAGGTATATGCGTAAATGATAAAGGGAGTTAACTATAAAATGCCCACCACATCAAATTCATTACAGTGACAAATTCGATATCAAGTCATTTCTACATGGGAACAAACATGGTCGTTGTAAAGAGGGTTCACTGTATACATTGGCGTCGGAAGGAAATTGAAAGTGGGGTGGGGGGGCTTAACCAACTTAAAACACACACACACACGCCAGAAACGTCTGGGGGCTAAGCCCCAATTTTCAACACCTGTGTCGATCTCTGCAAAAAAAGCCCCCTAGCCCCCCCGGTTCCGACGCCTATGGTATATATATATATATATATATATATATATATATATATATATATATATATATATATATAATTATATATATATATAATTATATATATATATAAATTACATTTGTTACAGTGTTGTTCAGTGATACTGTAATTATCATGATCAGTTCAGTTCAGGGGATGCTTACTCCTCTGTGACACCCAATCCCACCTCTGGATTTTCGGAGGTCCAATGTTCACCATATTTGTCTCCGATATATCCTGAAGGTTAATAATGTTTGTATGTACCCGTACAATCTGTTGACATATTGTTTGTATGTACCGGTATAATCTTTTGACATAATGTTTGTATGTACCGTTACAATCTGTTGACATAATGTTTGTATGTACCGGTACAATTTGTTGACATAATGTTTGTATGTACGGTACAATCTGTTGACATAATGTTTGTATGTACCGGTACAATCTGTTGATATAAAGTTTGTATGTACCGGTATAATCTGTTGACATAATGTTTGTATGTACCGGTACAATCTGTTGACATAATGTTTGTATGTACCGGTACAATCTGTTGATATAAAGTTTGTATGTACCGGTATAATCTGTTGACATAATGTTTGTATATACCGGTACAATCTGTTGACATAAAGTTTGTATGTATCGGTACATTCTGTTGACATTATGTTTGTATGTACCGGTACATTCTGTTGATATAATGTTTGTATGTACCGATACAATCTGTTGACTTAATGTTTGTGTGTACCGGTACAATCTGTTGACATAATGTGTTGGTAATCGTTATGCTACAATACCTATGCTTTCAATGATAAAATTAGTCGGTAGCGCGATTGACTCTTGATCGTGAGGTCGTGAGTTCGAGTCTAGCCGGCGACAGGTTGGTATCCTGTCTTTCGGATGAGAGAGTAAAAACCGAGGTCCCGTGTCACTGCTCAATGGCTGTAAGTGCCGAGCATAAACCAAAATTTGAAGCCCTTCTTTGGTTTTTGGTGACGTCTCCATATGAGTGAAAGATTCTTGAGTGGGATGTTAAACAAAACATCGATGATAAAATATAATAGCACATCACTGTAACTTCACATGATCTTAAGATACCCAATGTTAATACATATTTGTTATATCAAATGTCATTCGGAAATCATTATGTTAAGCTAATTATTGTACTTAAATGAGTTTAATTATCGTTAAACGTTTGATAACAGACTGTTCTGTCATTTCTGGCATTTGAAATAAATGTCACTTATTGCAAAGCAACTAGATGAAGTGGGATAACATGACATTGATTTGAGTCGGATTGTTGGTCGATTGTGATTGCTATCTTATAATTGCTCGAAATGTTCAGTCAATGTGACGTTGGTCATCTTACTGTATTAACCTTGGTGCCATCTTGTAGAGATAAAGATACCAAAATTCCATTGTGAGTGACAAAATGTCGTGCCATGTACAGCCTAACGACTAGTAATTTGATCGGGAATAACAGGAAGCAAAAATAAACCAGAACATCATTATCCGACATAACTGTTTCCTGAGGTGTAAAAAGAAGATCCAAACCTGAAAATTGAGTAATGGTAAATTTGTGACGGATATAGTCGACAAAAAGTGAAAAATACTGCTTAATGAGAGAGAGAGAGAGAGTTTTAATTGTATTAATGTTGTGGAACTTTTTAGATATTTTAGGTGGTAACCTTATTGTTTGTAGCATATCGTCAAATTATTGTTACGCTAACTTACGCGACTTTTATAAGATTTGATGGAAAAAGCACATTTTATCTCATTATAACTTTTGAACTATATCAACCAGAAATTTGTTTGTAATTTAAATTTTTCTGTATTTCCTTTTAAACAAAATGTACATTCATAGTATATATCTGCTAGATGTATGCTAATTTCTTTTACAAATTATAATATTTTCATTATTCAATAAAAATAAAGATTTTTTATCACTTGTAGCACTGTTAACTTTCGTATTTCGTTCATTAAATAGTGAAATCAGGTAAATTTTCCTTTTTTAAAATTAGATCTAGTATCTGTTCTCCACATTTTGGTAGTTGATATTACGTACTTTCGTTTATTCACGACCTTTCATTAACCGAACGTATGACTAATAGAATCTACCCCTACCTTGAGGGTATGACAAAGTAATCTCAATCCGAGGGAACGATTCTTGAATGACAAACCCCAGGCTTGCCGACGGTTTGTCATTCAATAATCTTATCCCGAGGATTGAGATTCCTTTGTCATACGCTCAATGTAGGGGTTAATTATTTTTCTTCCATGTTTTAAATACATGTATCCTCGAGACACCATTTTCGCGCACTTAGAGTTTTTGCACAATAAATTTATTAGTAAACAAAACACACCAAAACTTAGGATTATCATCATACTTTTATCCATGATTGATTGTTAAATTTGATAAGTTTAAAAATAATCTGGAACTAGCAAATATACCGAAGAATATCGGGAAAAGGAAACCGGAATGCGCGATTATTGATGTGCGTGAAAATAGATGGTCGGATGATACTTAAGTATAGCTTAGATCTACGCAAAGGAAGACTGGTATGCATAGCGTTTCAGACGCTGCAGACACTCTAGGCCCTACAGCATAAATTGTATTGTGACGTCATAGCGTGTGTAGCTTGTCAATACCCTAGAGGTTGACAAAATTAGGGTTGTGATCAATGACCACGACTGTCATGTCCTCCCACTTATGACCCTCAAGGTTGAAATGGTTACCAACAGTTTCCTTGAGTATTTTTAGTTTTAACGATGGACCGGTGGTTATTGATGTCATAAAGATTCCTGGGCCATCTAAAAAAGCCTTTCTTTGAAGTCTTTGAAGACGTTTGCCACTCTGTCATTTTTTGTGGAGAGGGGGGCACATTCTTCTATAGAATGTTATTAAGGTTCTTCAAGACGGGGTGGTTAGTAGTCACCAGGGAACTCTGTTGCTTTCTGTTTTAAACTTGTATTACAAGATAGTGTTTCTGTCTTTATTGGAAATCTCATCAATTGCAGTTTGTACAGTCCTAGCCTAGTAGCCTCTGTTGCAAAGGTTGGTTTTTAGGATTTGGCTCTGTTCTCGGAAAGTAGCTTTCTTTTAAAAGTGTGAGCTGGATGGCATTAAGTACAGACAAGAATTTGTGGGTTTGGTGTCGAGACTGAACTCAATATTTCCATCAACCAGAGTGGATGTGGTATCCAAAAAGAATGATGGAACGAATTCGTAAATTCGACAAAACTGTCAAGACTATCCTGACCACCAGCCCACTTCATCTCAATATCATCAATAAAACATAATCAGCTAATGGGCCTAAAATGCGACTGGTACAACAAATTATGTTCCAATCTCCTATGAAAACATTGGCATAAGAAGGAGCCATTTTAGTACCCACTACAGTGCCACTAATCTGCAGGTAGTGTTCGCCATTAAACATGAAGTTGTTGAATCTTAAAACATGTTCCAGAAGCTTCACTAGGGATTCGGTAGGATTGCGTTTTATTTCTCTGCTCTCCCAGACTTCTCTGCAAACTTCAATACCTTCATCGTGTTGGATATTCAAAAAATTCAAAAATTCCGTGATGTGACGGAGGTGTAAATCAAGGTGTCATGACTGAGCTGTCCGGAACTTATCATTTGTCTAAAAGTACATTCTTGGTTCTGGCCTTTACTTAGGACTCTCGCTTCTGCAGCCAGCATCTCCCGCTCCATTTTGGTTTTGTTTATCGTAACTCGTAAGCAAACACCGATTAAGTACCACTCTGAATAAATGTAATAGCAGTATGCAACACACATCTCTTATTATTGATGATTATCTGTTTTATCGTCAATTATATAAGGTTAATTGCATCAGCGATATATATAGAGACTTTTTAGATTTGGTTTATTGCTGCTCTCATCACTCGTGTTTTATTTGGGCATTGTTTTGTGCACATACCTATTGTTATTGGGTATATTACCAAACGCCCATGTATATTTTTAGTCAGTTGCCATAATATTTCCTACTCATCTATGTCGCCATCGCCTGCATTAAAGAAATTTGTCAAACGGACATCATGTTTTTTGGTTTTGTTTATTGATGAATTGGGGACAGGTAAACTGTCTGTAGCCTAATGAAAACAGAAAAGTTAATGATTGACGACCACTGTTCAGTGCACACTTGCGACGATTCTCGGATCTATGCACTAGCACTGTGATCATTCCCGGACAGGCTATACTCTTTGTCGTGCAATGCATTTATACAATAACCTCATGAGAGACAGTGTAAAGTGTAAACACATGGTTGATTTTATTGGAAAGATGATCATGTGGAAATTGCTCCTCCGTTAAAAGAAGGAGAAAAATCTTGATATCTTCCATTATTCGGAATCTTTCTTTTCAAAAAGCCAGGTCAGATTCGAGCAGTATCGTGCTGTAACTCTTAGCAGTGTACTATTACGTGGACCCGACCTTAACAACAACCGTCTGGAAGTTTACTACTCTTCAGGAAGGAATCCGTAGCAGCAATAAGTGATATTGAACAAATGTTTCACAGTTTCTTAGTCAAGGAAGAGTTCAGGAACTTTATACGATTTTTCTGGTTCAAGACAACCGCCCAAAGAAACCACTCATTGAACACAGAATAACTGTTCATCTTTTCAGAAACTCACCATCACCTGCAGTTGCGTGTTATGGTAAACGAAAAACTGCTGACATCTGTGAAACCATTTATGGAGCAGATGTTAAGTCATTTATCTATGAGAACTGTTATATAGACGATGCCCTTATTTCACTTAAAACAACAACATAATTACTAGACATCCTCAAGAGAACCAAAACCGCACTCAAAGAAGAAAGAAATTTACGACTACACAAATATGCATCTAACTGTCTGGAAGTCATGCAAGCTTTGCAATCTGCCAAAGATTAAAGTATCTAGACTTAAACAGTGACACTTTGTCTTCTCAGCGCAGTCTAGGCCTTATCTTGAACCTAGATTCAGACAACTTTGATTTTTGCATGTTTAACACTAACAAGCCATACACAAGACGAGGGATTCTTGCCATTGTGAACAGTATCTATGATCCTTTAGGCTTTGCAGCACCTGTCGTAATTGAAGGATGCTCAGGCGTATGTCTGATAACTCGAACAATTGGGATGACCCTATCGATCCAGAATTCGAACCTCACTGGGAACAATGGAAAACATCATTTCAACATCTTGAAGGAGTACACATCCCACGTTGCTACACAAATCTGAAGAAATGCTCATCTACTCGGATGCGTCTGAAGATGCCATCGCTGCAGTGGCATATGTTAGGATGTACTCACATGGTCATTCTCCAACTACTTCATTTGTTTTGGGCAAATCTAAAGTTGCTCCTTCTCATTCCATGCCTCGCTTTGAACTTTGCGCAGCTGTTCTTGCAGTCGAGATTCATGATACCATTGCCAATGCTCTACAAGTCAAATTCAGTAAAGTCATCTTTCATACGGACAATAGGATTATATTAATAACCGTACTAGGAGATTTTTTATTTACGTGTCCAATCGCGTGAAACGGATACCCCAGAGCTCTAAACCCGATCAATGGCTTTATATACCAGCTCAGCTCAATCCTGCAGACAGCGCAACAGAGTTACAGACCTTTTTCTGGCTGTGTGGAGAGATATCACGCGATGTATGTGTCACTTACAACTTTTCACTTGTGGAACCAGACAATGACTGTGAAATAAAACCACAAGTTTCCTCACTCAAAAACTGATATTTCAAAGCAATTTACAGCAATGACAGACCGTTTTTCTAAATTTTCAACTTGGAAGTCTCTACTAAGAGCCATTTCTCTACTAAGACACGTAGCACATTCATTTTCGGACAGAAAAGGACAGTGCAATGGCTGGCATATATGTCCTACTAACAAGCGCCCAGACAATATTTAAGATGCTAAGTTGTACATATTGCGTATCGTGCAAAGGGATACCTTTCAAGATGAAATTGATTCTTTACAGTGTAGAAATTCAGTTTCTTGTAAAAGTCCTCTACGTGACCTTGATCCTTATTTTGACAAATACAATCTCCTGCGCGTTGGTGGACGACTCACCAGTGCTATTATAACCAACGGTAAAAATTTCGTGTCATTTTAGCGAAAAATCATCATGTTTCAGTATTAATCTTAAGTCATTATCATGAACAAGTCTTTCATCAGTGACGCCAAATTACAAATGGAGTCTTGCGGTATGCTGGATTTTGGATCATTGAAGAAAAGAAACATATCGCTTCTATCATTCACCACTTCATCACTTGTAGAAAATCTCGTGGTAAAATTGCTTCACAAAAATGTCTAACCTACCAAATGACCACTTGATACTAGCACCACCATTCTCCTATGTAGGAGATTATGATTTTTGCCCATGGAACATTGTGTACAGACGCACTAAAAGCATAAGTCAATTCAAAACGTTGGGCAGTATTTCTATTTACTTGCCTAAACATTCGTGCAATTCACATTGATGTGATAGAGGAAATGGCGTCTTTTTGTTTTATCAACGCTTTGAGACGATTCATCAGCATCCGTGGACCTGTAAAAGATCAGGTCAGACCGTGGTTCAAATTTTATTGGATCAGTCGATGTTTTGAATGTCATTAGCGTCGGGAATAACATCACGTCAAATTTCGTAAACAACAAAACGAATAATAAAAATTTAATCCTCCTCACTCTTCTCACATGGGAGGAATGTGGTAAAGGATGATTGGTGTATCTAGAAGGATACTCGATTCGCTTCTTGCTAGTGTCAGTGGAAAACATTTGATTCACGAAATGCTAGTTACATTCATGTGTGAAGTTATGGCTATAGTCAACGCTAGACCATTGGTACCGGTTACAAGTGATCCAAGCATTCCGCATGTACTCAGTCTATTTCTCATTCTCACTCAGAAATCATCATCTGATATTCGTACGTTCGAACACATTGACCAACGTGATATGCATATGGAATATCAATGGAAGAGTCCAGTGTTTAGGAGAAAGCTTCTGGAAACGAGGGTCAACTGAATTCTTACAGTCACTTCAGAAACGAGTAAAATGGCAATACACCAAACCAAATATTAAGGATGAGACATAGTGCTCATGAAGCAAACCGAACCCCACTGCAATGACTGGCAATTAGCCATAATAATTAAGGTTCTACCGACCTCGGATGGCCTCATTCGTAAAGCAGAGATTCGAACTTACTCAAGACCTATTTCAGAACTTGTTCTTTTGCTCTCCGAGTAAGCTGTTTAAGTGAACGGTACTTTGTTTATAGTGACTCACAACTTAGTTTGTATACACTTTAAAAAAACATATCTCTTATGACAGTTACTTTTATATAACTTTTCATCGTATCAATAAATGTATTGATGTTTTTGAATTTGGTAATTATTATTTTTAATAATGTTTTTGTTAGTAGTGATATCAGGTAGGTATCAGACGGGAAGTGTAATGACTGCGCTATCCGGAACTTATTATTTGGTCAAAAAGTACGTTCTTGGTTCTGGCTTTTACTTAGGACTGTCGCTTCTGCAGCCGAGTCATTCAAAACCAGACAAACAGGAGCGTCGAACATGTCATCGGATGTGTCAAATCTCTTTCGCTTAAAACGTCTGGAACGGGATGCCTTGCCAAATTGCAGAGGCTGAGTCTGCGCTTTGGACTTCATTCTCTGATTCATAGGGACATCATCTCTAGAGAACGTTACTCTCACGTCATCCATGAATATCCCCGCAAGGGTGAAACCGGTAGGAACTTTAGAGATGTATTTTATTGTATTTTCTTTCCTTTGCATTGTGGAATACCTTCCATAAAGAATAAAGTGCATTTTCTGCTTCTTCCCTTTAAATATATATATTTTGTATGTATGTACGTATGTGTGTGTGTGTGTGTGTGTGTGTGTGTGTGTGTGTGTGTGTGTGTGTGTGAACAATATTGTCACGTCTATTTTAAACATACCAATTATTTTGAATTTATTTCCCTGATATATAAAAAGACGGAATACAAATACTGTTAAAATCGGCTTATCAGTTCCTGTGCGGTTTACTATTTCTCGGGATACATTTACTTTATGCTAGTCCCTAGATTCTTATTTCTGAAACTTATTTGATTTGATCCACGATATATTCTGTCTCAACTTAAACTAGTTATATATGTTTATTGGTACAGTGGGCATATGTTTCCTGAAACAGTCATAATTGATTTGATTGCTTCCGTGTGGCTTGTATAGAACCACTAGATGTTGATAATGTGAAATGGAAATCTTTAATACACCAAGATGTAACTGTACTTGCTTTTGACAATATTCTAGTTATATGGCCATTTGATACTCATGATATTACTTCATTTTTTATTAAGGGGCATCTATAAAGTCTTTCTTTTATTCAGCACAAAAGATGATGTTTTGTAATATTTCGAACATCTAACGTTGGTGTTATACAACTAATAAGTATCCCAAATATGACAGCATTTGAAATGCGATATATATTTAACGATGAAATATGACAACATCTATACATATTATAGTACGTCATCTCATCCTACAGTCTTAGTGTTGTTATGACCGTGATGGACTATGCTAATAGAGCCATTTTCTGTCTGTAAAATGAAATTACATAAAGATAATATATGATTATCGGCTGCAAAGTAATATGGTTCTGGTTTGAATGTAAAGCATATTTTGAATTCATATAATATAATGAAGACAGGAAAATAAAAAACTTTTGTCGCCAGAAGACTAATAGCAATGTCTGGTTATTTAGAGACGAAAACAATTTAAACATAACTCTGCTGATTATGAAGTTTAGCCTATATATGTATGAATTAAAGTTTTTCGTAATACTGACAAATATTCACTTAAGCCTATACCGTTTACATCATTTCATCGGTCTTTCAGAAGACGGAATAACCTGTGACGTATTGTAAATAATCATGCTCATCATTACTCGATACAACTTTTGAAAAATATTACCACTTGAATATACATTTAACGAGTAAAGTTCTAATTTATGAAACAAATTTAATTTTCACGAGTCAACAGGAAAAGTACGAAAGGCTAAATTTTTGTACAGACGTACAGACAAGTACAGACATGCCCAATGGTTTTATTTGTTTCAACATTTGAAAAAATACTCACTTGACATTCAGGCGAACTAAGATTATATTAATTTGCGGAGCAGTATGCGATTCGACGAGAATAACGAAATTCCCCTTTGATATAGACATCTATTACAAAATCTTAATGTTAAGTTAAAAAGAATATGTTATCAAAATGAAAAAATATTTTAAAGGTAAGCATAATACGTCATTTGAAATACATAAAAAGTGAATACATGATATGTCGTTTAGGTAAGTTAAGTTAATCAAAGCACTGAAAACGCGAAGCATGTAATCTAGAAATTAAATTGAGTTTAAAGCAATAAACAGTTATTCAGCTTTCCGGTTTACTGACTCCTTTGGACAGCATTCCCCTTTTTTCTGTTTGTGGTGTATATATTCTACAGAAAATTGACCAGATCACCAAGTAAAATTGAAGAAATACCAATCAATAATCAAAACTCAAGTCCATTATAACATGACGAATTAGATGTGCAAATGGTCTCAACATGAAGAACAATTACGAATTCCAAACGGGATAAGACCAGGTGTCCGGAAGGAATCAGCGTCTTCTGTTGGCATGCCACACCCGTCGCAAATGTTCCATGGAAACCTTTCTAGTTCGATGAACGGATAAAAAGGTCAAGTTTGGTGATGAGGTCAAGTTCAGTGAAAAGCATGATTGATGAAACGGAGTCACTCTCCGTGATCCAGAATACTATCTAATATTATATTTCTGAGAGGGGGACTTCATAATGTTTATAAAGATCCCCGTATCGACCATAAAACTTCTTAAACGACGACTCCAAGCGTTCAACAACGTAACCTTGTGTAAGTACTTTATTGGCTAGTCGTTTAGCTCTTGGAATAAAACATTCATAAGTTGTGAAATGAAAACGCCATAGGCAGGAGAAGATGGAATACTACTATTTAGAAACGGGAAATTTGTAATATGGAAATTGAAATCGTCTCGTTTGTCATTTAATGATTTTTTTTCCATGAGCAATTGATTTTATACCCCGATGATGTTCAAAAAATGAAAAACAATCCACATATATATATATATACATTACTATTTTTCAGTGTAGTCCACTGGATACTAAATTCATTCCAGAATACTGACTTTGCGTGGGGGTGTGTGTTTTCATATGACGTTATGGTTTTGACATGAGAAGTAGTTCTCTTTTCTGATCGCAAATAATAAATGAAATTAAGGTTTAATTTCTTTTTTATATCATTTTGAAAGAAACTAGTGATATGGACAATTTTTAATACTCATTCTCATATTTAGTTCGCGATTTTTAATATTCGACCATTTGGTAGTGGCGGGTTAAATGTGACAGAATAGAATTGCCCGAATGGACCGTGTGCAAATGGCTGATAGGCCTACCATATGCGATTTGGATAGCACGGATGATCGTTGTTTACAACAAATTTTCGTTTGGATTCTGATATTTTATCAGTAGAATATACCACAGAAAATTTTAGTGAATCAGCTGGGAAATGCTGTGAACTGTGAAAGGGTGACAATTTCGTAAGTAGACCTATTTTAGTATATAGGCTAGCCCACCAGCAAATCCTTCAAATCATTGAAACAAGACAAATGCAGATTATGTTGTGAAATAACAAACTTTTATTGTTCTGTTTAAAAGACAATTATCGACACGTTCGTTATAGAAAATCCGTGTAGGCCTATAAATTATAATAGATCCATATGTCTATTCAGACTTCAGTTTTTAATAGCTGATCATTTAGAGTATCACGTCAATTTACTGAGAAACCTATGAACGCTACTTATGCTCGGCATTAACATTACAGGTTGTGAAAAATGATGGGCCTGATAATTAGCCTACAAAATAATAGGATTTGAGGTGAACTGAGAGTCGATTTCACGCGTGACGGAAAAGAAAGCTGTATATCAGAGATGCAGCACAAAATTGCAATAAACCTGACCCCTTTTTTCAACTTATTTACAAGCAACGTAACTACGAAGGAAAATTTCATTTCTGTGGCCTGTGTCTCTTTTCATAACATGACCCAAATCTATCGCAATATGGGCATGTACAGTGTGCTACAGACGCAGGCCTAGTCTTATGTTTTCGATTTTTTGTGGTAAGTAATGGCTTTAAATAAAGATATGCAATCAATGTGTGTTATTTTATTCTTTATTGATTCATTCATATGTTCAGAGAATACTTGTCCGACAAAGCGATGCCTTATCATCGTCATGGAAAGGGTTTCTTAGATATTCAGTATTCCTACGCCAGCTAGCGGTTAACACTTAAAAACGTGATAACCCACTTACTTTATTGATACAACAATACGGTCGTTCTGTATAAGCATTTAACGGTTGCACGTTGGTGCAGCATCTACTGTAATCGTGGACGCTTAACAAAACTCTATACATTACATGTGTGTATAATTGCAGCCTCGGTATAGCTTTCTACCGCTAGATGTCATCGTAGTGAAAATGACATTTGAATCACTCACACGATCACAATAACGCAAAAGTTTTATAAAGGTTTGCATTAAAAATGTGTCAACAAGATCGACAGAGTGATAGAAACTGAAGGCGAGCATACTGATGGTTAAAGTGTAGAAAAGATTACATTTTGTATAACGTCACAAATGAATTATTTCACGATAAATCGTTATAAATATAAATAATCTATCAATGATCTCGCGAATTTTCATGGTGCAACTTTCCCTCTCTTCATGCCAATGTTTGTTTAAACATGTTTAACATATTTAAACAAACATTGGCCCGAAGAAATGAAAAGTTGCACCCGAAACGTCGCCAGAAGTTTGATAGATTATTTATACTATTTAACGATTTGAACAAATTAAGATTTGAGATGATTCTGCCATAGATGAAGCAGGAATGATTTCAAGACAGATAAAATGAAAACTCGCATCGGAATATAAGTCATCATGTAACATGAATCTTTATTTTGTGTTTGTAAGCAGAGTACTACGCATGACAATAATCTTTTTTTTGTGAACCGCATGACAGCGATCTCGTCCTTGAGTTATACGCATCCTACCAATATCTTCCTTTATTGATACATATGACATCAATCTCTTCCTTTTTAATACAATATTTTTGTAATCTCTCTCTCTCTCTCTCTCTCTCTCTCTCTCTCTCTCTCTCTCTCTCTCTCTCTCTCTCTCTCTCTCTCTCTCTCTCTCTCTCTCTCTCTCCAGTCTACTGATTGGTTTCACTAAAAATGTATCAAATAAAAAGAAATTCAGATACCAAATTATTTGGATGTGCATGATACAGGCACAAATCTGGCAAAGCAATGGACAAATACGGACCTTTTGAAATCAAGAGGCGTGCGATAAAGTGCCATGGAGGAGTAAGCATTCTGTGTCGACCGGTCACACCAGCCACGAGTCCACAGTCAAATTAAAATGAAATACGTGAGGAACGAATCCTCGTCCTAAATGGTACAGACGTCTCAACAACCGACATCGAACAGGTAACGCATCATTTCACTTAGTGAAACAGAGTAATCTCAAAGAAGACTATTATACCGACCGTACAATTTGCGGAACGTTAACATCAAACTCTGTTTTCGATATCCCTGTGTCAATTATTTGTCAGTGAGTAGATTAACTCTGTATTTGAAATGTTCCTGTGTTGAACACGCCCCGGCATATTTAATCATTTGTGAAATATAAACTCCATATGTGGGTGATTATGAGATATTACTACTTACATGTGGAGCATTTATGACGGGGAAACCGATATCGTCGCTTAAATACTCCAAATCACTAATTTTATATACACATAATACCAAAGTAAAGTTTTGTATATGAAAAACAAAATCCGTCAATTAGACTTCATCAGCTGAGCTAAAGATAGCTGAAGAGTTCCTAAACGAAAAGTGACATCATACAAGAATAAAAAATAACCTTAATCGATCCCTAAATCAATTATAGAAACATGGCAAACTTAGTTTGGGGGAGAGTTCAGTTTAAATACATACAGTGCTATCCATTCGAAAAATTATTTTAGAATAAGATTATCAGCTGATGCCAAAATACCAGTCACTGGGTTTATGTAATCCCTTGGGGACTCAAACGCTCTGCCATCAGCAGTAACAATCCAGTAGTTTTAAAGATTATACCGGAGTTATAACTAAGCGACTAACTGAACGCTCCCTTTGAATGCAATATTTTCAACGTTTTATTACAAACGGCAACATGGTAAACTGAAGTTTCAAGATATTGCTGAGCATTTCACTTTATGCAAATAACATCGATTAAAGCCATTAGATACGACTTAAATAGTAGAAACATTGATGTCTACGGATTAGATTTGTCTATGATAAGAATCCATTTTGGAAACAGAAACGGAGAGGAGACTACATTTAATTAAATGAAAATTACATTTAAGGCATTTAATTAAGTTTGTGAATGAGTGGATTTCCGAGGAGTCATATAGACGAAAACTAGAAATAAAGTCTCTCAAAATATTTGGTTATATTTTTAGACAAATTTCTTTCTCAAGTGATAAAAAACTTAGTACAGTCTGTAGCTGACTTAAGTAATTCTTAACAGCGAAAATGCCACCCCCTATGTTCGCTGCGGGATAAATAAACGCAAATGTCATTGTAAGTGTCGCCCTATAATATTTCGGGACATGTTTAAACCTTTGGCTTTAAAAACAATTTGAGATAAATAAGTTTAGGAGACCAACACTTCTTTCTCTATTTGCTTGTTTTGGCCACATTACGTTTGTTTACATTAACAATAGAAACGGTGTAAATTTAGTCCGAAATATGTCCCGAGTAATTTATCTTATCTAATGTACTTATACTAATTAACTTGTATCTTGTATATCGTTTAATATATACATTATACATATTATATGTCTAAATTACTGACATCAGTCATGTATTGACATTTTACAAGATTTTAATATTTTTTTAAAAAAAGGTTTATATCTATTCGCCTTTTTATGCCACAAAACGTGCTGCCAATTTGCTTTTTAACACGTTTTATACTTCTTGGTTGCTTATTATAATTAATCCTGGATTAACGTGAGAATTATGTTCAACATCGAAGGTAAGTGAATCGGGACATAAATTGGGTCATATGTGCTGGAAGAGATTTACAACGCCCCCTGACAATCTTACCTCAGTTGAGAAGATTCTAAAGTTGTTTTATGGTCCCTGAGTTTTCACTTTTACTTATCTGAGAAAATTCTTAACTTTTGATAATAAAATTTGTTTCAGAATTTCCCCCTTTTATGGTCTCGGGCCATGATCTCACTTCTTGTAAAGTATTATGTTCACCGTCATATTTTCTTCACTGCATGTAGGTCTGATTTTGCTTTTTTCATATGTCACATAAAATTTGTTCTGACGGCAAAAGATAGGTTAAGTAGTTTTATTTAGGGAATTGTTCTACATTGTTAGCAAATACAACATCTCCCACAAAAGGACAGAATCGATGCTAGTTCACGTTAATTATTTTTCTATGTGACGTTAACACTGAAGATGGTAAAATCAATGAGGACTTTCCTACTTTAATATAAAAAGCAATGTTACTTAACGGGTCTTTCGATATGCTTTGTGTCTTACCAGATTCAAATTCTTGATAATGTGAGTGTTTTATCAAAACATCATCTATTTATTAATTCATCAAAATCCTTTAATTCCTTCATTCATCATTCACAATCGACTAAGTTCATCATATTACGTTATAGGTACTCGTATTTCTTTTATGTCTACAGAACTAATCTATCCTGTTAGGTTAAATTCCCATTATCTGGCGTTGATTAATTGCATTTTGTTTCCTCGTTAAATAAAACTATCGAACCTAAAATATAATTAAGAGGAATACAATCGGAAATAACAGTTAATCAGCTGGACAGTTGCTGTGATTGTCGAGGATGATTCAAGAGAATTACCTTTAAATCATTATCAGGTTACAAAACTGTAATAAGATTCATACGCATTTCATGAATATCGAGTCGAGTAAAAAACCAATTTGAGATAAAGATTAAAATCACCTGCCCTACTAAACATATTTGCAGTTAAATCTTTAAGCCAGCCAATTTAACAATTGAGTATTCTTTTCTACTTAATTCCTGATCTCATTTATTTCTGAATCCCGATAATGAATTCGCTTGTTGATTACCCTGCCCCTTACTATCACCAGGCACTCTTCAGAGCGATTTTATCGACAAATGCAAAGTAGCAGGTGATTTATCCAAGACAGATATTTTTCTAACTCATAACTTTATCAAACAGCCGTTTCACACAAAATGTTTTTGATGTGAGTATGTAATAAAATATAAAGTAATCACAAATTAACGAGGAAATGAAAGAAGATTATGAACATATATTCTGAGTGTCAGTGCACAGATGTTACTTATCCCTCCGTTATATTCTGTCTGTCTGTCTGTCCCTCATAGCATACATATTTTTTTCTAATCAAACGACATAATTTGGTTTCATTAAAGCTATAGAATTAAATATCTAAATTCTGACGACAGTTATAAGATAAAATACTAATTTGATTAAAAGTGAATAATCTGTTCGAGTTAAATCAGAAAGCGCTGTCGTCCAATACATGTAATTTCCGACAAATGCTGACAGATGTTACAAATGGCGCCCAACGTGGGGCCCTAGGTTCTTCCTGGTAATGTGAAAGTGATTATCCTTAAATTGCCCCACAGGTGATAGCTACCTCTAAAGAGAGTCGGGACGACTCTTTCAATGGAGGGGGATAATGTGGCAGGGTTAGTTATATGGTGTTCCTATTAGCTTGAGCTAGTGGGGTTTCCCCTTTAGCTCGATCGGTAGAGCACCAGACTTGTAAACCAGGGGTCCTAGGTTCGAATCCAAGCAGAGGCAGTATTTGTCTCTGTTACTCCTGTATGTAAATACTACATAGCATAATTGACTGACAACTGTTTGAGGACGGTATGGGAGCAATACACTAAAACAATACTTTCTGTAGACTTTGAAAAAATAACAACTATTAATTAATATTCTATAAGAAAACGAAAATGTCAAAAGGTTAATGAAAACTTATATATTTAGTTTAATTAATTGCCTGTGACTTTGATTTTTAACCCTATGACCTTTTCATTTTCGTAAATAGTGCCTAGCAACTTTTACATATATCTTTGCAAACTAAAAGTAAATCATTCTGTTCATAATACATTAGTTTAAAACAGATACGGTGCCGATTACCTTTTAAATCGTTCCTTTCGACCATTGTTGAGGCCCTATGGTTTCTAGACACTTTTCATTCGCAAACCGTGAACGGCTTTCAATTGGGATACCTCCTGTAAATCTAGTTAAAATTGGGAAAATAATGCTTGCAAAGACGTCTAGAATGTGTAAGCGGTACACAATTGACTAGGAACGAAAACAATAGGCTACCATGCACCTTTGGCAACCTGGTACCGCTGATTCTATCTTGGAATTTGGCTCGGGTCATCAATACATTTTTTGTATTGTCCCTATACCAAGCGGTTTGAATAAAAAGGTTTCCTAACGTTTGCCATGATAATCGCATCCAAGAACATTACTGTAAGGAATGTCCATAATTGTACCATTATAACATTGAAAAAAGACTTACACTAGTATGTAAAGCTCGTAAAGTCATAGAACACAATTAATACGGAACGTCATCTATGAACATTTTGTCACAGAAAATCAAATACATGAAAGTGTCATTAAATTTATTTTCGATTCAAGCAGATTTTAGACAACTATACAAGGTTCCAAACCATTTTCTACAACGTTGGTATTACGTTTCCTTAAAGATAACACAAAGCAGATTTAATCAATGATATATGACAGAAACGTATTGTCTCTTAAATACAATTTAGGTTTTTACTGTTCTACTACTGCAATGTAATAATACATCATGGTATGATTGTTTACAAAATTAGATTATTTCAATTCATATCAGATTCTATACAAATCTTAATGAAATAAGTGGAGACAATACCGAATTTGTCGAATTAAAAGAAACCTGGTATTAAAACTAAAAGATTATGTATGTTTTTATATTTTTCCATAGCTATATCATCTTAAAGTAGTATTGCTTTTCTCAAGAAATAAATGTTAAATTCATCAATTAATCTCCATAGTTCATATTGTAAATTTATAAAATCCATTATAATCAGCAAGTTTTGTTTTTAAAATAAAAACTAGACATTAAAAAAACCTTCAATGCAAATCGTAACGACCATAAAGATCAAGCCTGCTGTTATGTCACTGATAAAACAAAGCCCGGGGATGTGAATGAAATACGATCTCAATAATATTCTTGATTTATTCACCGGCAATTCTGATAGATCGTCTGATTGTTGTTTATTTGTGTTTTATTGAAAAGTACATTTTTTTTGGATAATTTCAGATAAGATGGTGCCTTGAAATGTCATTAGCTACTTAAAAGTACATTTTGTAGAATGGCTCGTGTATGACGGAAAAGTACATATATTTATTCGTCAAATCATTCTGACATCTAGATAGAGGAGCTATTGATGCTTGCTTGACAGAAATTTGCCATTAAAGTAAGGCCAGCAATGCTTTTTTTGAAATCTCCATACTTATTAGATAGTAATGATTACAAGGAGACGTACGATTTTCTTGATGGACGTAAAATATACATACATACATAAATACATACATACATACATACATACATACATACATACATGCATACATATACATACATACATACATACATACATACATGCATACATGCATACATACATACATGCATGCAAACATACATACATACATACATACATACATACATACATACATACATACATACAAACATACATACATGCATACGTAAATACATACATACATACATACATACATACAAACATACAAACATACATACATACATATATATACATACATACACATACATGCATATGCATGCATACATACATACATACATACATACATACATACATACATACATACACATACATACATACATACATACATACATACATATATACATACATACATTACACCTATGAAGAAAAAACCAGCATTACATGAATCTGAATTGTAAATAACTGATAAAAGTATAACATACTGGCTTTGTATTTGACAGTACTTCTATCTATTCTACCAAAAGTGTTTGCGGTTACAAGGATAAGGGTTTATATGTTAAACGAAAAACAATTCATGGATTGTGCAATGGAACTATTCTATCAACGCCAGTCGTATTAATAGTGTTGCGATAGTAATGTCTAAATAAAAATCATTCAAATGCGATGTTATTCACTAGGGACTAAGATGATATTTGCTGTTGCTTTATCTCCAGTAACTACAAGATGGATAAGCTTGTATGGGTTAGGTATAGATTTGTTTCGAGTAACTAAGGTACATTTGCAATACGTGTTAGCATTTTGATCATGCCTTTAAATATAAATATCCATATTTTGTTTAGTTTTATTTCGGTAAAATAGTTAACATTTTAATACCTTTGGTATATGCACATCTTTATCATTTCCACCTAGAATCTCATCAGTAATAAGCTGTCACTTATCATCTCTATCAGAAATTAAAGTCATCTCTGTATATATGTGTAAAATCATCCTCAAATCTCATGGCTTTATGCATAATCTGATAGTCCATTAAATGTGGAGTTTTACTTAATTTCGCCCCACTGAGGCTACTGAACGGAGGGAATATATAAACTTGGATTATACCATTTGTCAAAAAGATCTCTGTCAATAAAATCAAAACGGACATTTAAAGACAGAAACTAGTGTGGAGTTTTTATAAAGACAAATAATGCTTGACAAAAGTTTAGTCAAGCTTGTGTGTAGTAATGCTGGCGATAAATTTGGCAACATATTCCACCATTCAAAGCAATGGACGTTCTTCTGAGACAGTTACCTATTGATTTATTTGAGATAAATGGCACCTTTTGTGTTAAATGTGTCATACATATTGAGTAAAAATCGTTGAGGTAACAGTGGTGAAATAATGTGTTACTAATCAAATTGCCCTGACCCCGTTATCACTTTTTATCATATGTATGCACTCAAAATTAACAGTGAATTGAAATATACAAGTGAACCGTTTTTATTTGGTACATTATGCTAACACAGTACATGTATATTTTTTCAACAAAAATCACCAATTTTATGAAAACTTGGTATTTGTGGTAAAATTACAAATATTAACCGTTTTATCGTTGTGAATCGAGGATACCCATAATTTTCTTTAACTCTTCTAATCTTAATTTGTACCATGATCTTGATGTCACGTAATTCTCAGTTACAATAAAAATTCCATAGACTTGCTTTGCAAGCCTAGCTTTTAAGTGAATGGTCTATTTATATTTTGTAAACAGAGTCAGAGAGAACGTAATAATTTAAAAAAAATTCCAATTCACTAAATACGTTCTATCGTGTTGAACGTCATATACAAAAAAATACAGATACTAAGAAGATAACCGAGGAAAATTCAGATGTAATGAAGAAGTGAGCATCCCTTGTCCACTGATCACTACCGCTGTTCAGTCCGCACATATCGTTCAAAACGTAAGCTTGTAAGCTCAGCTCACTGCAGAGCGTCAGGGACTTTGATCTGATCTACACTCAGATACGTGTTATACTACGGAGGAGATGCTCTACTGTCCAGATCGATGAGCATTACGACCTGTACGAAAATTGGACATATTAAAATACCGTGCAAAGTAAAACAATAAGAGTATTACAATTACTACGGTTTAAAGTGCTATTAGAACAAAGTTGTAAGTAATTGGATAATGTAGTATCGACCGATGGTAGAAGAAAAAACCCGATAGTTTTAGTTGTTAGATTAAGCCATCATGTATGTAAGAAAAATAAATTTAATCGTTATGTTTGATCATGCTATTGTTATTATTATCGCTCAGTTCTGCCCTGTACGCTTTTCACTGATGTCTTTAATTATCAGTTTTCCTGTGGAAAACTAATAAATGTAACTAAAATATCGCATGTTGTCGATCGTCTATACAAGTAAAGGGATATAGCTAAGGGACCTTAAAGTTTACGTGACGAAAATGTTTACAAATTTAATGAATATGTTTCACTAATTATATAGGGAATTTGAAATTAATCGTTTAAATGCCCCAAACAATACTGATGCTTATCATACACGGCAGTGGGATATTTTAGAGTATCAATGATATAGATAATATTTACTTTCTGGTTAAGAGAAATTGACATCATATGTTCTGATATTAAATTGCGTACACAGTTATGAGTATTGGGACATCAACTGTATAACACTCTTTGAGGGAAGGTGGGGTACTATTCTCTATCCTCATAGATTCTTTGTTTTGGTAGTAGAATGTTTTTGTGTTACATATTTTTGTTTCACGCTTTGATGTACTCGATAAACCAAATGGTTATTTATGAACAAAAGACACACAATATCAGTCATATATTTGGATCCAAAGATGGTTTTTATTTGCTACGTTCTGTTAAATGCATTGGTGTTTACGTCAATTATAAACATTATTTACCAATGTTAGAAATGCGGGAAAACTACATAACAGCAATTAATTTAAAAGTGAATATTGATATCTGGAACAACAGCTTCCAGAATAAATAAATTAATAAAATACGGACTGTTGTCGTGACGACAACACGGCAATGTACTTAAACAACTTCCAAATACTGACTCTACATGCTTACGACTACAGCTAATACTATCTTTTAATCAATTTGACATTTATACATTTTAAACCAGTAGTGAGTATCAGAACACAAATTAATGACGATGTTTGAATCGGAAAGAAATATTACCGAAAACAAAAATTAAATACAAAGAAGTAATCAAACAAATGTAATCCGGATCCGTGTTTGCTGTTGTAAGTATAATGTTGAATACAAAGAAGTAATCAAACAAATGTAATCCGGATCCGTGTTGTAAGTATAATGTTATTTACGTACGGTCATCTTCCAAGATCAGAACCCTCCATACTCCCATTAAAAATACTGGTTTAAGTCAGTCTGTATTTATGACTTCCACTGTAGATTAATAGATTAGAATTAATAAATAATTAAACTGATCAATAACTAAAAAGCTAAGTACAGAACTGACCGTCTTATATGTCGTTTTAAGGTTTTATCACAATCAGTAGGTTGAGCAAATATCAAGAGGTTGTCCTCTGTTGATTAATGCCAGTTTGTCATAAAGTAGAAAAATAATATTTATCCAAATGAAAGATTACAAATCATTTATATCTTCGTGGAAAATATCTATTTAATCAGAGTTTTTACTGCTGATTACTGTCGTTGTATTTTATGTTTGTAATTTGTCGTGGATTGTTTACTTAGCAAACCCAAGTCATGTTATGATAGAAATGTATTGATAACGCTCAATTTTGTTATGTGTCCTGATGATCTTTCCATTCGATTTTCTCTAAAACGTTTGCCTTATATGTCTTGTAAATAATACTAAAGTAGTGTATATCTGAAGTAGTTACCTATGAGCATTATCAGTCTCACATGATAATTCTATTTTACAAATCACCATGTGCCAATTTGATATACATTCATAGAATGATTGCTTTCGCTCTGAGATTTGATTCCACCATCAATCAAACGCAAAAGTCAAGTAAGTTGTCAGCTGTTTTATAAACCGTATCATCATCTGTACTGTCTATTTTGTGTTATTAAATTTTGGTTGAACGATCAATCTCTATGTGTAATCTGTAAGAGGAACTGCCTTTGATCGAAATAACAATGAAACATATTCTCCTTACATTTGTTTCTGTTTAATCCATCACGGATCAGCTTGAAGGATTTCAACGATATACAAGAGTAAATAATATGTTTTGTTATTTTCAAATCGAACCGTTACACAAAATATCTAAAGATAGAGTTTTGACGTGTGCAACATTACGATATTCCTGTTCATTTCTTTGAAATCCACACAGCAGCGAAGAAGCTATTAATTTATACTGGATAAATCTATTCTTTGACAGTCCTTTTTTATGAAATAATATTCTGTCAAGATATCTATGGAACGGAACTACAACTCTTAGAATAACGTAGAAAATATTTGGTATGATTTTGTTTATGTCGTGTTGTTTTGCACTAACATGCATTAATTTTAAGAATTTTAGAAGTAAAATACAATTTGAAAATAAACTTTGATTTAAGCACGAGGCTTATAAGAAGGTGATGGCTGTTTATTTGCAATGCTCGATTTTAGACGTTGACGTCATAGATCTTTCGGATCAACCTTTATCCGACGTTCAATGTCGCGGTATACATGACACTGGCAAAATCATTGACAAAAGGTCAGACTATTACACACTTCGAAATTGATGGAAATCGGCTGGCGATGACGTATCGATGGTAAATGTCTTGATAGAAAAAAACAACCGTAAGTGTGCATTGCTGTGGTTACAGATTGCTATTGTAAAGACTATGTCTGTTTTACCATCAACATATTTACTTAAAAAGACATTTGTTATATTTTTGTCATTGATATGCTATATCATTTAATTCAATTCACAACAAAAACCATGGAAGTGATTCGACGTTTTGTAGGGAAAATACATTGACAGTGCATCTTTGATATTTTAATATTTATTAGATTTGTATTTAATGAAAGGCAGTGCTTTGAACTGTAATTAAATATAGCTCAGATGTTCCCAAGTCTAGACGGTGTTTCAATATTTCTTTATTGTGTCATTGTATCTGTGGAATCAAGTGTTTTGGAACAGACATTTTACATATAAAATAGTGCTTAAGAATCTTTGATATCGAAGCCATATTCATTTTGAGTTGGCCGTCATGTATTTATCATACTAGCATATTTGCCATGTAATTCTGTGCACAAGACAATACTTCTTTTTTACACGTAAAAATGACACTAAGCATAAATATATTAATGAGTATATGGCTATATGGAATAATACTTGTTTTACACAAAAATGAGAAAACCGTGGAAGCAATATTTTGTTATTAGTTTTGTTATTTACATCAATATAAAACAAACTACATACTTCAGTGGCTATTTAATGTAAGTTGCAAACATTAGGAAAGATTTATGGACCGATATTCCGGTCTATAGCAACTCACGTCATATATTTTCACCACAATTTAATGGTAAAACTGATTCCTTACTTTTATTTTGACGGTCATGAAATATATCAATACTTTGTAAGTTTTATATATTACTGTTATCAAGGCAGATATCTTAAAAACAAACATCTGAACATATATAGTCCAACTATACATGTGCTATGATTAGTCAGTTTAAACCTAAGACACGACACTTATACAAAACATCGAACTTAATTATACTTCACTAATTCACAATTTTTTATATCATTTAGGAATAATACATAAATTACAATCATAAAATATATACATAACACAATGATAGGCATGTCACGATGGTATTTTATTTATCTTAATCTGACCAAGGAAGTAGATGTCAGTAGAATGTTGACACACGTTTCATTGTAGATCACTTATTGTCACACACACACACACACACACACACACACACACACACACACACACACACACACACACACACACACACACACACACACACACACACACACACACACACACGTTTTATATAAATAACGAATAAAATATCCAAACCGAACTATTAGTATTACAACTGATAATTTACGAAGATAATATTAAAACAATTAAACTGAACTGTTAGTATTACAATCACTCAGTTGCAAAAACAAGGTTAAGATATAACTACAAGTATTCGAATTATTCAGATTCGTTGGGTAAATCTTTTTATTCCAGTAATATCACTATGGAGACATTTATCAATTTATTTTCTGTCAAATGCACATATCGAACCAAACGGTTTTTCCTGTAGGATGATAACACAGTACAAAATTTAAAATGATAGACAGATTGCCTCTTTAAGTATTTCTCATCTTCTCTGGGCTTAATTCAGAAAGTGACTTATAATGTCCAGTCTATGTAATATTGATTAGGGATAATTCAAACTAAGCTATATCGACGAACATCTAGACCAAAGAATTTGATAGATATTTCTACATAAATTTGCCTGAAGAATGTATATTTCGTTTAAACAAAATGGCCTTTATCAGCAAAATTATTATATATTTTAAATCAATGATATTTATTTCCTGTTCTTTATGTGTGTGCAGGTGTTGTGATGAACAGTATTTTGCACTCGTTTACGTTTACTTTCATATGTTAATATCACAGACACCAAAGTATTGATATATATAATTAGAATAAATGGATTATTTACAGTTTTTTACTATCCATGCAGTAATTCTTGTTTGTAGTCTTTCAATCATTTCAATTGTAGCAGGTCGATATTTAAATTCAGTTTTGGATATTATCATATTTGTTGATCGATTTTATGTCATGGTTTGTATGTAATAAACGTTGCCTTATATGGTAGCCGTCAATAAATCCAAAAGATCTCAGAATGTTGTGTTTGATTTAATAATATTTTAAGCATATTTTGTTCACACTTTCTTGCATGTTTGTGGTGTTTTGTTCACATTTTGTTGTATTACATTCCGATTACATATCATTTCAATAATTTTTGTAAAATAAATGATAAAAATTCTCTGATGATTAATCAACTTTTGTCGTCCTGAAATTGTGTTAGTGCAATATAAAACACAATTATTGTTCCATTGCTGTCATAGTTAAACAAACCTCAAGTCGTCAGATGTTATCATGTCTAAATCTAAAGCGGAATTTCAATTGTAGGTTTTTTACTAGTAAAATTTACATAAATATTCAAAACCATAGATTTCATCATTGACACTCGCCCTGTCTGATTGGCCACCGCAATTTCTAACAGCAGAAAGTTTTTCACAGGCTTATTCTGTCGTGTTATTTATTCATATGGCTCTAATGTTCTTTATTATAAAGTATGCAATATATTTCTTTCATCTTTAACTAAGGACACGTCAGTCGCATTTTGTTTTCAATGCAACAAAAGTACCAGACTATTGCACATCTCAGCTGTTATAATAATGAACTTTCTATGCAATACCTGTTTATATCCTACTAAACAATGCATTTTAAGTTTAAGATGGTTGTTCTGTTTCATATTCACATTTTGTAATTCTTTCGATATATAAACTGGAAGATGAGAGATTGAGGTTTTTATTGAAAAGTACTTGAAACCTTTAGAAAAAATTCCCCCGATATTGTGTGGGTTTTATAATGTGACAAGTACAAAAAAGAAATTATGCATGTAATAATCAAAATGACATGGATTATGAATATTTTGTCATTGAAATTTCTCGTGACATGTATGATAAGTTGAAGATAATAGAATTACAAACCTCTCTATTGAGTTAGTGGGAAAATGTTTCTAAAGGTATTACCGGTCCTCAATAAGACTTTTAACAGTATGTTATTTCACACATGCAAAGAATTACATAGTGTTATCATGCACTTCTCCCAACATAAATGATGCTGGTTTCGTCTTCAAGCTATATAACACTTTCCACGAACATGCATTAAAATTGACGTTTATCACAGCTGTTATAAATAGTTATGAGTCACTATCAAGAATTTCAACACAAAAGAGAAACATTATGACCGAGTAAACTCCGTCATTTCTAAATCGTGATAATCACGAGAGTATGTACGTGTTTTTATTACGTATCCTTATGATTTTTCAGAAAACTACTGTTCTTTAACAGTATTAATGTTATATTTACATACCCACTGTAATTTCCGCGATTGCAGGTATACAGAACGTTGGTATAATTATTTCAATAACACAAGTTTCCGTCACGTGACCCAAATCTTAACCGCTTTAGTTTTTGGCATAGGAATACATGAATATTTAGAAAATCTATCTATCCCACAGTCACCCGCATATGGAGTTTATATTTATCAAATGATCCGAAATGCTAGGGCGTGTTCAACATATGAACATTTCATATACACATGTAAACTACTCACAGACAAATTATTGACACAGGGATATCGAAAATCGCAAATTTTACGGTCGGTACAACAGTCTTGTTTGCGATGACTCTGTTTCACTAGGTGAAATGTTGAGTTGCCTTTTCCTTTTTGAGACGTCTGTACCAATTGTGACGAGGATTCACTCCTCACGTATTTCACTGGACTTGACTCACGGTGGGTGTGGCCGGTTGAGAGGGGATGCTTACTCCTCCATGGCACCTGATCCCACCTCTTGGTTTCCACAGGTCTGTGTTTGTCCATTTTTACCAGATTTGTATCTATATCTTGGATCTGAGATGTCTTATATTCTATCTATATCAGTATTTGTCGGGCAAGTCTTCCTCGAAATTTCAACATATGAACGAATCAATAAAAAATAGAATATCACATATTTCTTATTTATTTATTCTTAAACGCCATACTTTACCACAAAACAAACAAAAATCACACAGATAAATCAGAAACACAAAACTAGGACCTAGAGTATACTACGTCAGTAGTACTGCAGTTTACTACGACATAAGAAGAAGGACAAGTCACAGAAATGAAAGTTCTCTTGGTAGTTAAAATTGCAGCTTGTCTTTCGAACAGAAAAAAAGAGATAGGCCCAGTGCAACTTTGTCAAGCATATCTAGTAACAAGGTCGATTTGCCTTCACCGGGTATTCCTGTCAATAACATTTCATCACTCACATTATGTGAAATCGGCTCCATCTTTAATTTCATCTCATTCTCTCGCTAATTCTGAGGCCCATCGTGTTTTCTGAAAACCTGCAATATCAATGACGAGCATAACTAGTGCAAGTTATTGACGGAATACTCTTATAATTATCGTGTTCATGTTAAAAATATATATGGTCCTGAATTGACATGCATAACGGTAGGATCCATTTATTTTTACGCCTATGCGGGCTTTTCATAACGAATTTGTCGATAATCAGACCAATATGCAGAGTTATACGTATCTCATATTCTATCTAATTATATAATATTAACAAAATGGATTGGTACGTTTCTCTCTCAAATATATCTGATGAAATTAAGTATTGTTTAGAAAGCATTTATCAGGTCGTTAAATGTATGATCAGAGATACCATCACAAAACATTGAAAATAAGAAAATTTTATTTAAAAATTTCAATACATATTTGCCTCACGAAACTTGAAAACTAAAGAAAAAATAATTTTAATAAAAGTAGACTGCAAAAAAATTTAAACTACGTAATTTTATATTAGCGTGCGCTTAACATTTTATCTTTTAAACTTTTTTGTCACTGCATGGTACATAATAAATATTCAGCGATCACATTGAATCCCGGATGCTGCACACAGCCGGTTAAAGATATTCATCACAACGTATTCTTCCGTCGTTAAATATTTTGTGCTGGCGTTGCAGGTATGCTACACTACAAAGTGTATGTTACTAAAGATTTTTGACCAAAATGCACTCTTTTGTTCCTATCCTTCTGTACAAGGGATGCGTATTGCACTGTTCCAATCGTACATGTATCTGAAATACAAATATGGTACCAGAATCACAAGATTAACTCTAAATAGTCGAATCAAGTTAATCATAGAAAATATTATTTTATCTTCCGCAAATGGGACTTTGGGGTAATTGCAGCGATAACGATGATAGAAATGAAAGAAAAAACAGTGGGATTTTCGATTTTTGTAAAGTGAGCTATTGGATGAATTCATTCAAAATATAGGTCAGATTAATGGTAGCTGTGGTTGTATTGATGATGATGGTGATGATAGTGTCAAAGATGAGGTATCTGAAGTAATCAGATGCAGAGAGGTTTTAAAACGCAAATTGCTTTTCATGCATATATTATATTTTGATATTTGAATTAAAATATAGTAAATGTCTAACGAAAAACTTAATTTCAATGCTGTTGCCACGTTGTAGGTCTATTTTCGCTTTATGTTTTTGCAATTCTTAAAGATGTTCTACAACGCATGTTAGTTTATTATCATGCATCAAACCTTTTGTGGGGCGTCTAGACAGTGTAGTCTACTTTTCTCAATCGGCCATTTCTTTCATCATTCATTTATTATCATCCAATAGAAACGTTTGTAAAAATTGATCAACACTGTTGTTTATTTACATGGACAATCAATCCTCATTCAAATAACCGTAACGACACGAGTTATGGTAGAATTTTGTTATACTAAATATATTTGATATACAAATCAAAATTATATAAACATCATCTATAAATCCACAATATATGTGATGGACTGTATTTAATGAAATATTTTGCTTTAAAATATGATTTATGATTATGGCATGCCATTCCCCATGACATGGTAAAAATAGCATACACATAGACGGCGAAAAATATAATATAAAATGGAAAACAGAAAACCGGAGTAACATATTTATAACTGACAAATAAATCCGCATTAGATTATTCTTATTCTTTTGTGTTAAAAAAAGCTGTGCAAGAAATATTTTCAATGATATTGTGAGATGAAAATGATGTAATATAACATGTATGTGTTTTGAAGACGATACATATAACTGTATTTTATATATGAAAACCTTGTAACGTAAATAAACCAAACCCGGATGTGTGTGATATGGCACTACGCCACAGAAATATGATAAAAATATGTTGACAACGGCAATCATGTCAATGTGTATATTGGGCCTATATATTGACAACTAAGTGTTCTAAATCAATAAAACAATTTATTTATCTTATTTTGAAACACAATGTTATGATAGACATATATATAGTTTTACAACAATGCTTTTCATGTAGTTATATAAGAAATACCTGGATTTCAAAATGAAGTAGCTAAATGATATAGGTCACTATTCGATGACCAGCCTCTTTGATAAAATACATCAGTGGACAATATCACACAGTCAATGAACGATTAAACTTTACCCGAACGCTTTACTACTATCATAAAGAAGTACAAAATGGACGCACGGGTTCATGTAAACGACCACAACATCATTGATATATTTGTCATTGTATTATTGAAGACTTTAAATGATTTCTGACATATGTGCATTAAATCATAAACAATCCTTAGATACAGTGAATGATATCTATTCATTATCTTTCCTCAAATAATCTCAGCTTGCCAAAAGGAGATACTTTATAGCATATAGTCAATAACAATTAGATAAACAATTGAAAAAATATGTTATGTACAAATTAATGCACAAGCAATATGAAAGGACATAATTATGGCAACTTTTTTCAACATTTCCTTATAGTAATGTCCACTATAATCCATAAATACATTTTTAAGCGTACATCAATGTGTTGTCAAATACATATATACAAATTAAATACTAATAATGCACGCATAAATGTTCAAATATGATTTATATACAGGACAATTCTATAACAAATTCACCAAAACATATCAACGACTGACTATTGAATGTTAAATCACAGAATTGTGTCGAGAAAAGTAATTATTGCTAGCCAAAATCACATTAATGAGTTAAACCTGGTCTTTTTAGTAACATCTAGTTTTCTAGAGTTTAACCTAGTTGTTCCTCAGTTAAACCTACTTTTTCTCTAATTAATGAGAATTTCAAAGAAAATGAGGTTTAATGGGAGAAAAATTAGGTTTCACTCATATTTTTATGGCAAAGAAATTTTTATGACCTGGAAAAAACCTAAGTTTAACTGAGAAAAACTAGTTTACCTGCCCCAAATTACACTTACGTACAGTAACGATATTTTGACGCATTTAACCCTAGTTGTGATCAGTTAAACTTGGTGTGTCTCGAGAAATTTAACGTATGTCTATTGTTTTGGCACAGTTAAATCTAGTTTCTCTCAATTAAACCTAGTTTTTCTCCGGTAAATGCGGGTAATTTTGAAAAACTATTTTTAATTGAGAAAAACTAATTTTAAATCATTAATGGGTTTTGGCGTGTTATGTAAATAACATTGTAGATCGAAAACTATGGTAATTACTAACAAGCATTATTTAAAGTTTGATGTAATATAATAGTCGGTTAGGTTTGATGATAAAAATGTAAATTCAACAAATAATCTTGACATATTTGTGAACAAAAAAGTACTTGTTTCTGTTTTACTAAAATAAAATGGCAAGACATTTAGGTTGTAGCGAACACAAAATCTAAAGTTATAAGTAATCATCACTATCCCTCCTCCCTTTCTTTCTTAAAATAGACGAAGAACTGTCTTCAACATAATCAGTGGTAGTGTGCATCATGGAACCATTTCTATCAAATTTTTCCGTCATAAGGTAAGTGTTACCGGCTGGGAAAAGAGGCCTACCGGGTTTTGTTCTGTTCCTGACACGCTTACACTGTTGGCATGGACAGCAACAAAATACTTGAACAAATCCATGGCGAAACCTGTAAGTAAAACATACTTCAATTGAACAAATCTATGGCAAGAACAAACATCATTATCATTGCCGAAGTTATGTTAGTGCTTCATATGGAAAATACTATCGATATAGATTAAATCTACATTATAATTTATGAATGAAAGCAACTGTTAACTAGGAAACTTTTAAATTAAAACATATTTAACCAAGAATATGATTCCTAATATGATTTTAATACAGTAAGACAATATGGGTACGAAAAAAGATACCTTTTAACAAAGTTAAAACGTTCATATAGCAATATAAAAATATCAGATTCCAAAGTATTAATCTTTAGGATGTCCAGGATATAGATACAAATCTGGTAAAAATGGACAAACGCGGACCTGTGGAAAGCAAGAGGTGGGATCAGGTGCCCTGACAGAGTAAGCTCTCGATCACAATTTGTACATAAGTCCAACCAACTGCCAAGGAAAGGCAACTCAACATATTTAAATTAGTGAAACAGAGTAATCGCAAATAAATCATACGGACCGTAAAATTTGCAGAACGTTGACATCAAACGCGGTTTTCGATATCCCTGTGTTAATAATATGTCAGTTTGTAGTTTACATCTGTGTATGAAATGTTGATATGTTGAACATGTCTGGCATATCGGATCATTTGTGAAATATAAACTCCATATGCGGGTGACTGTGAGATATTACTACTTATATGTAGAAAATTTACGGTACGAAAGCCGAAATCGGCGCTTTGGTCATATATCTCAGTTGCCATTTTCCCGTCTGTACCTATAGTAAGTAAAATGTCTTTAATTTCTAGTTTGCTGGGATATATCGCATTGACATATGTATGAAAATTGTCGTTATTAATTGACAAAACGTCCAAAAAAAAATATCTAAATGTCTAATTAAAGGACAGCGCAAGCTTTTTCTACTTTTGATTTTCTGTATTGAGTCTGCTTCGTATAAAGAAAGGAACGGGTCTGCCAATAAAAGGGCACAATTGGTTCTCATATGAAAGCTGACAGTTTGTTGAAAGACCACATCTCCCAACATTACAAATATATTGTCTATTAGAAATTCCAGCATCTTTTTTATATCAACTTCAGTATACTTATGTGTAGAATTAGCGTGGAGTTGGACAAAATAGGTATCATGAGAAACAATCATTAGATATTAAAATTTTCAGGTACCACCTTTAGTGAAAAAAAGGTTGTCAATGATGTTTAAAAGTCTCTCTTTTAATTCTTTATGAGGAACTGTTGTGTAAAGAGTAGCGAGGTCGTATGTTTTGATATTGTGAATTTCAGAAAAATTGTGTGACTTCAAATTTTCTAAAAGTTGTTTAAATATTTAAGTATCCACATCTGATTTGCACCGCTTCTGTAATAAGCAACTGAACAGTATTGTTGAATTTTCTCCTTAACGGCTGTCAATATCTTGGTAATGAGTAAAGATAAAGGTTTGGTAGAATATTTGCTTGACCCTGCTATGTTCCTCTGCTTATATAGGGTTTGGTATTGGTTGTAGGTATATCAAAAGATCGTAATACGGACACATGATTTTAGAGGATCTCGTCCTCTGAAAGTGAGGTACGTGTGTATGTAGGATTACCAGAATTCGTATTAAACGCTAGTTCTTCCAATAAACAATTAAAGTAATGTACCTTCCAAATAAACACTATATTATTTTTTGGCTGGGACCAGTGCATATTGGTCGTCTATTCATCTCTGTTACTACTTCTGGATCACTAACTACAGCGGCATAACGTGTTTACATAGTTCCTTGTAATATTCAATGTTATCTTAAACGAAATTTCTGCATTGTATGCGTCTGTCACCTTTTAGTTAGCTTTGCTGATATATACATGAAATTTCAATTTGTGGGTTTATTTGTTTCTCACGTATTTCATTTGGATTGACTGTGGACTCACAGCAGGTGTGACTAGTCAACAGGGGATGCTTACTCTCCCGATGACACCTGATCACACCTCTGAATTTCACAGAGGCCCATGTTTACCTGATATTAATCAGACCTGTATATATCTTTTGGACATCTTGAAGATTTCTACTTTGGTATCTGAGAGTTTTATATACAGTACATACATATGATTTAATCTGTTATGTGTATATATTTCTGTATTACTGTGTGGGTATATATCTCTGTATCACTGTATGGGTATATATTTCTGTATCATTGTGTTGGTATATATTTCTGTATCACTGTGTTGGTATATATTTCTGTATCACTGCGTGGATATATATCTCTGTATCAATGCGTGGGTATATATCTCTGAATCACTGTGTGGATATATATCTCAGTGGGTATATCTCTCTGTATCACTGTGTGGGTATATATCTCTGTATCACTGTGTCGGTATATACTTCTGTATCACTGTGTGGGTCTATATCTCTGTATCACTGTGTGGGTCTATATCTCTGTATCACTGCGTGGGTCTATATCTCTGTATCACTTCGTGGGTATATACCTCTGTATCACTGTATGGTCATTTATCTCTGTATCACTGTGTGGGTATATATCTGTATCTTCATACAGGTATATATTTCTGTATCACTGTCTGGGTATATATTTCTCTATCACTGGGTGTGTATATATTTCTGTATCAATGTATAGGTATATATGTCTGTATCACTGTATGGGTATATATCTCTGTATCATTGTGTGGGTATATATTTCTGTATCACTGCGTAGGTATATATCTCTGTATCCCTGTGCGATATATATATATATATATATATATATATATATATATATATATATATATATATATATATATATATATATATATATATATATATATATATATATATATATATTTCTGTATCACTGTATTTCTATATATATATTTGTATCAATGTATGGGTATGTATTTCTGTATCACTGTCTGGGTATATATTTCTGTATCACTGTGTGTGTATATATTTCTGTATCAAGGTATAGGTATATATTTCTGTATCACTGTTTGGGTATATATCTCTGTATCACTGTGTGGGTATATATTTCTTTATCACTGTCTGGGTATATATTTCTGTATCATTGTGTGGGTATATATCTCTCTATTCCTGTGTGGGTATATATTTCTGTACATTGCGTGGGTATATATCTTTGTATACCTGCGTGGGTATATATTTCTGTATCACTGTGTGGGTATATATCTCTGTATCACTGTGTGGATATATATTTCTGTATCACTGTGTTTGTATATATTTCTGTATCAATATATAGGTATATATTTCTGTATCACTGTGTGGGTATATATCTCTCTATCACTGTGTGGGTATATATCTCTGTATTACTGTTTGGATATATATTTCAGTATCACTGTGTTTGTATATATTTCTGTATCAATATATAGGTATATATTTCTGTATCACTGTGTGGGTATATATTTCTGTATCACTGCGTGGGTATATATCTCTCTATCCCTGTGTGGGTATATATCTCTGTATCATTGTCTTGGTAAATATCTCTGTATCACTGTGTTTGTATATATATTTCTGTATCACCGTCTGGGTATATATTTCTGTATCACTGGGTGTGTATATATTTCTGTATCAATGTATAGGTATATATTTCTGTATCACTGTATTGGTATATATCTCTGTATCATTGTGTATGTATATATTTCTGTATCACTGCGTGGGTATATATCTCTGTATCCCTGTGTGATATATATATATATATTTCTGTATCACTGTGTTTGTATATATTTCTGTATCAATATATAGGTATATATTTCTGTATCACTGTATGGGTATATATCTCTGTATCACTGTGTGGGTATATATCTCTCTATCACTGTGTGGGTATATATCTCTGTATCACTGTGTGGATATATATTTCTGTATCACTGTCTTTGTATATATTTCTGTATCAATATATAGGTATATATTTCTGTATCACTGTGTGGGTATATATCTCTGTATCACTGTGGGTATATATTTCTTTATCACCGTGTGGGTATATATTTCTGTATCACTGCGTGGGTATATATCTCTCTATCCCTGTGTGGGTATATATTTCTGTATCATTGTCTTGGTAAATATCTCTGTATCACCGTGTGTCTATATATTCTGTATCACTGTCTGGGTATATATTTCTGTATAACTGTGTGTGTATATATTTCTGTACCAAGGTATAGGTATATATTTCTGTATCACTGTGTGGGTATATATCTCTGTATCACTGTGTGGGTATATATTTCTTTATCACTGTGCGGATATACATTTCTGTATCACTGCGTGGGTATATATCTCTGTATCCCTGTGTGGGTATATTTTTCTGTATCACTGTGTTGGTATATATCTATCATCCCTGTGTGGGTATATATTTCTGTTTCACTGCGTGGGTATATATCTCTGTATACCTGTGTGGGTATATATTTCTGAATCACTGTGTGGGTATATATCTCTGTATCACTGTGTAGGTATATACCTCTGTATCACTGTATAGGTATATATTTCACTGTATGGGTATATATCTCTGTATCACTGTGTGGATTTATATTTATGTATCATTGTATGTGTATTTGTCTGTATTAATTTGTATGCATATAGTTTCAGTCTATTTTGTAAGTAACTGTCACTGTTTTACTTTGTCATATAGTACATGTTATGTGTATATATATATCGAGTTAATTTTGTTATTATATATCTGTCTCAAGGTGTTGGTGTATACTTTTGTGTGTATATATCTCTTATCATTTTGTCTGTGTGTGTATGTGTGTGAGTGTGTTTTTGTCTCAATCTCTCATTTTGTGTGTATATATCTCTTTGTCGCGTTTTGTGTATATATCTGTGTCTCACTTTGTGTGTATATATCTGTCTCATTTTGTGTATATATCTGTCTTATTTTGTGTGCATATATGTGTGTCTCACTTTGTGTGTATTTATCTGTCTCATTCTGTGTGTATATATCATCTATCGCGTAATGTGTATATATCTGTCACAATTTGTGTATATATCTATGTCTGATTTTGTGTGTATATTACTGTGTCTCATTTTATGTGTAGATATTTTTATATTTCCTAACTATTTTCATCACTTCATGCTTATACAATTTTGTGGTATTTGTTGGTTTTGTTCGCATCTACTTCAAGGTGTTGTTCATTTTGTGATCACGTGTAACTGATTTATGTTCATGTATATTTTCATGTAATCGTTTGTCCTGTGGTTTTTCCATCTTTGTATTTACGTCCATCTGCCTTTCTGTAGTTCTTACTTTGAATTCATCCAGCAGTAAATAATAGGATTATACATGGAATTGCTCATAGCCAGCCAATAGATGACAAGATACACTTGTTGAATATATTGGTAATTGGTGATAGGTGTAATTGTGGCTAAGATAAAGTAGATGTGGTATGGAAGCCAGCATATGGCGAAGATTGTTACCACAACTATCATCATTTTGACCACCTGTAAAGACAAAAATAAATATAAACATAATGACAATATTGTAACTTTTTTTCAAAAGGCCAAAGCCAATACTTAAGACAATAGCTGTCTAATTCCGAAAGACAACGCGTCATCTTACAAGGTCAAATGATAAACCTAACTTTATTGACAAATCCGTCAAAAGGTAGCCACAGTAATTGAAAATAGTTGAGGACCTGTCATTTACAATAAGAATATTCATGTTATTTAATCGCAGTAACAAGTACATGTAATTTTATTGTATATACATTAGCATTCAGAATCGAAAACTTCTCGAAAGTATCTATCTGACAACCGTACTATCTAATGATGTCGTAATTTCCTCAATTAATTAATCCTCATTTTGTCTTACATCCCGATGCTTAGTTATCAATATTATTAAGAAGTGATGAACTCAAAGAAGTATTCAGAGTAAGAATATATCTAGTAATAATTTAAAGGTGTCATATTCCAAAGCTTTAGACCTATATCCATATCAATACATATAATACTTTACGTTTTATCACTTTTACAAAGTAATAGCGAGTCACGGTGGAAAATGGTCTCCAATTGAGCTGGCATTTGTTTGATATTCAGATAATTCAAAATAGTAACATGGCTATAGTCATTTTAGTGCAAAAGACAACAAATGAAATCGTAATACAGCAAATTAACTTCCTCTCAATTCAAAACTGTTTGTTGTTTGCATATTGCACCGATTTCTATTGCTTTTATGGCCATGTGTTTCAAGCACTTACATATTTATTTATATAATCAATATAGTCAAATATGACTGCAAAACAGAAATTGAAAAAAAATTAGTGCCAGTAAAACAATTACGTAAATAGAAACTATGACAGACAAATAAATACTACTAGCGTTAATCTTCTTGTTTATAATGCAATAACACTTGTTGCGAATTGATTGTGTGAATTTATTTTGAATTACAGGACTGAATGATTGCCATTCAGAACTCAAATAAAAGAAAGGATACCTTTGCAATACGCAGAAATCGGCCATAGGAATAAAAAACCAAACATACAATAAATATGAATTTATAGAATTAAAATGACATCTTTAGTAAACTTAAAATCGTTACTTTTGTTAAAATGCGGTTGATAAAATTAAAATGTACAAATCATCACGCCATTACTTAGATATTTGGACAATGTAGACCACAAGTGTAACAGATGGAATTCAAATAACCGTGGGTTGACAAAGTGTGGTATATACACGAGTATGCATCCTCTACCGGGATGTGTTAGTCATTTATAATAAACCACTGATCGTACGAGAACATATTTAGTGATTAATTTCAATACAATAATTGAATTCAATTTATTTGCCTTAAATCTAATTTAATGATTGCACAGTCTACGAAGGGAAATATGGTCTCCATAACATTTTCTATAGAATACCAATTTGATCTATCTCACCAATAACGGATTTCTTACCACTGCATTTAGAAACGTCTTCTGATTCAGATTTTGATAGTCAAAAATCGTTAACTTCCAAAATACAGCGAAGTTAGCGTCATCTTTATAAAACTGGTAATTTAATTAAAATGTCATTACAGATATTCTTGATTCTAATGCAGTTTCGTTTAATACAATATATCAAATAAGATATGTTAGAAGTTTCATCTGTGCTTGAATGACATATCATGTTTACTGGACTTTTTAGGAAATTAAGCCTTTTATACGGGGAACAAATAATGTCCTAACTTAATATTAAATGTCGGCGAATGAGTCAACAATATCTTCAAAAACGTTTAAACATAAGTCATTACATCTATAAGGAATTCTAAAACAACCAATGGTAAATGTTCAGCCTGTAGCAACAGTGACTGTAAACTATTTCTGCAACAACAATTCCCCTCTGAAAGATAACTGTTATATATCATGAAATATCTAAGCAAATGTATTGTCATGGCGTTCGACGTTTCTCTTAATATACTATTGGAATTATTAACGTGAAACCAGCCATACCTACGAATATTTTAATTAAATATCAAAATGTTTGTCAGGTGTACAACATGAGGCGGGTAGATAAGAGAGGAGAGGGATACAAAGAAAAATACAAAATAGAATGAACCGCGGATTTTTGTCATGAAATGATATAAAATAATACAAAAGTCATATTATTAAAAACAACCAACACAAATGCTTAAGACTCATATTTTAAACAGAAAATGTTGTCACACAAGACCAAATTATATTTGTTTGTTTATTGTTGTTTAACGCCTATGCTCGGCACTTGCGGCCATTGGACAGTGAGGGTTCTTTAATGTGCAATTCCTACTGCGACACGGGACCTTGAGTATTACTGTCTCATCCGAAGGACAGGAAACCAACCTGCCGCCGGCTGGAGTCGAACTCACGACTTCACGATCAAGAGTCGAGCGCGCTATTGACTAAGCTTGGCCGGCTCACCAAATTTTAAACCTAAATGTAATACGATATCGTCTAAATGTAATCACTTTAAAAAGATGACTATCTTAGCATTTGAAAATGGATTATATTTTCTAGCATGCTGGATTTACATTATTTCGAATATTCGATATATGACACATTCTATTTGTCTTACTTTGTACATCCCTTCTCTTTAACGACATGTGTATATGATAGATATTTTAGCTCATGCGAATGCAATACTTTTTGCAGTCATCAATTTGACCGAATTATTACATGAAAATGAAAAACTAAGAATATCATTGACTCAGCATATTTGAAACGATGAAAACGAATGCAATACAGATCCATATAGCAGTATTTTGAAGCAATGCCACCATGGATTGCATATTGATTGTAAGACAAAGTCCTAGTTAACAAATATTCAAATCAATGCAATATGTCTGTTCCCACAAATTGTCTATAAAAGTTAAACCACAAAAAATGTGTTCAAATGTGATTTCAAAAGAATGATAGATGGGTGGTTAATTTTTTAGAACTTACAATTAAGAATAGTATTTTTTCTTTATTTGCGAACGTTATCAGCGGGTTGAACTTAAAGGATGTTTAGCTGAGAGAATAAATCTAAATAAATGTAAATAATATCTGTATTGTTATAATTTCTTTTAACACACCTAACTGTATAATATTTGATTGAACCTTGAAACGTTTTAGATGTATGTTTGAGGGAAACAATTTATATTGTAATATTGTGTCAAAATAGATATGCAATTTCCTGGTCGTTGTATTTACACAGCCAAAAAAGAAGTTAAAGTTACACAGTTATCTGCAAAAATGTTTATTCAATGCGTCATAATTAAATTGATTGAAGCTATTTAGATTTGATGCTACGAGAATCTGAATATTAAGATATCGATATTTGATATATTGAATATAAATCTGTCTCTATCTCAAACCCTGTAAAACCTTTGACTTGTGATATAAACGTATATCTATAGACAGCTTATGAAAATGTATTTTTCTCTCTTACCGTTTCATAAATACAAGCTCATATTATAATTGTTTATATATATATATATATATATATATATATATATATATATATATATATATATATATATATAGTATCTTATATATATATAATATATATATATATATATATATATATATATATTTTATATATATATTATATATATTATATATATATATACTATCTATATATATCGTATATATATATATATATATATTATTATTATATATATATATATATATATATATATATATATTGATGTATTGAAATATTGAATTTGAACAATTTAGAAATCCTTGATCCAGTAAAATGCAAACATAATTTGAATAACAACCAGTGATTTTACCTTTTGAAGTGGTTATGTATAACAGGAAAGCGAAATATATGGTCAAACGGAAAATGACCAAATATTACGCAAGGGAAAACAGTGCAAAACTTAGCCTAAAATACTTTTGAGCCACATGATAATATACATTTTATCATTTATGTAATTCAATAGTCAAGCTTTGATACAAAATGTAATTAATAAGTGGAGTTGAGTTCACAGATTAAATTCGGAAAGGGACGTCACATCATACGTGTACAAGGTGAAGTTGGTCAGCGGTTTATTGTCAGAGAGGGTTAACTTTCGATCATTGTCTGAATAGTAAATATCTTTGGATTTGGGCAGTGTTTGTGATGTTGATGTTATTTGTACATTTGTTAATTTAGATATGTGAGAGTACAATTCCATGCAATTTTTTCGAAGGTTGGCGATTAACTTCCTACTGACGTACTACAACAGTGGATCATATAGCGAGCAGGCCCATCGATGACAGAACTTGGCAAAGGATGTAGCAGTGTTATAGCCTAGTATGCCTAGGCCACAACTTTAAATATAAATGCTATATATAATTCATTCACATAAGCATAATAATGAAGTGAAATTAACGGGCCGACTGTATTCTTTGTTTGGATATCTCGACATTGAACTTGAAATTGAAGCATTGTGGTAGGCCTATAGGCATCAAAAGCATTAGATTAGGCTAAAGTTTATACTGACAAATACTTCTTTATGACTTGAAATGTTTCAGTGTATGGTACACGTAATTATTGACCGGTTATATACTTTATATTATCGGGGAAGCTATTGTCTCGGTGTCATTTTGGACTAGCTAGTTTTACATACTATTCATTCTATATTATATAGGCAGGTATGATATATATATATATATATATATATATATATATATATATATATATATATATATATATATATATATATATATATATATAATGTGTTACCGTTAATTTACTGATATACGTAGTCCTTTAATTTATCATGTCAACCTTCAATATTTTAGGAACCATTTGTCATACTGTATTTATTTAAGTGCAAAGTATATCCATTTATATTTATTGTCCCGTCATCACTCACGTGCTTTAGTTCCGGATATTTCTCCCAATCATTGAAATATGAAGATAAATATTCACCGATGTTAACACAACTTCTGGGAGTAACTGATTAATAATTGCTTAACAAATATGGTGTTAGACACTTAATCATTTATTTCAATTTAGTTGACAGATGAATGCTGGAAACTACTTAATCAAATGGTGTAAACAAAATACTCATACACTTTTAACTATACAGAGCAGATCGAGGAAATAGATAGATTGAGCAGTTTTTTGCACTAAGAGATGATCTCACCTATATTTAGAAAGAACAGATATGACCACTTATACAATTTGCCGCATGTTTAGAAATCTGACCTACAACAAGTCACGATTTTTTGGAGACACTTTCCAGAGCGTGACATGTTTTAGATGTAATTCGAACATGCATTCTCTGTACCTGCAAATAAGCTACATAATCAGAACGTGTGTGTGTGCATGTGTGTGTGTGTGTGTGTGTGTGTGTGTGTGTATGTGTGTGTGTGTGTGTGTGTGTGTGTGTGTGTGTGTGTGTGTGTGTGTGTGTGTGTGTGTGTGTGTGTGTGTGTGTGTGATTTCATCCGGGGGGTAAAAAAAACACGAGTAATTAGCAGCCGGATGTATCAAAATCGAAATTTTATATTTATCCACAACTCTCATACTGTGTGGATTTAATCAATTTCTCATTTGTTTTACACAGAGGGAACATTAGAAATGGTTTTATACTTTGCAATGTCTGAATTTGCCAGATAACACCTTCATATCTATATCACATCCTCTTGCCGTGCCCTCAAGTAAAAATGATTCGTCGTTGAAGTAAACAAAATCAATAGCACTACAGAAAACAGTTCGGTTTTTAGAGTTATAACTATTTCCACAAACAATGCAGTAAAGGGCTTATCATCATTATTCAACAAATTCATATAACGATAATTGATTAGGGTCTCATTCCATAGAGATAACCGCAGATGAATGAAATAACAAAAATCTTCAATTTGAATATCACTTTTATTTTGTCGTTTTGGGAGTATTTTGATGTGATTGGTTGACACGATTGAGATAACAAAAATAATTTTACCCGATTAAAAGATTCTGTGAAATGTATAAAACAATCTGATCAGTGTCATCCCCGTAACGTTTGATTGATATGATGCTATCACGTACTGTTACAACTAAAGACAGCAATTACATGTAATGAAATATTTAGGAACTAGCAAAACTACTTAGATCAGATATATATGATAATGTTATATTTAAAAAATAATTTCAGTCGCTTTGAACGAAATCTGACAGTAGATGTTAAAAAGCACGTGTTCGATCGAATGCAAGATTATAATGTTTGATAAACGAGGAATTTGGAATTTAATTTAGATCAAGTGCATTATCACACTGTGCAAACTTTTTGGTCTGTTTATTTATTGAGAAGTACTATTTAAGAAAAAAAATTAATAAAAAAACCAGAGGATTCCTTTTGAATACATCAGTTCCAAATATCTAACGTTCGATCTTTTTTTTCTCTCTATAGTCTGCGTCTAAGGATATATGTTCTTTGGAAATTGCTTATGTAATGACATTTAGTAAATCAAGAATAATGTGACATAATCAAAACCAAAATATGTAGGTACGTCTTTGGTAAATTGCTTATGTAATATTGTTGGTATTATGTGGGTTTTTAGGGGGATTTGTTTGGTTGTGTGTAGGTTTTTGTGTTGTTTTTGTGTTTGTGGTGTTCTTGGGTTTTCTATGGTTTGGTTTTGTTGTTGGTTTTTAGTCGGGGTACATTTAGTAAATCAAGAATAATGTTTTTTTGACATAATTGGGTTTTGTTTGTATGTTTGGTTTATTTGTATGGGGTATGTGTGTGTAGTTGTTTTATGGTTTGGTAGTTAGTTGTTAGGTTGTTTGTTGTTGTTAGGGTTTGAGATTTGTTTTAGTTTTGTGTTGTTGTTTTGTAGTTAGTGGGTTAGGTTATAGGTGTATTGTTAAGTTATTGTGTACGTGGTGTGGTTGTAGGTTGTTACTGTGTGGGTTAGGTAGGTTTAGGCTGTTTTAGGTAATATTATAATAGGGTTGTTTTTGGGGTGTTAGTTGGTTGTATGTATTGGTGGTTTGTTGTTTGGGTGTTTGTCATTTTTTCGTTATCGTTTATGTGTCTGTGGTATAATGTTTAACGTTGGTAGTATTTTTTATTTGTTATGTTTTGTTTTTTATGGGTTTCGGGTATTTTTAGGGGTATTTTTGTTTGTTGTGTTAGTTTGTTTTAATAGGTTTTTTTTAGTTTGTATGTTGTAGATTCTTGGTTGTTTGGGGTTTTTGGTGTTATATTTTTGGGTATTTGTATGTTTTTGTTATTATTTTTTGAAAACCGTGTTAGACTTTTAGGGTTTTAGTAGTGTTGTTTTGTTTTTATTGGTTTTAAGGTGGTGTGTGCTGTATTTATGTTTTCGTTTTTGTTTTTGTTTTTGTAAGGTAATTCGTTTTGGTTTTATGTTTGATAGGTGTTGTTAGGTATTGTGGTTGTGGATGTGTATGTTTATGTGTGTGCTTATGTAATGGGTTGTGGTTTTTGTTTGTAGATGTTTTATGTGTGTGGGTTGTTGTGGTTATTTGCTGTTGTTTATTAGTTTGTTTGGAGGTTTGTGGTTGGTTTTGTTTGTTATGTTTAGTAGGTTTTTGTAGGTTGTTATGTTTAGGGTTGTACAGTGTTTTTAGTGTTTGTTCTTGCTTTTTATTGGTTTGGTTATGTGGTAGGTTTATTTGTTTGTTGTTTTGTTTGGGTAGTGTTGGTAAGATTTTGTTGTGTTATTCGTTATGGTAGGAAAATGTTTAGGTTTGTTTTCTTAGTTTGTTAGTGTAGTTGGTATGGGTGTTTGGTGTTTTATTTATATACGTATTATTTTTTATGGTATATTTGTTTGTTTCTTTATTGTTTTTGTTTGTAATCTTTGGTTTATGTGTTTTAGTCTTAGTATGTGCTTGTTTTGTTTTTGTTTGTGTTGTGTGTTGTTTTGGGTTTGTGGGCTAGTTGTAGTTTATGATGTAGGTGTCTATGGTTGTGGGTGTGTATGTGTTTGTTGTTTTTAGGTTGTTAGGGTGTATAGATTTGGTTTTAGTTTTAGTTTTTTTGGTTTTGTTTTTGGTTTGTGTTTAGCTGTATTTTTTTACGCTTTTGTTAGGTTGGGTCGTTTGTTGTTTTTTTGGTGGTTTGTGGTTGGCGTTGTTTTTTGTTAGTTGTATCTGGTTTTAGTAGGGTCTATTGTTTTTTTATTATACGGTATTTTTTGTTTTGTATTGGTAGGTGTTTGTTGGGTGGTTTTTGTTTTGTTTTTTAGGATGGGTTTTTTTTTTTGTGTGTTCGTTTTTATTACGGTGTTGTTTTTACTGGTGGTTGTTTTGTATGTGTGTTTTTTTTTGTTGGTTTTTAGGGTCGTTATTGTAGTTTATTGTGGTTGTAGGGTTAGTTAGTTGTTGTGTATGTGTGTTGGTTTATAGTTGTGTTGGTTAGTTTTCGTTAGGTTTTGTTTTGTATTGGTATTGTAGGGTAAAATGTATGTTGTGGATTGTGTTTGTTTTTAGCGTGTATGGTGTTAGGTTTGGTATGTTTTTTTGTTGTTAGGGGTTTGTTGTAGTGTGGTTTTTTATGTTTTGTATTTGTTAGGGTATTTTTATTAGGTTATGCTTTTGTATTTGGATATTATTGGTTTATTTTTTGGTTTTGTTTTGTTTATGGTGGGGTGGTTGTTTGTGTTTGTTGGTAGATGTTTATTGTGTTAGTGTTATGGGTATTGGTTTTTGTTAGTAGGGTGTGTTGTGTCTTTAGGTAGGTTGTGGTATGTTTTTGTTTTTTTTGTTATGTTAGGTTAGTGGGGGTATGTGTATGGTTGTTGTTTTGGGTGGGTTGTGTGTTGGTTTGTGTTGCGTTATTTGTAGGGTATTTAGTTTTTGGTGTTTAGTTTGTTGTGGTTTTTTATTGTGTAGTTAATTTTATGTGTTTTTAGAGTTAGGTGTGTTTGGGTTGGTTTGTGTTGGTAGTTGGGTGTAGTTATAAGTTTTAGGTGTTTTGTTGTAAGTTTATTGTTTTGGTAGGTTTTTTTATGTAGGTTGGGTTTAGTTTGTGTTTTGTTGGTGTGTTAGGGGTATTAGGCTGTTTTGTATTTTTATGGTATTTTTGGGTTTTTGTTTGTATAGTAGGTTTATTTAGTGGGGGTGTACTGTTGTGGTTTGGGTCTTTTTTAGGTATACTTTAGTGTGTTTTTTTTTTGGTGTTGCTGTAGTAGTTAGTTTTTGCGTTGTTGTTTTAGTTGGTGTTTGTTTGTTTTTTTTGTTTGTTCGGTGTTGTTGTGTTTGTTTTTTTGTTTTGTTATGTTGTTTAGGGTTATTTGTTTATTTTGTTATTTAGTAGTTAATTGTTGGTTTTTTAGGTATTGTTGTGGTTTTGTTGTGTAGGTTAGTTGGCTGACTTTTTTGTAGGTTATCTTTATTTTGTAGTTTGGTCGTTTATTGTTGTATGGTTGTTTTAGTGTTTTTTGTGTTTAGTTGTGGTATGGTGTTTTATGTGTTTGTATTGAGTTATTTTTTTATAGGGTACATCTTAATAGTTTAGGGTGTAATAATCACTACATTTTGGTTGTGTTGTAGGTGTTTGTTAGGTTTTTTTTGTTAGTGTGGTAGTTTAGGATTTTGTGTGTAGTAGGTTTGTCTAGGGTTTTTTGTATGTATTTGGTATTAATTTTGTTTGTAGTTTAGGTTATTGTATGGTTTCAATGTTATTTTATTTTGTTTTGTTAGTTTTTTTTTATTTTGGTTGTTTAGTGGTTTGTGTAGGGGTAGGTTTGTATGTTGTTTTTGTATGTGTTGTTTTTTGTATTATGGTTTGTTTGTTAGTTTGGTAGGTTGGTGTTTAGGTAGTTTTAGTTGGTGTGTTGTTCTTTTTTATCTTGGCTATGGTGTAGTTGTTGATTGTAGTTTGTGTAGTTTTTGTAGTTTTGGTGGGTGATTTTGGTTTATTTACTATTTTGTTTTTGTACGTTGGTTTTTATATTGTTTGTTTGTGTTTGTTGTTGTTGGGTTAAGGGTGTTATTTATAGGTTTGTAGGTTTTGGTTATTGTGGTTGTGGGTAGTGTGGTTTGTATTAATGTTTTTTAGTGTTTAGGTCTGTGGGTGGTATGTGTTTTCGTGTACGGTGTAGGTGTTAATTTATGTGTTGTTGTTGTTTTGATTGTTGTTTAATATGTTGTAGTGTTAGTGTTTATGTGGTGTGTTTTAGGTTGTTTGTTAGGTTGGGTTTTTGTTGTGTGTTTGGTTAGGTATGTTTGCGCTTAGGGTTTATGTCTTTTTTTTTTTTTATTTGGATGTGGGTTGTGGGTTGGTTTTATTGTAGTGTAGTTTGTTTGATCTAGGTATGGGTTTGTATTATAGGTAGGTTAATATGGGTTAGTTTTGTTGGTAGTTTTTTTTTTTTTGGATTTGTTTTGGTTGTGTTTTTTTTATTATTGTGTGGGTTTTGTTTGTTCTATTTTTTTTAGTTGTATTTGTTGGTTGTTGTTTTTTGTTAGTTAAGGTGTGTGTGTTTGGTTATTTTGTTGTAGGTTATTTATTGTGTATGTGGTCATTTGTGTTTTTTCTTTTTTTTTTTTTTGTTAATTTACTTATGTTTAGTAGGTACTACCCTTACCCTTCTCTTAGAGCGGATTCTTTCGTACTGGACTGGAGTATCTTCTCCAATGGCACGGCTTCCCCATAGCTCTTTCCCAATCCTTGTGTAGGTAACTGTCAGTGTAACTAAAGGTAAGATGTATGTAACAGCTAGAAAAAGCATCGAGTACCTGTAAAATCAACAGTATATGTCATTCTTGTTAATGTATAAAGGCATTCGGTAGATGTGAAATGGCTTGCCATTTCCTGTTCGTTCACTTTCGGTTATGATTTAGACTACTCTAAAATTATTTGTCTTTTATCGTAATACAACTTCGTGTGTTTCCTCATGCTAGTGATTCAATTTTGTTTAAATCGAATACTGCCTAAATTGTATTAACAACACCAAAGTTATAGTTTGATAAACAACACTTAAATGATGTGAAATTTATTCAAAGTATTATCCTACAATTGTCTTGTACAGTCAGACATGGTCGACCACATGTTTCTTGTTAATGCTTTGGGAATGTAATGTCAGTAATCAAACCCAATAATCATATAATATTGATCGCCAAGTGTTAAGTGGTGCTATCAAAGATACACCTTATGTTATTCAATCACTAGTTTCTTGGAACAAGTGGTGGATGAAGATATAACAGGTGTAATAACGTGGACAAAATTTGATTTTAAGACAATAACGGGTAAGGGGGTGCCAATAAATAGAAGGGTAATTTATCGAGGTGTTACGTATTCAATTTCTTTATAATTTTCTAAATTATCAACAGTATAGGTTAATATAACTTTACATTAAACAGATAAATCATGTCAAACTTCACAAGACATTTTTATTTGTAATGGTAATGGCAGGCTTGCTTCTTTTTCTTAAAATATTCCCCTTTTTACACAACCCCCTGTTTTCTGTTATACATATGTACCAATTATGACAGGAATGCAAAAGGTCAAACAAATAGACAGAATATATACGGTATCCCCATTCGGCCTCTTCACAAGGTAAATATTTACGTATATGTTGTAGAGTCATGTCGGCACTCAGAAACAATAGTTTATTGTTAAGGGTTAGAGTGTGTGTAGCCGCATTTATATAGAGATAACAAAACAGGATGGATTGACACAACACGTGTATTCATTTTAGTATGGTAGTGTAGTGTAGGTTTCTGCATAATCATAAAAAGAAACAATAATCTTAATGGCCACATTGGCGTCGTTATTAGAAAACTACAAACCATGTAGTCCTAAAGATGAGAAGTAGTGTGTGTGTGTGTGTGTGTGTGTGTGTGTGTGTGTGTGTGTGTGTGTGTGTGTGTGTTGGTATGGAAGTTAAACCTTGAATCCTAGTTTCTATAAAGACAAATTGTATCGATAATATTTATCCTGTTTAATTGTATGGAATTTTTGATATCTTACTCACTAAGATAAATATCATTCATATCAACCATTAAATTGCTGCTGAATTTTCACGGTAAATCTAAATACCCTGCATATTTCACCGGAGACGAGTTGATAAGAAAAATGACAATGTATTTGAATTTGCTTTAATCATATATATTGAACAAAATATTAATGATGCTAAAAATCGTGTAGATGTTTTGGACAAAACGTTAAGAAATTGTAGAATTTGACAAAATATTATAAACATAATATTAAAGTTTCATTTCTGCCAAACGTCGAAGGGACCATATCTTCGGTTGGTCTCTAATATGAAATACATGTATAGCTCCGAAAAAAGTAGTATTGTACAAGGCCAAACACTAAACGTAAATGTGTTTCCAAATACGTTTTAGGGGAAATACTGTAAATAAATGACTATCTTAGCTTTTGGGATGTTCATATTTTAAACGGTGCAATCCAAACGAAATATTACTTTAGTATAAGATGGCAGCAAAATACCGGAACCCCTGGAGATTTCTGGTGAAGTTTTATTCATTATTCAAGTTTCAGTGTTCCCAACTGCTTTGTGAAACAAGACCTCTTCAACCTATTAATCCTGCAGACGAACGAAGTGTCTATATTATATTAATGTTTGACATTTCATTATAACAGTAAATTTTTATTGACATTTAAATGGGCAACAACCTTGAAATTTAGAACCCAGATGGCAATTAAACAATTGTAATTTTTGCATTGTTGATATAGTCTATTGCTCATAATTGAAAGATTGAGTATATCAATATTTTAAAGTATTTTTACGATGGTTGATATCTAGGCATTGCATGACCTGTTTGTAGTTGAGTAAAAAAAAATGCAATTCCGCGTTCCATGTTCAGTTTGAAAATTACAGAACTAAACCTTTTGAGTCAACTGATTCACTCAGGTATCATAATCCTCGTTATTCGTCAGTTAACAAATGTATATATATCCTGAAAACTATACTGTCAATCCTTTTCAAATTTGGTATAATAGATCGATAAGGTGAGCAAACTTGGTACAATAGATCGTTAAGGTGAGCAAAGTTGGTAAAATAGATCGTTAAGGTGAGCAAAGTTGGTATAATAGATCGTTAAGGTGAGCAAAGTTGGTATAATAGATCGTTAAGGTGAGCAAAGTTGGTATAATAGATCGTTAAGGTGAGCAGAGTTGGTATAATAGATCGTTAAGGTGAACAAACCTAGGACTATGAATTTCAGAACTTCATCGCCCCCAGGGAAGGACCAAAACCGCTTAAATTTGATCTTTTTAAAAAATTCTTCACTCCCGTTTTTACATAGATAAAGTAAGAGTTTAGTATAACTCATCAAATTCTGGAGCAAACATGACAAACATGAACCGCTGATATTCCAGAGATGGGATCGGGTGTCATGGAGGAGAAACAATCCCTTGTTGAACGGTCATAACCGACCCATTGTCACGGATACAATTCAATTAGATTAAAATAAGTAAGGGATAAATTCACGTCACAATTAATTTTTGAGGATTTGATTAGCACCAATGAACAGGTAACTGACGCCACATTTAGTGAAACATAGTAATTGCAATCAAGGTGAAATGTTCTGATATCCTTGTGACAATGATGTATTGGTAAGTAGTTTGCTTTTGTATATTAAAAAGGCATGTGTTAAAACCCTCTAGCATGCCAAGATATCTGATATATAAACACCATGTGTAGACAAAGAAAACCAGGATATCACTACTTTAATGTGGAGCATTAGGAATGTCGAAACCATCGTATTTGTTGTACAGCTTAGTTGTTTATTTCCCGTCGGTGTCTAAATAAGTTCAATGCTAAAGTAAAAATGCATGTGCTTGCTTTACTAGTATCACCAATCTTTATTTCTTTAGGATATATCGCATTCGCATTATTAAAAACCAATTTATCTGTGTATTTTTTACCTTTGGTATAATCACTTCTGCAGTGGATACTGCTAGTCATGTCATGTCATTTTTTAAAGCTAGTACTTCCTGTACGCGCCATTTATGATTCTAGCCAGCGTGGCAGAACTCACATTACAGTTAAATTGTAAAGACCACTTATTTTGAAGAAATTTTCTTCAGACTGTGGTAAGAGAATTTTTTGCATCCTTTATACAATTTGTAATTTTTTGCATCCTTTATACAATTTGTAATTTTTTGCATCCTTTATACAATTTGTAATTTTTTGCATCCTTTATACAATTTTTTATGTGAATACACTTTGTATTTAAATATTTTTCAGTTGTATAATAATTCTATTTGATAAGTTTGGCTAATATCCAGCTGAATTATTATTGGACGTTTAGTTTCGTACTTTGTTGCATTACTAGACTAAAATTAACCAATTTATTTCATAGGTATCGATTTAAAGATGTCGTTTAAGGGTATCATAGTTTTTATGTTATGCGTGACATTATTAGAGTTTGAAGTCAAATTGTATTCAGATCACGTTAAAGTGTATGCTATCACGTGAATTTTTATTTCAGTGAATTATTTCAGTCAATTAAGTCAGTGTTAATGTCAAGATTTAAAGTATTTCATATGAAATTGTGTTATTTCATTGTGTCAGCAAGTAATTTAATGCTTATCTATTATTAGAACAGATAATAGTTAGTGCTGTATATTTGTGTCACCGGAAGTCAGTATTAGTATTACCGGAAGTGTCAACGGATATAATATGTCTTTTACCAGGAGTGTCGCCAGAAGTTAGTTCAATGTGTAGAACCTGGAGTGTTACCGGAATTTAAATCTTACCAGACGTGCCACCGCAAATTGAATAATATGATTACCGTAATGTAACTTTTCATCATGTAATGATGAGTTCGTTTGTGGTAACTGAAATACAGTCGAGTAATACAGAGCTCGAATATTTTCAGTCGTTAATGATACTGTGTATGGTTACTGAAATACAGTCGAGTAATACAGAGCTTGAATATCTTTAGTCGTTAATGATACCATGATGCAGTCGAGTAATACAGAGCTTGAATATTTTCAGTCGTTAATGATACCGTGTATGGTAACTGAAATACAGTCGAGTAATACAGAGCTTGAATATTTCCAGTCGTTAATGATACCGTGTATGGTTACTGAAATACAGTCGAGTAATACAGAGCTTGAATATTTTCAGTCGTTAATGATACCGTGTATGGTAACTGAAATACAGTAGAGTAAGACAGAGCTTGAATATTTCCAGTCGTATGGTAATGAAATACAGTAGAGTAAGACAGAGTGAATATTTCCAGTCGTTAATACTGTATGGTAACTGAAATACAGTCGAGTAATACAGAGCTTGAATATTTTCAGTCGTTAATGATACCGTATATGGTTACTGAAATACAGTAGAGTATACAGAGTAACAGTCGTTAAAATACGTATATGGTTACTGAAATACAGTAGAGTAAGACAGAGCTTGAATATTTTCAGTCGTTAATGATACCGTGTATGGTTACTGAAATACAGTAGAGTAAGACAGAGCTTGAATATTTCCAGTCGTTAATGATACCGTGTATGGTTACTGAAATACAGTCGAGTAATACAGAGCTTGAATATTTTCAGTCGTTAATGATATACCGAAATACAGTCGATAATGGTGAATATTTTCTCGATGATACCATGTATGGTAACTGGAATACAGTCGAGTAAGACAGTGCTTTAATACTTTCAGACGTAGACGATTTCATGTATGGTGACTGAAATACAGTCGGGTAATGCAGTGCTTGAATATATTCAGCTTTACTGGGTGTTCTTTATCGAACTATAATTCATTTCTTCTTCTGTATGGATCATGAAATTTAGTGTTATGTGAGGATTTACTTTAAGAAAAAAAATACTGTGTGTTTCAGCCAAAAATTTGACTTTATTTGCAAACAGATACTGATGTAGGTGTTTGTTTTTGTTTTAATCAACGTGAAGTGGTATAAGTAGCGTAACTTAACATTACAGCTATGTAATATAGCAAATTGAATGAATTAATGTTTTGAATATTTTAAGAGTGAAATATGATATTGATCCTGAATATTGGCATTAGAAAAAAATATTGTCAAGTAAGGACAATCCATTTTTAAATTGCAATTATTTTAGTATTTGATTGGTCGTAAATCTTATTTCATTCATTGCAAATATTCACACATTGTGTTTGAAAGATTGATGATTAGTGTGAAATTACAGATGGAGTACTAGTGAATGAGGTATTGTTTTCATTTAAATTTTTTTTTTTATTAATAAACTGTTTTTCCTCATTGTGTATTGGAAAGAATCGCCTCTTTTCTCATTACATATTGGTGGCATTCGTGGGATTTGCTTGGTTCTTTCCTGTTCTCAGCAGACTGTGATAGCATTGATGTTTATCGAGTTGCACAATATTTTGATACTTAATTTGTAATTTAGTTTTGATTATTTTATTTATATTTGTACTTGAGCTGATTCTAATGACTTTACTCTGGTTGCATATAGTAAGACTGAAATTATGATTCGTGAGTGAAAAAAACCAATATCCAAATGTAAAATGAAAGACCAATCCAACCTTGTCTGCTTTTGATTTAGAAGTATCTAAATGACAAATGCTTCATATGAATAAATTAACAAATCGCCCAATAAAAGGACACAATTAGTTACCAATTAAACGCCGAAAGGCTTGGCCTACAAACACTACATGTATTTTGTTTATTACAAATCCCAGCATCTTTTTATATATATCACTATCAGTATATTTTGTGCTGCATCAAAATGGTGTTGGACGTTATAGATATAATTGTAAATAATGTCCAGTTTTGTGAAGTAAGGTTAGAGCAGGACGATTTCTACATAAAGTTAAGATTTCACGACCTCTGGGACTGGAGTTCAGATTCCAGGGCGGGGTTAATTGTGGCTTGTTTTTTCTTTGCTGACCTGTTCCTTTATTAATATGGAGCAGAATAATTTCAGGAGCTTCTGAACCAAAAGAAGAAAAGGTCCTTGAAGTCTTTAATTTGATAATTAGGTATCCTGACGACGTCTTGTAAGTTTTCATTCATAATTCAATGCGATATATCCCAACGAAGTAGAAATTAAAGACACAACAAAATTAAGTAGTATGTTCCCGCTATCGCCTGTATATGGTGTTTATATCTCACAAATGATCAGATATGCCAGGGCATGTTCAACATATGAATATATAGAGGGAAACAACTAACTGATAAAACACACATTTTACAGTCGGTATAATGACCTTGTTTGTAATTACTATGTATCACTAAATGAAATGTTTAGCTACCTGATCATTAAGTCTTCTGTACTGATTGTGACAAGGATGTTTCCTCACACATTTCATTACAATTTGACTCTAGACTTACACCTCCATGACACCTGATCCCACTTCTAGATTGTAGAGGGACGTATTTATCCAACATCAACCAAATTTGTATATTGTATCTTGGTCACCCGGAAGATCAATGCTTTGCTTTCTGTGACTTATAAATGAACGTGTAAGAAAACTATAAATGCTGATGAAGAGAGAGACACCCTCAACCATAATTTTGAAATTCTTGACCCCAACTTCAGAGTTTGTTTATTTGCTTATAGTGGATATGTATTTTATCTTTCATGAATATCATATTGGCATTAAGGTTCGTTGTCATACGCCAAAACAGCATTGCATATATCTTTCAAGCATACATTAATGAATACATTTTGATGAAAAACAGATATACGCTGGAGACGGATACGTACGATGATGATTTGATAAAAAACATGACTTCAAATGAAACAGTTAAAGATACTTTGATAATAAGTATCCTATTGTGATTAGAATGTTAACTGATTTCCTTAAATATGTTTCAATTAAAACTCTGAGTAAAAAGTGTAGGAATGGGATGATTGAGGTAAGATATATGTAAACATTCTGTTGTTATTGTATTATGATATATCACTTCTTTTTATGACTCTTATGTTGGTGCTTTTTATATTCTGTCAGTACGTGCAAATACATTTTCTGGCAGACCAAGTATAGCTTGAAAGTTTATCACGGTTTGTACTTAATATCAAATTTTAGTATCAGCATTGCTGGTTCCCCAGGTGTGTGTGTGATTTAGAATCACAGATACTTAAGTAGCTTGCATGCACGTTTCATATACTATTCCCAAAAGGTATTATATTATGATGCTTTTATCAAAATAAATCTGAACCAATAATTAGTGGTAAAGTTGGTGATGACACATATGTAATTATTTTCGGGAGTATGCAAATTAACAACCAGATAACTTGATTTCGTGTCTCAGTCTGTGTAAATATTCTCAAACATTTCATTTCCTTTTTTATTATTTTTAATCTTCACGTTTGATCAGAATTGTCAATGCAAATAGAGAACTAGGTTCCCAGTGATCTGTGTACTAGTTTTGAAATTTAAAACAAAAACAATTAGCAAAACCTGAACATGAGGGAAATAATATGTAATTGTTTTGCACTTTCAAAATAGTTTTGTATTTGTGATACGAAGCTAAATCTTTCCTGGCAAACTTATGTCGTAACTTCGAAATGTTTGCATAATCTTTTGAATTTTGTGGAGGAAAGTTAGAGTCCCTTAAATTGACGTACGACATGGATGAATGAAGACAACTGACTGCCTTATCAAAAGTTTGATTATTTCATTCACAAGAGTAGTAGGCACGTGAAAGTTTTAGATTTTAGACATTAGCCGGTGTAATGGTAACACAATAAAATAAAATAAAATAGTCAGAAATAAATTTTTTTTGATTTGCTTTGAGAGTAACGAATGTATACGAGTTCGTGATGTTTCTGTATACAAATGTACATGACATAGATAAAGCAAATCTAGAAAACGTGAACGATATAAGAAATACAATACACGATTTCCAAAATAGATATATAGATATTGATTAATATATAAAAAAATTCAGATACCAAAGTATAAATCAATAGAATGTCCAGGACATAGATACAAATCCGGTAAAAATGGACAAACACGGACCTCTGGAAACCAAGAGGTGAGATTAGGTGTCATAGAGGAGTAAGCATCCTTTGTCGACCGGTCACATCTGCCGTGAGTCCACAGTCAAGTCCCATGAAACACGTGAGGAGTGTATCCTCGTCACAACTGATACAGACGTATCAACAACGCCAACGAAAAGGCAACTCAACATTTCGCTTAGTGAAACAGAGTAGTCGCAAACAAGATTATTATACGGACCATAAAATATTCTGAACGTTGACATTAAACGCGGTTTTCGATATCCCTGTGTCAATAATTTGTCAGTGAGTAGTTTACCTCTGTATATGAAATCTTCATATGTTGTACACGCCCTGGCATATCGGATCATTTGTGAAATATAAACTCTATATGCGGGTGACTGAGGGATATTACTACTTAAATGTGAAAAATTTACGATGGGAAAGCCGAAATCGTCGCGTTTGTCGTATAGCTTATTTGATAATTTCCCGTCTTTTGTTATATTAAGTAAAATGTCTAAATATGAAGCCTGTGTGCTTGATTCTGTTGTATCTTTAATTTCTAGTTCGCTGGAATATATATCACATTGACATAACTATAAAAATTGTCATTATCAATTGCCAAAACGTCGTCGATATATCTAAATTTCAAATTAAAGGACACCGCTAACTTTTTCTTCTTTTGATTCAGCAGTTTCTGAATGAAGTCTGCTTCGTATGAATAAAGGAACAGGTCGGCCAATAAAGGAGCACAATTGGTTCCAATAGGAATGCCGACAGTTTGTTGAACGACGACGTCTCCGACCATTACAAATATATTGTCTATTAGAAATTCCAGCATGTTTTTTTTATATCAACTTCAGTATATTTATGTGTAGAATCAGAGTGGTGTTTGACGGAATAAGTACCCTGATAGCCAATCACTAGATATTTAAAATTTCGGTTACCATAATAATGTACAACATTTAAAGTAGATTAATGCTAGTCATAAGGTTATGTATTGCATGGGTTTCATTCATACAAATGTATTGGTGGTGAATCAAAGACAGATTTCTTTTACAGAGCTAATTTACATCACTCAAAATGTATGTTGTATGTACAGCAAATATTCAGGGTAAACTGTATTCAATTCCGACTGCAAATTTATAAAATGTTGACATACAATTATGTTTAAGTGAAATAGTTGCATTTAATTCCGACCTCACAATTTTGATTATAAATATAATTAAGAAAGTTTTAGTTTTGAAATAGAGGTCAAAACAAAAGAAATGAAATGATTGCATAATTCATTGTATATAATCATTATAATTTCATAAACAATATTATGTGTTTTCCATATTGACTATCTTTTATCGCATTCTACTTTAATCATGACTTATGAGTGAAATAGACAAACTTGCTGACATGTGATAAAGAAGGTACATATAAAATACATTTAGACAATACAATAAAATCGGGATGACATTATCTTATTATCTTAAGAATATATAAGACTTAGTTTGCATATTTGAAATAAAAAAATCTTAGATACCAAAGTATAAATCTGTAGGATGTCGAGGATATTTATACAAATCTAGTTAAAAAAAAATGGACAAACATCGACCTCTTGAAATCAACAGGTGGGATCAGGTGCCATGAAATAGTAAGCATCTCCTGTTGACCGGCAACACCCGCCGTGAGTCTACAGTCCAATTCAAATGAAATAAGTGAATAACGAATCATCATCGCCATTGGCACAGATGTCTCAACAACCGCTAACGAACAGGCAACTCAACATTTCATTTAGTGAAACAGAGTTATTACACACAAGACTATTATACCGAAGGTAAAATTTGTCAGTAATTAGCTCATCAAACAACATACAGATGTATATATTTTCATCTGCATGGACGTGCAAACATGCACACATGCAATTCGTATCCAATGTCTATTGGCGAATAAAATTTGAATTTTCTAATTCTTAAATATTGGACGAAGGGGATTTTCTGACAATTAGGAGAAAATGCGTCAGATACAAATCAGAATCATCGATTACAGATTGTTTCCACGGGAATAGTTTCTTGAATGTTCAGTAACTTTAACGTTAAGCGATGTGAGCTGTCGTACATTAAAAAAAATACATGTCCATTTTATGTAATATTTTATCTCGTATATTTCCTGAAGAGACGATCTGGTGGTTAGAATACATGCATATCTTTGCCCCAAACTTGCCAAACGTAACCCGTAATATTAACTTGATATCATTCTGGCCATTACACATTAACTTTCGGTAATTTTTACGAAGATTACCGAGTGTCCAGTAACGACGTGTTATTTGAAGTTAGTATATATATTCCATTATTATTACCCTTTGCATTTTTTTTTTCGTACATCATCATTTCATACCTAAAACAGGCAAAGTTGGACTTTTCCGTCGTTTCAAAACACTCGTTTCTGAAATTGTACACGTGCCTAGTATATCGGGTAATCTCTACCCATTTAACTCGTTCCATCGCATACTCGGTTTGACTGCGGACTAACGGCGGGTATGACCGGTCGTCAGGGGATGCTCACTCTTCCAAGACACCTGCACCCCGTGTTGATTTCAAGAGGTCCATGTTTGATCATTTTTACTAGATTTGTACCTATATCCTGGACATCCTAGTGATTTATACCTTGCTTCTGAGACTTTTTATATCTTGACAGATATGAACTGTCCAACTCCACACACGATTGTAAAACATGAGATACGCATAATTTTTACAGTTATTATTTTAGATTTTGGCAATGTCAGCAATCATTTCAGGTTAACATTAAAGATTGGAAAAAATTATTTTAGTGATCTGATAACTTTATTCATATATTGATCCGATTTGTTTCAGGTATTTAAAATAGCGTTGAAAAGCACATATTTTACATAATACATGTACTTTCCGATAAAAAGCACGTGCTGTATATTAAAAGTAAATATAAAACGCATAAAAATCGTCCAACTTTAACATTCTCGTCTATATGTCATGAGACAAAATTCAACATTGTGACAGCTTATGTCACTTCAGATATAAAAAAATTGATGATGAGAGAGAGAGAGAGAGAGAGAGAGAGAGAGAGAGAGAGAGAGAGAGAGAGAGAGAGAGCTATATTTGTTATTATAACTGCATTTATACTTTTTGCATAGTTACAATGATAAATGATAATAAAAAATTAATAATATGTATAAAACAATAACATAAAAATAACATGAATTCATTTGAATACCTTTGTTCAAAACCATGCTTTAGGGTCATCTTACTGAAATAACTTTTTATCAGACTTTAATATTTGTCATTTTGTGTTGTAAAAAAACAGTTATAAATATCTCTTACGCTAATTCTGTATCTCTTCCATATCCGTCCGGCCATAAAAGTACACATGCAGTTCTTGTGGTGTCATTTGGAACAGGCATGGCAGTGGCATATATCAAATTTGGAAAAGCCACAACAATGGAAACCAACCATATCACAAATATTGCGAAAATAACTCTTTGAGTCAATCTGGGGCGCAGCGGATAAATAATGGCTGTGTATCTGTAAATAGATATAATTAATGTACATTAATGACAAACAACGTTTGAAAACTAGCTGTCGATTTCAGATATATTTATGTCCATACATTTTCTAGTTTTACAAGTTTTGTGGGTATAAAAAGCAGGGATTTTACGAGACATTGGTCTCGTAGAATACTATTTTGTCTTTCGGAAATATACATTGATGTTAAACTCGAACTGAACTGAGTGAGTCTTATTGACAGAAGCGATCATATTGAGCATTTGGTTCGGTTTGGTATATATCTAAAATTTTAATTTTAATTGTAAATAATATTTATGCTTAAATGTTAGGTTTTCTAAAACAGTTACAACGATTAACGTTTAATAACGACCATTAAGAACATCAAAATGAAATCACAACTATGTGATCAAACACTGGATAAAAGGATGTATTTTTATTACAAATCAGATAAGACACAACCCTCTATTACATAAACAGATATCACCACTGTCAGGCGTTCCAATATACGATCTAACAAACGCCTGTTGGGATGATATCCTTGAGGTTTGAAGAACTATTTTTCATAGATAAACAAAACAGAAAGATGTTAATGTGACAATTTTACAGTATTAAGAGATACTGTATATAGCTATCTCTCTATTCGTTCATCTACTTACTTGTATTAATTTGTCAGTTGTTATCGTTTTGCTTTAATAAAAACAAGTAATAAAAAGTAAAAATCCTTTCACTTTTCTAAAATTGAAATCCGTAAATGACTCCATAAGGAATCCTTTAAGCATTTAGATATGTCGATCGAAATGTAAATGGATGATATATAAATGCACTTTGTATTTCACATGGACAGGAAATGTATTCTTATCTATACTACCTATATCCATTTTTTTCAAGAATCATTGAATAAAACCAGTGTAATATATCTTACATCGATCGCAACCCCCCCCCCCCCACACACACACACTATTAAAACGTTATATTGAATGTAATATTATACAGTGCAATAAATGACAGGAAATAATTAATAAATTTTTATTCTAATAATTTGATAGACACTTTAATGTGCATTATAATGCAATTAATTTGACTAATATTGTCATGCCCACCACTAACATATCGACAAATTGAAAATTAATCCATTTTTTGAAAACCATTTCGTTTTCTGAATTCCCCCCTCAAAGGAGTAGGACCATGAAGGGTGAAAATGGCCCTGTGTCAGAAACAAAGATTTTACTTTTAAACTGCAGAGTGTTCAACCACATTTTGAAAGTTGATGTACATTTTTAATGAAAACTCTTTTATACCATCATTTTGGGACTAAAACATGACAAAAATCACATATTTAAAAATTATCTGTTCGGATATACATTCAATCAAGTGACATATATGTATTTATCTAAGTTCATTTCATAGCTAAAAAATAATAAGTTCCAAAAATGGTTTTACAAGATTATTTTGGGGTAAAAACAGTGAAAAATGATTGAAACTCACAAATATTTGGGAATTGTTTATTAAAATTATCTGTTCTGATATATGTCCCATACAATGACACATATGTATTTATCTAAATCCATTACATATCTCAAATAAATAAAAAGTTCTCCCCAAAATTGTTTTAAAGGTTATTTTGGGATAAAAACATTGAAAAAAAAAATCACAGATTTTTGGGAATTATCTATTAAAATTATCTGTTTTGATATATGTCCCATCAAATGACACATATGGCTATATATAGGGTCATTGAATATCTCAAAAACAGTTTGCCAAAAATGGTTTTACAAGGTTATTTTGGGGTAAAAACAGTGAAAAATGATTGAAAATCACAGATTTTTGGGAACAATTTATCAAAATTATCTGTTTTGATATATGTCCCATCAAATGACACATATGGCTATATGCAGGGTTATTTAATGTCTAAAAATAAAATAAAAGTTCCAAAAAATGGTTTTACAAAGTTATTTTGGGGTAAAAACAATGAACATGATTGAAAATCACAGATTTCTGGGAATTATCTATTAAAATTATGTTTTGATATATGTCCCATCAAATGACACATGTGGCAATATGTACATGATAAAGGGTCATTCAACATCGAATAAAGCATTAAAAATTGTTTTACATGGTTACTTTTGGGTACAAACAGTGAAAAATAATTGAAAATCACAGATTATTGGGAATTATTTATTAAAATCATCCATTCAAATGTGTATACGATTAAGTGGCATTTTGTCTTCGGTAGGGTCATTTCATATCACAAATACTGAAAAGTTTCAACAGATGGTTTTACAAGGTTATTATAATTATGTCTTTATGTGCGATAATTACATATTACAAACAATTGGAAAGTTCCAATAAATGGTTATTTGGGTGAAAAACCATGGGAAATGATTGAAAATCACAGATTTCTGATTTATTTATTTGTCTGATGAAATTCATTCTAATCAAGTGACAGTCTCAAATGTTGGTTATTCTCTGTCATGTTCTAATGACACATTCGAAAAATTAATTCTTATGTATAGTGAATTATTCAGGTGAAGAAAAAAAAACATATGAAAGGTATACAGAAACCACATATTTATGGAAATGATATATGGAATTCATCTCTCGTAAATTATTTTCGTATAACATATTATAAGAATATTTTTTCAATTCTTAAATATGGATAGCCAGGATGATTTTTAATGGAAATGACAATATTTATGGGATGAATGCAATTAAGAAGCTTGTGTAATGTCTTCATTATATCGACGGCATTTTGTCAATACATAATGACAATTTTCATACATTTGTCAATGCGATATATCAGAGCGAACTAGAAATTAAAGATACAACAGAATCAAGCACACACGCTTCATACTTAGACATTTTACTTAAAATAAACACAGACGGGAAATTATCAACTAAGCTATACGATAAACGCGACGATTTCGGCTTTCCCATCGTAAATTTTCCACATTTAAGTAGTAATATCCCTCAGTCACCCGCATATGGAGTTTATATTTCACAAATGATCCGATATGCCAGGGCGTGTACAACATATGAAGATTTCATATACATAGGTAAACTACTCACTGACAAATTATTGACACAGGGATATCGAAAACCGCGTTTAATGTCAACGTTAAGCATATTTTACGGTCCGTATAATAGTCTTGTTTGCGACTACTCTGTTTCACTAAGTGAAATGTTGAGTTGCCTTTTCGTTGGCGGTTGTTGAGACGTCTGTACCAAATGTGACGATGATACACTCATCACTTGTTTCGTTGGACTTGACTGTGGACTCACGGCGGGTGTGACCGGTCGACAGGGGATGCTTACTCCTCCATGGCACCTGATCCCACCTCTTGGTTTCCAGAGGTCCGTGTTTGTCCATTTTTACCGGATTTGTATCTGTGTCCTGGACATTCTATTGATTAATACTTTGGTATCTGAAATTTTTATATATTTACATGGAACATGTCTATTGTGCGGATGTCTGCCTTCGCTGATTACTAGCCTGCTACTGCAGAGCTAGTAGTAGTAACCAACATACTACAAATTCTAACCAGTAACCTACTCACGATGCAACCACAGTAGATGTACTGTTGCTAACTATGCCTAGATCTGTCTATTTATAAAAATATTATTTTATAGTGCGTGTTAAAACAAACTAAGACAATAGAATTAAATGTTTTAGAGGGTGATGGGTGCGATACGTCCAACTGATCAATTACATTGCAGACGATATTGTAGGCTTAGTCTAAAGTAGGTTGAGTCCCAGATAAACATCTAAATCTAAATTGTGTATTCATAAAAGAGATAAAAAATCCAGCATCCTAATTTTTCTTTATTCTCATTTAAATTTCGTGTAGATATTTTTCTTTTTCAAGTAAATATTGTGCACTGAACGATTGGTTTGTTCGTTTACATATGTAAAATAGCTCATTCCGGATTGCTTCTTGGTTTAGTATTATGTTAATTTTTATCAACAGCACACCTTCTGATCCAAAAATTCTCGCTTGGAAAAAATCCCTCTGTTGATTAGATTTAATGGACTGCAATTACTTTTTAGATCAGAGTGTGTGCTTTATACGAAAAACGTGATGAAAGTAGGAAAAAAATGGAGATTTCTGCAGAAAACTTGTCTGATATCGGTTTCGTCTATTACAAAATTCATCAAGATGACGTTTTGGCGGGAAATTTTGGCATTATGCGACAGTATCAAGCTTTGACTAAAATATGATAACAACTTTATTTCAATTCATTCTACTTTATTTCTTAAGATATCACAGGACCTTATACGCTAAACATGGATCTTGTCCTTTGCCAAATAATCATTTAAAGCCCTGTTTAGACTTCGTTATATAAATAATACACAATTTCACAGTCAAACACAAACAGACTTCGAAATATATATATATATATATATATATATATATATATATATATATATATATATATATATATATATATATATATATGTGTGTGTGTGTGTGTGTGTGTGTGTGTGTGTGTGTGTGTGTGTGTGTGTGGTCTGGATGGTCATATAAGTTATCTTTTAATTTTGAAACGGTCAGTTGGCTAAGAATCGAACAATATATTGTCTACTATTTAGCGACTGCTTCCGGTAATTATATATTTACTTTAATTTAAAAATGGAGACCAAATATATTGTAATACCTAAAACCGAAACAGGTACGTTATTATTTTTTAAACCATTGATTTTGTTTAATCGTACGACATATCACTATACGAAAACCCAATGGCACGGGCTCGGTGTGTTATTGAAATATAATTTCATGTAATTATACGCATATAGATACTACCAAGATAATTGATGGTGCTAAAATCAACGAATTGGAATTTAAATTCTGGTTTTCATATCAACATACACTCCTAATGTTAGTATTAATTATACTGTTACAAGTGTCCCGTGTTTCATCTGATTGTAAAATCGGTTTCGTATCTAATACTGTTATACTTTATAGAGTTAATGATGTAAAGTATGCTGTTTTCCAGATGAGAAATGAACGCACATTCCTTCAACAACATTAAATTCTTGATAAAAGTTATGAAAGTAAAGTAAAGAAAATATCAAACATGCATGTAATTATGCTTCCTGATCATTACATGGTACTTCTTTCTTATCGATGAAACATTTACCTATCTCCAAACATTACCGCTTAATTTCAGATTCAAACAAGATATCAAACATGATTGCAATGGTAAAAGGGATTGGCAAAACCAATCAGTGTTCCGATCTCGCGTTTGAATGTTTTGTCTATAAATTAAAAGTAAAATTGTCCAGTAAATTGTTTTTCGTTGATAGCATTGATACTATTATATGATTAGACAGAAGAAATGTGTAGGGGAATAAGTGAAAAAAATCGTATTAGCTAGCAATGATTTAGAAACAAAAACATATGTACATCGTAGTCGGTTTATATACCAGCTAGCAAGCTTGTTTCGTATGACGCACACCGAGATTCCCCGATCAATATTCTGATAAAAGATTTTTGGGGTTTGGTTGCATTACTTTTTATATTTCTCTTATTGTCTATTGTAATTTGATATCGTCTTTTATATTTGTGTCTTTGTATATACCGAACACTATCAAAAAGAATAAGTGATATTTACGAACTATAGGCAAAGCTGAATTTGCAGTGACGATATGTACTCATCTAATGTGGTTTCGTTCATAATTTCAAATATGTCACAACCACAAATATCATATAGACAGAGGAACGCAGACCCAATATCTTTGTAGACCAACATTTATTCAGTCCCTGATACAAACACTGTATTTCTATTACAGTTGTGTTTTACCCAATTCGACAATTTTGTCTGTACTAATGGTAGAAAAAAATCCTAATACTTTGTACTAAAAAAAACATCGGCGAATTTATGTACTTGTATATGTGAAGGTGTTTTCCAGTAACTAAACTGGTCGTCGTAGGAAACGTTATTAAACCGAAACAAAATTGATCGAGAATCGGTTTCTGATTGGCTAATCAATTATTTCCATCAGTCTGATAATATAATAACAGTCATTAAACATGATACCTGGTACTTCATGTTCTTCATAATGATATTAAAATTCTCAGCCCTCACATCAATGTATGTGAAAATTAATGACAAACAGAATATGAAAAAAAAACATTGTTGAATTTCTGTTCTCTTTTCCCGAGAGAAAGGTTTTATCAACGTATACGTTATGTTTATTTGCTATGGTATTTCTTAAATTTGGATTCATTTAGTATCATTTAAGAAATGTTTTATTCTTTATTACAAATTAGATAAACTACTAGATCTAAGTATCTAAGTTTAGCTTGATTTGTGTATTTGTCATTTACGCTCCAACATTGAACTCATGCAAAACCTACTTCTTTATTCATAATTTACATGCATGAGGCTACAGAAGCGAATCACGTTTAATAGTAAAGACTACATAGAACAATTGGTTAGGTCATATGTTAGGGATAGGTCAGCATTACATGTTGTTTGGCATCGCCTAGAGATAATTTACTGACAAAATACTGCCCATGCGATTCCTCTAAATGGCATGGTAACTTTGTTGTTACTTTTGTACTTTCTCTGTGGTACATTACAATGACGACCAGCTTTAGATATCTGTCATATGATTAGATACCAGAGAAGATGATAATGATAGAAAGAATTGAACGAGCAAAGAAAGAGATATAGAGAGTGATTGTTCAAATTGTTGCACTTTCCAGATTAAAACTCGTCTCTGTGTATGCATAGTGAATCCTCTAATCGTATTGGCTCAAATTGTAAAAGTCGTATCTATATCCCGAGACGATGTCTAAATTACATAATAGTGACACAATAATAGTCTTGTGCAGTACAAATGGATAATGCATTTAGATTTTTTTATGTCAGCTTGCCTGATATTTCAGAACTGTTATGTACAACGTATAACAATCAGCTGCCTTTAAAATGATCATGAAGATGACACAATTTATTCTTTAATGTAATATAAGAATTAAAGGGTATTTTTAGAGAAACAACCAATTAGCGGTTTTTTTTTCTTATAAAATGGTAAATAATTTTAACGAGAAGTAATTGCAGCAGTTTTATGATAACATTTATGGAATTTATTTCTATCAGGTAATAAACCGTAATTTATTTGCACAACAAGAAGGATAGCACTACAATCAGAATCGTATCTTTATTTGTACAATCAGATGATTGTTGCAGCCACACAACCACTGTTTACTATTCACGGATATAAAATATTCAGTCATAATATATATATTACTATCTATATATATATATATATATATTATATATATATATCAGATATATAATTATATATATATATATATATAATATATATATATATATATTATTTTCATTAAGATACAAGACATTTGTCAAACATTTTAATTGAACTAAAATGAAGTTATATATTGGTAATGTAATATTACATTTGGCAGTATATCAAAAGTGCTGTTTGATTGTTGTTTGCATATGGAATATCGCTTATAAGGCTAAAATCACAACACGGAACATCTTTTAGTAACAAATCATGATGCGGTAAATTTATCGGTCAACAAAACATTTTGTTGCACATGTTTTCATAGCGTTTTGTATGTTTATAAATACTTGGTGATACATTGTGTTCACTGGTATATATACATTCTAAAGGCCTTTGAAATCGATAAGTTGAAACCATATCGAATTCTGAGACGAATTTGTGCATTCAATTACCCTTTTGTGACTTCAATGGTTAATTCAATTCTTACAAGTGTTAATATCACTTCAATGGCTTTTTACATTTTGTGTGAAATTAAAACACTTGTTATAGCATTTTCTAATCGACGACAGTAATTGAGATGAAAGTGTCTATATCCAAACGTAAACAGGATAAGTTGATCTGATTGTCTTACGGATATCATAAATAATTTATATGTAGGTCAATTAATCCTAGAGATACTGTCAATAATTTATATGTAGGTCAAGAAGACTTTGTGATATCATCGATAATTTATATGTAGGTCAGTTAGTCCTAAGGATACTATCAGTGATATATATGTAGGTCAAGAAGACTTAGTGATATCATCGATAATTTATATGTAGGTCAGTTAGCCCTAGGGATACTATTAATGATTATATGTAGGTCAAGTAGTCTTAGAGATATCAATAATTTATATGTAGGTCAGTTAGCCCTAGGGATACTATCAATGAATATATGTAGGTCAAGTAGTCTTAGAGATATCAATAATTTATGCGTTGGTAGAGTAGTCCTAGGGATACCTTCAAGTACTTTATCGGATACATGTATAATACGTAGGTCAATTGGTCTTAGAAATATCATCAGTAGTTAATATGTGGGTCAACTGGTCTTAAAGATAGCATCAATAAGTAATATGTGAGTCAAGTAGTCTTAGAGATATCATCAATAATTTATGTGTAGGTCAAGTAGACTTAAGGATATCGTCAATAATTGATATGTAGGTCAAGTAGTCTTACAGACATCATCAATACATTGTATATAGGTCGGTTTATTTTAGGGATAGCATCAGGGAGTCAGAAATATCATCAATACTTTCTATGTAGGTCAGTTAGTCCAAGGGATATCATCAATACTTTATATGTAGGTCCCTTAAAGTAAGAGATACAATCAATACTTTATATGTAGGTCAGTTAATGCAAGGGATATCATCAATACGTTTTATGTAGGTCAGTTAATGTAAGGAATATCATCAATACGTTATATGTAGGTCCCTTAAAGTAAGAGATACAATCAATACTTTATGTAGGTCAGTTAATGCAAGGGATATCATCAATACGTTTTATGTAGGTCAGTTAATGTAAGGGATATCATCAATACGTTATATGTAGGTCAGTTAATGTAAGGGATATCATCAATACGTTATATGTAGGTCAGTTAATGTAAGGGATATCATCAATACGTTATATGTTAGTCAGGTAGTCTACTGGATATTATCAATACGTTATATGTAGGTCAGTCAGTCTGAGGGAAATCATCAATACATTAAATGTAGGTCACGTAGTCTTAGAGATGTCATCGATACTTTATATGTAGATGAAGCAATCTTAGGGATTGCATCAATAATTTATTTGTAGGTCAAATAGTCTTAGGAATATCAATACGTTATATGTAAGACAGTTAGTCTACTGGATATAATCATTCAGTTATATATAGGTCAGTTAGTCTAATGGATATTATCAATACATTTTATGTAGGTCAGTTAGTTTAAGGGATATCATCAGTACTTTATATGTAGGTCGAGTAAATTTTGGGATGTCATCAATAATTTATATATGTAAGCCAGTTCGTCTAAGGGATATCATCAATACGTTATATGTAGGTCAGTTAGTGTAAGGGATATCGTCAATACGTTTTATGTAGGTCAGTTAGTGTAAGGGATATCGTCAATACGTTTTATGTAGGTCAGTTAGTTTAAGGGATATCATCAGTACGTTGTATGTAGGTCAGTTAGTGTAAGGGATATCGTCAATACGTTTTATGTAGGTCAGTTAGTTTAAGGGATATCGTCAATACGTTATATGTAGGTCAGTTAGTGTAAGGGATATCGTCAATACGTTTTATGTAGGTCAGTTAGTGTAAGGGATATCGTCAATACGTTATATGTAGGTCAATATGTCTCTTATCATCAATTAATAAAAAGTAGAACAATTTGTCTTAGAAGCACTATTTAATGAATGAAGGCCACTTAGTCCGAGGGATATTATGAATAAGTAATATGTCAACCAGTTTGTCTACCCGGAAACCATCAGTATGTTATATCTTTATAATTTTGTATGAGAAAATTTTAAGTTAAATTTAAGAATTTCTCAGCATGTATATAGAAGATAATTCTGTACAAAATTTTGCGATTAGATTGATACAAAGTGAATATATATATATATATATATATATATATATAATATATATATATATATATATAATAGCGGAAAAAAGAAGCTGCGTATACTTAAAATAAAAATAAAAACATATCAAGTATTCTTTGATCGCTCTTTATTCTTAAAGGCATAATTAAAAGAAATTCTTTTTAGCATCATATACAATTGTTTCTTTTCAACTAAAGTGGTACCCGAAAATGTAAATATCTAGTGATTGGTTATCCTGATACTTATTTGGTCCAACAACACTCTGATTCTGCACATAGAATCACTGAAGTTGATATAAAAACATGCTGGAATTTCTAATAGACAATATAATTGTAATGTTCGGAGACGTGGTCTTTCAACAATCTGTCGGTATTCCTGAGCGAACCAATTTTTCCCCTTTACTTGGTAACCTGTTCCTTTATTCATACGAAGCAGACTCCATTCAGAAACTGCTGAATCAAAAGAAGAAAAAGCTAGCGACATTTAGATATATCGAAGACGTTTTGTCAATCAATGTTGACAATTTCCATAGATATGTCAATG